>CAIGQZ010032813.1:6208936-6225855 GCA_903798205.1 Danio tinwini
ATATATATATATATATATATATAATGTTTTGTGTTAAATTATGTTAATTACCAATGACAAATGAGAAAACCTTAAGATCGTAAAGCTTTCTGTCCCAACTTTAAACAAACAAACATATCAAATCAAATAATAATTTAATTATTTATTAAAAAAAGTTCATGTCATAGAGAAATATAATGTCACAAATGTTGATGCAGTAAAGTAAATCAAAGTCAAGCTAAACTACTCAAGAAACAATCTATATCTAAAATGCTCGTTAGCGTGGTTAAAACTGAGAAAATATCTTACCAGAAGGTTAAGATAGAAAATTCCAGGTCTTTGCTGCCCTCTACTGTTGAGTACAGGGCTTCACGGTAGGTACCCATTTTCCTCTCCGAGAAGAACTTTCTGCTCCTCCTGGTTTAAGCTAGTCAGGCTGGGAGTTGACCAGCTAAAACCAGCTTGACCAGCCAAAAACAGCTATGTCCAGCTTAAACCAGGCTGGTCAAGCTCAAAATCACTGTAGTATTTAGCATAAACTACTAACGATATTTTTCAAGTGGGATATATGCAGTGCTGATGCTCAGCTGTTACACAACTTAATCACATATTAGAGAACGTTCTCTTGTAAATGTGAAAATCCTTCCCACTGTTTCCTCAACTGTTTTTCTTTTTCTTTCTTTCTTTCTTTTCTTTTTTTTTTTTTTTTTTGAAAAGCTTCAATCTGTAAGAATATTTTTTGTTAATATTGCCTGGTCTTAGCTGGTCAGGCTGGAAAATCACCAGCTTAAACCAGCTTGACCAGCCTGGTTTGAGCTGGACATGGCTGGTTTGGGCTGGTCAAGCTGGTTTAGCTGGTCAACTCCCAGCCTGACTAGCTAAGACCAGGCTGGAAATGGCTGGAAACCAGCCTGGAAATGGCCAAAACCCCTCTAAAACCAGGCTGTTCAACCAGCTAAAACCAGCCAACCATCTTAGGCTGGTTTAAGCTGGATTTTTCAGCAGGGATCTACTGATTGTTAACAACAAAGTGTTAAAATCACTAAAAACAGAGTAAAAAAAAATCACCTTTGAAATGTAATTCCCATTACTCTGCGATGATCTAAACATCCCCAATAAGCAAACAATTCAGGTATTACTCAATTTCACTTAGAGATAAAACAGCGATGCAGGACTTGGTGACCAGATTAAGATGGTGGCGGCATTGATGTACCATCCAGCGGCTCATGGGGCGTCAAGCTTCTAATCATAATGTCTATGGTTTGGATTGGACTATCTTCGCTTATTTTCTGCTTCCTGTGTCTTTCATCTTTGTTGAGCTTGTTTAGGGTGGTAACTGCCCTTCATGTCATAATAAAGTACTCTGCTGTAGGTAAATTTGCCTTTTAGATTAGCGTAGATAATAGCTTCTTAGATAATGTTGCAGGTTTTTCTGTTAGATGGCAAACAATGGGAAATGGTTTATCTTGAATCTAGTTCTATACACACAGTAATAGTTAGATTACACACATGTAATAGATTATTTCAGCAGATCATTACACACAAAGTCAATCAGTTTTGAGAAACAGTGCCAGGTTGAATTATCACAATTAAATTATCGTTTCAATCCACTCTGTGGAAAAGGTAGGCTAATATTTTGCAAACAAAAAAGAGCTCAGTGTTTTTCAATTAAAAAGTCATGAAAACCTTTTATTCAGTATTTTAATGCTGTCACAGTGCGTGTTTCAATTGTGGAGTGGCAGAGAAAAGGTTTGTCATTTCAAGTCATATATAAACTCATTTTTGTATATCTGTTATATATAAACTTTTTTGGGGGGCAGCACGGTGGCGCAGCGGGTAGCACAATCACCTCACAGCAAGAAGGTCACTGGTTCGAGCCCCAGCTGGGTCAGTTGGTGTTTCTTTGTGGAGTTTGCATGTTCTTACCGTGTTCGCGTGGGTTTCCTCCGGGTCCAAAGACATGTGATAGAGGTGAATTGGGTAAGCTAAAATTGTCCGTAGTGTATGTGTATGAATAAGTGTGTATGGATGTTTCCCAGTGATTGGGTTGCAGCTGGAAGGGCATGCGCTGTGTGAAAAATTTGCTGGATGAGTTGGTGGTTCATTCCGCTGTGGCAACCCCAGATTAATAAAGGGACTAAGCCGAAAAGAAAATGAATGAATAAACATTTTTATTATAAACATTTGACAGCGATGTAGAATTATGCTTTTTCCAAAATGATTACCTGTAAAAAAGTCTGCATGTCATGAGTACAATCTTTGAATATTTAGTTTTCGAAGTAGAAAAAGTTGTTAAATGCACTTTTAATGTGCAAGATAAAAAAAAAAAAACATTTGTTTAATTTTTAATAAGAAAATAAGTACTTTTTATTAACTGAACATTTATAAAACTCGTCTTTTAATAAATAATATATTAAGAATGCATTACTTTTGCCTGTTCTAAGACATAAAAGGTTAAGACTTTATCCAAAATATACACATAGTGTTAACTGCATTTTCTCTTTGGGCATTTGACGTTCAATGACTGAAATTTGACATTGCACTACTGTGGGTATAATTAAGATAAATTGCTTAATAAACTTCCTAAACTATTGTGCGTCCCATATGTATGTTGGTTGTAAAATAATGAGAAAAAATAATGAAATATGCACATAGATATATCAATAAATATTTTTTATTACCTGTTTGACATGCTAGATAGACATCCAGAATCAAACCAAATGGAACCTCTGGAGAGGCCATGACAAATGACAGACTCTTTTCCAGGGGATGTAGCAGGAATCACTAAGGATGAGCAGACATCTCAGGGAGCTTGGAATGTGAAGCACCCATGGCTTAACCCACAGTGGCAGAGGAGAAACTTGTACTTCTTGGACCAGGAGGCTTTGACAGATCAGTTGAGGGAGGAATTGCAGGGCCATAGAGGAAGCAGAGGCAGACTTGTTTGAAGCAGCCATAGTTGGAACTTCATTTATGGCTTGCATGGTGGCAGAGTATGAGACATCTGACCTGGGGGAGATGGAGACAGACAGCTGTGGCATTTGTACAGCTGTGACAGGTTCATCAGGAGAATACTGGCCATGATGGGGAAAACAAAATGAGGCAACAAAGACGCAACTGCAAGAAGCTAGGCTGCATTAGAGACAGCAACTTGGTAGATCCTGCTCTAGGCTCTTTCACACTGCAAGTCACCAAGGTAAGAAACAGGTGTAGAAGTGGCTTCCTAGCCTGCAAGACGCTAAGCTCGATGGCCAACTGGCCAGGCCTTAAATGTAAACCTGAAACAAACAAAAAAAGAACAGATTTGGTTTAGCAAGTTGTTGCCATGAGAGAATAAATGTTTTTTAGTTCATCTTAGACTCATTACCTTAAACCAGTTATAGGAAAGGATTTCACTCAGGCTAATTCGTTTGCTTTGATGGTGGTTGAGGAGCTCCCTAAGCAGACGGCAGCAATCTGCACAGAAAGATGGGAGACACATTCCAATATTACATTAAAGTTTATCTATGAATCTCAAATGTTTTTTGTGTTATGTGTCTTACCTTTTGACTGGCTGGGTTGAATATAAGAATACCGCTTGCATTTCAGCTGAAAGATGTCAAAGCATGTACTGTAGGGAAGGGGCCACACAGGAGCGTGAACATGACCATTCCTAAAGAAAAGATTGTCGCTGGCTTGCCATAGTACTTCGCCTTGACTTTGTACTCACGAGGGGCGTATGCTTCGGTGCCTAAAGGAAAGAGATATTGTTTGATGTAAAAATATTCATTAGCACAGCATATAATTTTTATTCCATTAGCATAAACTAAATACATTTTATAATGTATACCACTATACAGTATGTCCTGTCAGAAGACATTTTCACAATGTCCGCACATACAAAATCAATAAGTTTGACCTCCAATGTTTCCTTGTTTGTTAGAAGGTTCTCTAGTTTGACGTCATGGTGGAAGATTCCCTCTCTGGCAACACAGGTTAGCAGCATGAATTGCTTGCTGCATGATGTGATGTGTTGTGTTTCCGTCTAGGGTTTTACTGTGATGGTACAGGAACTCCTCAAGATTTTCAGAAGGAGATGGACATTCAAGGATCAAGACATAATGGTCCTTGTGGGCTTGCCAGTCTAAAAGCTTGATAATGTGGGGGTCGCTGGGCCCTTTATTAGCGAGCATGGTGAGGGCAATTTCCTTTGGCAAGGGGTTTGGATGATCAGGCTTGAAGATGGGTTATCATTGTTAGATGGAGGTGGGTTCCCTGTGAATAATGCTAATATGATATATTTTATGTATTTTGTACAGTGCATTGTACTTACAATAGATATACATTCTGTATCCTGGCTCTTGTTGACGTATTTCACAGCCACCTGATGAACAACACAAGAAGGGTATACTAAGCTGGCTCAGAGAGGATGAAGATATGACAGAGCAAACATTTGCCTGCTTGATAATGTGTTATCTATATTTACTTTACCTTAAGACCAAAGGCTTCCCTTCATATCCTACACCAAATCCACCTTTTCTCAGCTCATCACCGATGGTGTAATGGCTTTTTTGGCAGGCTTGAAGATGGATATTAGCCTCCTCCACAATTTCCCCTTCTTTCCTTTCTCCTGCACTCTATATGTCTCCTCCAACTCCTCCCCTCCTCTTTCACCTTTCTTCTCCAACTCCTCTCCTCCTCCACCTCCACCTTTCTCCTCCAACTCCTTTCCACCTCCACCCCCTACTCCCTCAGCACAAACAGTGGTTTCATCGCAAGGATGAAGATGTTGAACCACCGTGTTTAAGCCGGGTTGATGGGGTATACTTTGATGTTGATCGTACACCCCATCGTCTGTTATCAGAGTAACTTTTGTATATTGATGTCCCATCACTGTGAAAATACACTAACGCTAATACCACCAAAGTATGCACACGGATGGAGGGCTCGGGGTTCACCAGACCATTGCGAAAGTATGGCGCCTACTCCGGCATCAGCTGCATCTACTTCCACCTTAAAAGGCAGCGAAGAGTCTGGATGACAGAGGATGGGTGCTGTTGTGAAAATAGTTTTGAAATGTTCAAAGGCTTGTCGCACCTCAGGGCTCCAGGTAAGGGTGCGCCATCTGCCTTTGTTGAGGGAGGTCAGAGGAGCTTAGAGGATGCTGTAGTTCTTAATAAAGCATCTATAAAAGTTGGCTAATCCCAGAAATCGCTGTAGCTCTTTCATGGTCTTGGGTTCTTCCCACAAGGAAACGGCGTCCACGTTACCCTTCTCCATACTGTCCCCCCTGCGGTTATCACGTATCCGAGAAAGGAGATCGAGGTCTTGTGAAAATCGTATTTCTCAGCTTTTAAGAAGAGTTCTTTTAAGAAGAGTTTTTCTCTGGGACGTTGGAGGACTTTCTGGACATGGATGTGTTCCTTTAGGTTACGGGAGTAAATTAAGATATCATCTACAGTATATATACCATGGTGAAATGATGGAGGAAGTCTCTGAAGATTTTGTTCATGAAGTTCTGGAAGATAGAAGGACTGTTAGTTAGGCCATAGGGCATCACCTGGTACTCATAGTGGCCGGAAGGGGTAATGAATGCTGTTTTCCACTCGTCTCCTTCCTGGATACGGATAAGATTGTAGGCGCTTCAGAGGTCGAGCTTACTGAATATGTGTCCCTCTTGAGGCTCTTCCAGAGCAGCCGGGACCAGAGGTAATAGGTAGGCAAATTTAACAGTGGCAGCATTCAGTTCTCTAAAGTCTATACAGGGCCTAAGTTCTAGGTCCTTCTTGGAGACGAAGAAGAAGCTAGATGCGGCTGGAGAGATGGATGGTCTAATGAACCCATGATGGAGAGCCTCGTCAATGTAAGTTTCCATCACCTCGTGCTCAGGTCGGGAAAGGTAGTGTATTTTTTTGTGTGGGAATTTGGCGTTTGGCAGCAGGTCGATGCTACAATCCCAGGACCGATGTGGGGGTAACTGTGTGGCTTGTTCTTTGCTGAAAAACATTGGTGTAGGTGTGGTAAATGGAGGGAATGGAGATTGTGGAGGAGTGAAAATGAGTTTCAATAGTGGTGCCTTGCATGGAAAGTGGGTCTTGTTGTGGAGTGTGAACAGTAAGGGGAGTAATGTGACCGTGGTTGACACAAGCGGTACTCCATCCAACGATTTCGCCTGTGTCCCAGTTGATGTGAGGTTGGTGTTGTGTGAGCCATGGCCTGCCCAAAATGACATCAACATTTGCATGAGAAAGATCAAGTAGAATTAACTTCTCTTGATAGTTATGAGGGGATTGAAGGATCACTTCTTTGATGCGTCGGGATATTTTATCTGTATGGTGGTTATTTTGTACTGAATCTCATTACGGAAGGGGGGAATATGATGCTTGGTAATGAAGTTCGATGATATAAAATTTCCAGCCACTCCAGAATCCACCAGCACATGTATGGGGAGAGTATGGGAGTTCACAATTAATTTTGCTTGTATATGATGTATATGAGACACCGAAGGTATGAGTGTAACCTTACTCACCATTACGCGAGGTGGTAGAACTGGGCAGGCCGAGATGAGGTGAGTGGATTCGCCACAAAACAGGCAGAGCCAATTTCAGATCCGACGTTGGCGTTCGAAGGTTCCAAGCGGTATGCATCCGTTATTATCGGTTCCTCGACATCCGGTGCTGGTGAGATAGCTCTGGTGGGTGACACATGGTTAATAAACGTAGAGGTGCGACAGGCAGAGAGATGTTGTGACTGATAGTTTTCTTGATAAAAGTCTCTAAATTGACACTGCCATCATAAATAACCATCTGCTTGTGGATTTGTGGTTTCAAACCTTTACAATACTCTGCGAAGAGGGACACCTGATTCCAGCCACTACTAGCGATGAGTGCTTGGAACTGCAGTGTGTATTCGTGGATGGTTAAATTTCCTTGTCCAAGGTTGATTAATTCATCATGTACAGAGAGGGAGGTGATTGGAACTGTGAATACCTCTTTAACAGGACTGCTGGTATTTCAGAGAGCATCCGCCCACTGTAGAGCTCATCCTGTAAGTAGGAAAATCATAAAAGCAACTTTTAAAATTTCATTGGGGAACTGGTGAGCATTAGCTTCTATATAGAGTGAGCACTGTAGGAGAAAACCATTCCAGTTTTGCCCGAGTAGCTCATGGAATGAGCAAGTGGCTTGCTCGTGATGACCACCAGGAAACATTGACCACTTCTGCAAACATTTTCAGAGATATATAAACGATGTAAATTGGACAGGTTTCATTTATATAATGGGTTCATTATAATGGAGGAAATAATAGCAAGTTAATATGTATATTTATAAGTTTATAATACATGCTTTTACATTTAATAAATGTATGACATTGTATTATTTTTTTACTTGAGCGATTAAATATTATTTGCTTAAATTCCAAATAACATTTTTATTAAAGTTTTCTCACATTAAAACTGTAGCATTTAGTAAATACTATACATAGAAAAGACATTATTCTTGAACAATATTAAAATGCTTAAATTATTTGTAGTCATAATAGTTGCAAAAAATATAGTAATACAAACAAATTAACTGTTACAAATTAGTTTTAAAATATCGTGCTTAGATTTTTTAAAATCTCAAATAATGTCACGGTTTAATTTAAGTGTGTCCGAAATAGGCTACTGAAAATATGGATTCAGTACCCTAAATAAAAACAACAAAGGCGTAACTGAAAAATCTAAGCTTGTGCATCATAGAGAATAATATTTAGAAAATTGTACTGTTAGTTTGATTCCTTTATCACAAATGGTGTCACAGTGTAATTTATATTTATATAAACGTTTAGAATATCCAATATACTGAAAATACGGATTCAGTATAAAAACAAAAGCATAACTGTAAAAAAAGCAGGTCTTGTGCATCACAGAGAATAACATTTAGAAAATTTTACAGTTAGTTTGATTTATCTCAAATGGTGTCAGAGTTGAATTCATTTAAGCGTTTACAGTGTATCCAATATAGGCTATGTCTAGTGTAGAGGGTGTCTAAATAGCTCTGTTTGTTTATGTAGCCTATACATTTGTTTATGCATGTTTTTTTTGTTTTGCATAAACAGGTGTCTTATCTAATATTTCTGTTAGCTTATTCGCATTATAGAATCTTAAAATAGGTACTTAAAGTGTCTTCAGCACATGTCCTCAAAAGCAAAGTTGGAACATTCCATAGTTGGGCCGTCATGTGAGTTATTAATTAATTTTAAAGTTAATAAATAATTCACCACAATAACATATTGTTTCTGTATCTTAGGCAGTTGTTCACACACTGATGCTAACGTATTGTTTTTTGTGTTTTAAATTATTTATTATACAGTATAGTGTATGTACAGTGCTGTTGCCTCACAGCAGGAAGGTCGCTGGTTCGAGCCTCGGCTGGGTCAATTGGCGTTTCTGTGTGGAGTTTGCATGTTCTCCCTGCGTTCGCGTGGGTTTCCTCCGAGTGCTCCGGTTTCCCCCACAGTCCAAAAACATGCAGTACAGGTGAATTGGGTAAGCTAAATTGTCCATAGTCTATGAGTGTGTATGGATGTTTCCCAGAGATGGGAAGAGCTGGAATGTCATCCGCTGTGTAAAACACGTGCTGGATAAGTTGTCAGTTCATTCCACTGTGGCGACCCCTTATTAATAAAGGGACTATGCTGAAAAGAAAATGAATGACTGAATGTTTGATCAACATCATCATGTTGTATTCAGATGCGAGCTGGGAGCTGTTTTCCGCCTAAACAACTTTCAGATTCAGTCTAGTCCCTGTCATTTTATGATAACCAAAATAGTGTCCTGTTGTCTTGTAACAGTAAATCGATGAAATTTTATCTGTAGCAAATTTGCCTTTGCTCGTCATAGACCTACAACTATATAACTTTATTATTTGTTTTATTTGATTATACATCGTTTATGGTTTTGACTTAACAGTATATCAGGATTTAACAATAGAACAGGATTTAACAGTATATCACACATTACATTGATGTCTAAAATTTGCATTATTGTCCCTGCATGAACAACTTCAACTGAATAATAGGTTACTCATAAAATGTGAGTATTTGCTTTAAAGCTTCTGCTTCTAAACATGAAGAAAAAAAAAGACAGTGGTAATGAAACACTTTTATTGAATCTTCCAGTAGAGACTTGATACTCATGGAATAAAACTGCCTTCTGAGAGTACAGGTAAGCAAGAACAGCACAAAAAAGGGACAGAGACAAGAAGCCACTTAAGAAAGTGCAAATAAGAAGGAACAACATTATATATTTCTTCAAAAAATACAAAAATGTGTACATTTTAACAGTGGATGGGATTTCACTATGAATAAAAAAATCTGAGAGCAAGTTAATTAAAAATTAACTATTTCTTTTTACAAAACAATATCACTAGTGCCATTTAGAACTTAGTCAACACAAAAGTAATCATTTTACTCTAAAAATGCACAGGCATTATGTATACTTTTCCTCCTGCTTTTCTAAAGGTGTTTTATGAAAACATTATTAATGTCATTTCAGAATAAAAGTAACAAGGACGTTCTTCTGTGTAGCTCAGTGGTGAGTGCACAATACTGTACATGGACAAAGTAAACGATGCCTGCTTCTGCTCTCATTTGTAGACATCAAACTTACAATCCTGGGGATCAAACCACACTTGCAAAAAAAAAACAAAAAAAAAAAACAGACTGCACAACACTTTCCTTAATAAGTACATTTACACACCCACTTTTAAAATCAGTCGAACGTAACTGTGATAAAAGTAGCATGAGTTCCCTACCCACTACTTACATGCCCAACTCCCCATACATTTATCCCATTCAAAGGTTTTCGTATTCAAATATATGCATTTTTCATTCTACATGAGACATTTTTGTCTATGTTTGCTACATTTTTTTCTTCTTTCCAGCTGTGAGAAATGTTGCAATAATAACCTCGTTATCTTTCTCACAGCTTCATGCCGCTCAGCTCACTTAAAGCATTATAATTCTGCACAAGATTTATTTTGTGGTCTACCAGACGTGTTCACGCTACTCTACTCTGTACAACACTGTTCTAGTCTCTAAGCTAGAATGCAGATCTTTTTTTTCTCACCAATGGAATACTGATTTGTAAACTGGGAAAAGGAGAAGAAATGCGAAAGAAAAAGAAAGAAAACAAATTGGCTTTAAAAAAGTCAAACAAGACCAGAGGAGGATACTCGCCACAAATATGATGCCTCATCATTGAACATGCTTGGTCACACGGAGTTGTCAAGTATCTTCCAGATTCTCACAGGCTGAAAACTGAGGACTCTTCAGCCAGATGTGATGACCCCCCCAAAACAAACTGCCTTCAAGTAGTACACAAAGCCCACCCTCTAGTCGTCTCCCATCCCTCCCTTCAACCAATCAGCTTCTGCATGTGAACCCAGACTGATAGGGTTACATCAGCAGTTGCTTTATGGTCAGCTCGGTCTAGGACACAGAAGAAATGGGGTTGTGAGGAGATCCCATCTGGGTGAGGACTTTATCCAGCCACTGCAGGGGTCCGTGAAGATGAATCTCAATCCAGCACGGGGTGCTGGTCACATCCTGCCGATGGTACTCTGCACCCCAGCCCTGGAAAACAACAACAGATGTCTGTTAAAAGATTCCTTTACAAACAAGAATGAATTTACTTCAGCATCTAATGGTTTTTCCATTCGTAAAAAGTAAGTAGGTTCCATAATGTGTCTATTTATATGTCTGGAATAATTAAGATTATCTTACGCTCATTTAGGCTGCTTTTATTAGATACAAAATACAGCAAAACAGTAATGTTGTGAACTGTTTTCACCAGATTCTCAAATAGTTATCTTTTAATGCTTAAAAATATTATTTTTTTTACTACTACTACTACTACTACTATTCGTGCATTCATTCATTTTCTTTTTGGCTTAGTCCTTTATTAATCAGGGGTCGGCACAGTGGAATGAATCGCCAACTTATCCAGCACATGTTTTATGCAGCGAATGCTCTTCCATCACTGGGAAACATCCATACACTCTCATTCATTCACACTCATACACTATTATGAGTTTTTATGACAATTTAGCTTACCCAATTCACCTATAGCGCATGTCTTTTGGACTGTCGGAGGAAACCCACGCGAACACAGGGAGAACATGCAAACTCCACACAGAAATGCCATCTGACCAAACCAAGGCTCGAACTGGCGACCTTTTTGCTGGGAGGTGACATCGCTACCCACTGTGCCACCTTGCAGCCTACTACTACTACTACTATTATTATTATTATTAAGGTTGAAGATAATTGTGCTGCTTAATATGTTTAGTGAAGGTGTTTGGAGCTAATACAATACAGAAATAAAAAGACATTTTTTGAGCAAGGACACATTAAATTGTATAATTTTTTTACAAAAATACTATTGCAATATATTCATACACACACTGAGTTTTGTGTTTTACAAAAAAATGTATCAAATAATATTAACAAAAATATTAAGCAATTAATTAAACATAACCAATAAGACAATTTAAGTAACATGTATATTCTTTTTTTAGGAGTGCGAAACATACAAAACACGATAAACACAGAAGTGAAAAACATAAAACGGTAAATGCAGAACACATAAACAGCAATAGGACAGAACTGGAAACAATAGGAATGAGTATAAACAGCTATGACAATCAAAACAATATGTCTAGTACTTAAATAGTATTTAGCATAAATGTTACATACTATTTAAGTAACATTCTGCTGTTTTGGGTTTCTCTGTTGTTGTTGTTGTTGTTTTTGGTGCTGTTTTGCCATAATGAGATCTCTAGTTAGTTTACTGGGTTGTTACAGTAATTCGTTTCCACACCTGTCCTGTTTTACACTGATGACTTTCCTCATGTATTTAACCCCCAAATTTTCCTTAACTCCCTTTCCAGTATTGATGCTGTGTTCATTAAAGTTTTCTCCAGTGTATTTATTATAAATTAAAAACACGACACTGGACACTAGAGTAATAACTGTTTAATATTTAACTTTGCCATCACGTACATGTCAACTTCATGTTGGAGCCAAACATTGTACAATAGCATTTGGACACTAGGTGACAGTACGGTACAATATAAAAGTGACCACAGCGTTGAGGAAAAGCGTTGGTAAGAAGCACACAGTTTTTGACCGTATTTCACCATATTCCAGATTTTCAAATAGTTATAATTTATTGCTTAAATATATTATTATTATTATTAATATTATTATTAAGGTTGAAGATAATTGTGCTGTGAGCCACGCAGTGGCGCAGTGGGTAGCACTGTCACCTCACAGCAAGAATGTCACTGGTTCGAGCCTCAGCTGGGTCAGTTGGCATTTCTGTGTGGAGTTTGTTCTCCACGTGTTCGCGTGTGTTTCCTCTGAGTGCTCCAGTTTCCCCTACAAGTCCAAAGAAATATGCTATAGTTGAATTGGGTAAGATAAATTGTCCATAGTGTATGTGTGTGAATGAGAGTGTATGGGTGTTTCCCAGTGATGGGTTGCGGCTGGAAGGGCATCCGCTGCGTAAAACATATGCTGGATAAGTTGGCATTTCATTCCGCTGTGACGACCCCTAATTAATAAAGGTACTAAGCCGAAAAAAAATGACTGAATGAATAATTGTGCTACTAATAGTGAATTGTGTTTGGAGCTAGTTAACATACAAAAGTGTAGCGTAAATACAGATGATTTAATCCTGCTGTTTTGGAGAACAAATAAAGACATTTTATTTACATCTGTTTTGCCTATGGACTCTAATAACGTTCTACCAACGATAGCGGCAATTGGAAAGCCGCTGTACTTATATTAATAAAATATATGTAAAAGAGGACAGAGTTTCACAATACTGCTATTTTGATTGTATTTTGCTCAAATAAATGCAGCTGTAGTGAGTGTAAAAGACTTTTCACAATGTTTAAAAATCTGAATTAATTAAAAAAATTTAGCAGCTGAAATGTTCCAAAACATTCCTCAAAATATCTTTTATGTTTTAAAGAAGTAGGAAATACAAATAACAAATGACAGTTTCAATTGTTTATCTTGTCTAGCTTACCTTTACAAAGCTCATGCGAATGGTGCACATCTTGGTGAGTTCATAGACAGCTTCAAAACCGTGATTGACTGACTGTGCCAAGAGCTCTGCAAACTCTTGGTTGTTGAAGATTTTGAGGCTGCAGCGACTGGGGATCTTGCATACGGTGGTGGGGTGGAAACCATGGTGATAATTGCAGTTGCGGCTCTGGACAAAGATACTGCTGTCGCTCAAACATTCTGCATACACCTCTCCTCCCACATAGTACAAATGGACTCCTGCAGAATGTATGAAAAGATAATTGTTTACATTATGACAAATATTACAGCTATTTCTAAAGCAGACCATGCACTGCAAAAAATGCTTTATTTATTTCGAGATTTTGTCTTGTTTCCAGTCACAGCCATATCATCATACAAAAGTGAAGGGCACACTATACTGTCAGTGAGCACCGTCTTTCGGATGAGATGTTAAACTGAGGTCCTGACTCTCTGTGGTCATTAAAAATCACGTGGCACTTCTCATAAAGAGTAGGGGTGTAACCCTGATGTCCTGGCCAAACTCCCTCTCGGACCTTAACCATCATGACCTCCCAAACATCCCCATCCACCGAATTGGCTCTATCACTGTCTCTTCACTCCACCTATATTGTGGTCGGTGCACTGGCACCGTTGTCCTGTGGCTACCGTCGCATCATCCAAGTGGATGCTGCACACTGGTGGCGGCGTGGAGAGACCCCTCTCATAATTGTTAAGCGCTTTAGGTGCATGGCCATACACGATTAATACGCTATATAAATACACATTAAATTACATTACATTAGTCCAAATATCAAAAAATTTAATCAAGAAGCATTTTCTAAACAAAATAATAATAATAATAAAAAGAAATAATAGTCAAAATATAGTCAAATATAGTCAATTTGAATATAGTCAAAACAAACAGTTAAAACAAGTAAAATAATCTGTCAACAGGGTAAGCGAAATAATCTTGCCTTTGCTTTGAAGTAAGATTATTTAGCTTGTTTTATTGGAAAACTCATGTAAGGAGGTCCAAGATCAGGTAGTTCTTGAGAGCTCCCTCTGATAATGGAGGAAAAAGGGGGAGATGGGGTGGATGGAGGGAATTCTTTTTAAAAAAACAAACAAAAGCGGTTTGGCATAAGATTAACCTGACTACTGTTTATTGATGATTGCAGATGAGAGACTAACAACAATCAATCATATCACATGCTCCTCTAGAAATTAGTTTATAAAATTTCACATTGACTTACTGTCAAATTTTTATCCTATATAAGTGTGCAAGTCAATGCAGAATATCCAGTATATCCTACTGGATATAGAATACTTCTATATAGACAAAGCAAACCTTTTCCGATGTGACGCCGGGTGTTTTCGATGGTCGAGTTCCTGTTGACATTTGACAGCAGACCCAAGCAGAAGCGGTTGCGGTTGTTGGATGGGTCAGTAAAGCCGTCCACCAGTACACTGGTGGATGAGGCCAGAAAGGCTTCACCCACACGATTGTTCAGCTCATAGTACACAATGGAGCACCAGTGCTTGGGTTCCTGATAGGCCACAGGATGAACATCTGCACACAAAGTTGTGAACTCAATAAGCACAAGAGCACATTTGCTTGAAAAGTTACATTTGTCATATATTATAATGTTATTTATTTACAGAAAAGCAGAATTTTGAGTTGAGCCTCAACTGCTCTGGTTTTCAGTATTACATGATCCTTCAGAAATTATTCTTATATGATAATTTGCTGCTCGAATAACATAACTTAAAGGGTGAGTTCACCCAAAAAATAAAATTAGCCCATGATTTACCCACCATTAATGCATTCTAGGTGTATATGAGTTTATTTATGCATTCATGAGACTGCTTTCGAGCAGATGTACACTACTGGTCAAAAGTTTGGAGTCAGTAAGATTTTTAATATAAGCTTCTCCTGCTCACCAAAGCTGCATTTATTTAATCAAAAATACAGTACAAATTGTAAAATGTTATTGAAATGAAAATGGCATTGCACTATAAAATAACTATAATAATTACTAAAATACTAGAATATACTAGATTCATTTATTCTAGATACTACTAATTATTCTAAATACTAGAATAATTTATTCTAGTGATTTTAAAGAAGAATTTTCAGCTTGATAACTCCAGTCTTCAGAGTTACATGATCCTTCAGAAATCACTCTAATAATATTTATTATTGTTATTAATATTATTATTATTAATAATAATGGTAATAGTAATAAAAGCAATAATTACTGGAGTAATCATTGCATTTGAAACTACATACAATAAAAAAGCAGTTATTCAAAGTTTTAACAAATATTTAACAATTAAATATTTTTTTACATTTAATAAAGGCTGCCTTGATGAACAGAATCATTTTCTTTAAAAAAATATGAAAAAAACAGCCCCAAACTTTTGGCCGGTAGAGTGTGTAGCAGACGCAATGTAGAATTGTGTGTTTCTGTGCTAACCATACTTCCTATGTAAATGCATGTACAGTTGCAATCAGAATTATTCAACCCCCTTATTTATTAGCCCCCCTGTTTATTTTTTTTTCCCAATTTCTGTTTAACAGAGAGATTTTTTCAACACATTTCTAAACATAATAGTTTTAATAACTCATCTCTAATAACTGATTTATTTTAACTTGGACATGATGACAGTAAATAATATTTTACCTGATATTTTTCAAGACACTTCTATACAGCTTTAAAGTGACTTTAAAGGCTTAACTAGGTTAATTAGGTTAACTAAGCAGGTTAGGGTAATTAGGCAAGTTATTGTATAATGATAGTTTGTTCTGTAGACTATGGAAAAAATAAATAGCTTAAAGGGGTTAATAAATTTGACCTTAAAATGGGGTTTAAAAATTAAAAACTGCTTTTATTCTGGCCAAAATAAAACAAATAAGACTTTCCCCAGAAGAAAAAAATATTATCAGACATACTGTGAAAATTTCCTTGTTCTGTTAAACATCATTTGGGAAATATTTAAAAAAGAAAAAAAAATCAAAGGGGGTTCAATAATTCTGATTGCAACTGTATTGACAGCTAGCGGAAATTGCACACACTTTTTAAAAAGTTTTAAATATTGACATATTGGATTAACTAAATTGGCCATAGTGTATGAGTGTGTGAATTCAAGAGTGTATGGGTGTTTCCTAGTACGGGGTTGCTGCTGGAATAGCATCCGCTATGTAAAACATATGCTGGAATAGTTGGCGGTTAATTCCGCTGTGGCGACCCCTTATAAATAAGGGACTAAGCCGAAGGAAAATGAATGAAATATAGTTATTTTTCTTTAAAAAAAACATAAATTCACTACATTAAGACCTAATATTCACCCCCTGATGCCATGTACATACTTCATTGGACTTGTTCTGAACTGTTGAAGAGAAACAGCCCTGTTACGATCGTAGAGCTTACAAGACCAAGGAGATTTTTTTAAGTAACTGAGATTGAATTATAATGAAAAAGAAAGTCCTATACACCGAGGGTACCTCGAGGGTTAGTAAATCAAGTCTTTTAAACAATTGTGTGTCCTACTATTTTTGTGTAAATTGGAACTTTTAGGTCTTTTCTGAATAGAAAGTCCACAATTTATCAATTTAATGCATCCTTGCTGAATAAATGTTTTTTTTATTTACTGACCCGAAAAAGTAGAGTGTATTAAAATAATAATGATGTAAAAATTAGTGTAATTTTTTTTAATTAAATTTAGAAATGAAGACTGTCATTTTTTATGCACACTCAAGGGCCCCAAACCTGTATGAGCTTTTTTCCTGTTGAACACAAAATATTTTTTTGATGAATGTTAGAAACTGGTAACCCCTGACACCCATGGTAGGAAAAATAGAATATATATATATATATATATAT
>CAIGQZ010032813.1:6230855-6251053 GCA_903798205.1 Danio tinwini
AAAAAAATCAAAGGTGGGCTAATAATTCTGACTTCAACTGTATATATATATATTCTCACTCAGACAGGTTTGGAACAAGAACAAGAATTCTCATTTTTGTGTGAACTATCCCTTTGAAGACAAGTTTGTAATTTCACATATTGTCACCTGCCTTTTTTTACTTGCTTTGCACTTTTGACAACCACAAACCACTTGTTTTGTTTTGGAGCATATGAATGCCCCTCCAGCGCGGCATTATGTCTTTGAAAGTGATTTAGCAATATGATTAACAGATTTAGACAAGCATCTCATCTCTTACAGCAGCGGGGATATCGATTTTACTAGGGTATTTCTATGAGGTCACTGTTGCTAGGCTATTAATGGTAACACTTCAGTAACAGGCTGCCGTGATTGGCTATAACCCTGCACTATTCAAGGGCCTACAAAATACAACCAAATCAGCAAAATGCTAGAGAGATCACTGTCCGTATCAAATCCCACTATAGTGCAATACTGCATAGTGTTTGAGGGTCACCAAAATAATTCAAATGCCCTCTTTCTGATGTCCACAGCTTATTAACTATTCTAATCCCAAAGAGAGTAAAATGTGTTTATCTACAGTATTTTTTAAGTCAACTTCCTCTGATCTGTGACACTGGGCCACAGGTGTTTTGTCTACTCTTTTCCCATTAGCCTTTCACAATGGAAGTTGTGCACTATAGCAGTTCACAGGATGCAGCTTGAGTGTGCATCCCAAAACTGTACCGCAACTTCCACAAATGTTTCAACAGATCTTCTTCACTACGCACACCCCCATGCCTCCTGTGGGATGCTGGGATACACTATATCTAGACACTATATGTAGACTGAGCATCCACTGCGTAAAACATATGCTGGATGACTTGGCGGTTCATTCCGCTGTGGTGACCCTTGTTTAATAAAGGGACTAAGCCAAAAAGAAAACGAATGAATGAATGAATGAAAATGGTAGTTAGATATTACATTAACAGTTTCAACATATGTGTGTAGAATAGAAGGGTTTATTTATGTAAACTGTGCAAACCTGTTAGCAAGCTACTTTTTATTTATTGGATAAAATGTATTTTTTGCACATAACGTACTCTACCTGACAAAAGTTTTGTCGTCGATCCAAGTTGAAAAAACAACAAATAACTTGACTTCTAGTTGATCATTTAGAAAAGTGGCAGAAGGTAGATTTTTCAGATGAATCATCTGTTGAACTGCATCCCAATCATCACAAATACTGCAGAAAACCTAGTCCAGTCACCAGACATGAACATTATTGAGCATGTCTGGGGTAAGACAAAGGAGGCATTGAAGATGAATCCAAAGATTATTGATGAACTCCATGATAAGAGTCCTGCAAGAATGCTTTCTTTGCCAGATGACTTCATTAATTTATGTCATTGTAGAGATGTATGGATGCAGTCCTGCAAGCTCATGGGAGTCATACACAAAATTAATTCTTTTTCCACTGCTCCATGACTTTATATTCTATACTGTACATTATTTCTGTTAAGTGACAAGACTTTTGTCAAAGCAAAGACAGACCTTACTGTCCCAATTAAATAATTAAAAATCAAGCCATGATCATATTTTATTTTGGTAAAATCTAGAGGCCTTTGCCTTTTATATTAGCCACTTCTGATAGCAAACGATCAACTAGAAGTCAAGTTATTATTTGTTTTTCCTAAAACTTGGATAGGCGACAAGACTTTTGTCAGGTAGTGTATAGTACTGTATAATTAACAAAAAATGTCACTTTTTATTACAATTATAATTATTTATTTTAAGCGATTAGCTGAAATTTATATTCAAAGCAAACTTTAAAATGTTAATCAAACAAAATGTTTTCAATTTTGTGGAAAAGGTTTCCTTATGCTGAAAATGTTTTTTTTTTTTAATTCTGGAGCCCAACTGTTGTACTCTATACTGGTCAATGTGAATGATTTGTTCCCCCCGCTCTCCACTTTTGTGCCTGACACATCTCCATCCTCGGGTAACATGCCGGAGCCGTTAACCCGATCTGTTCCGGGACCTCGCAATTCACAAATTAAGCACTGCTTATGACAATGCAATTTTGACAGGCTGCAACTTCTGGTCATCTGGGATTTACTTTTACCAGAAAATACAGTACCCTATGTGTGTATATACTACAATGGTTTTGTACCAATAAACTAGATGATTTAGTTTGAGGATAACATTGATCAGCATGTATATGAACTCCCTTTTTCCTACTAAAACACAGTTATTTAAAGAACCACATTATTTGCCAATTTCTAACTTAATATTGCTCATAACCATGCTACCTACTATACTGCAAGAACCCCCACACACATATAAAGGACAGAAACTCAGACTGTCTGTTACGCTATGTTTGTGTGTCAACTTCCTGCACCTGCAGTGTGGGACGGCAGCTGCTGATAGCTATAAAACGCCCATGTCAGATTGTAAGGAAGGAGCAATATCTTTTCTGCAGTGTGGTGTTATTTTAAGGTGTTTTTTTTTATCATTCAAATGAAGGGTACCTGTTCGGTTGCTGATCTCCAATGGCAGGTTTGGAGCTAACAGGTTAGTGTCCATTGGCTGGGGACAGTCCTGTGTCATTGGCTCTTCTGGAGGCATATATGCAGGTGGAGGGGTTTCTTTTGAAGCAACACCCAAAAACACAAGCAACACAGATGAAGATGAATGACAACATGTATATTATCCTACAAAATCCATATAACACATTCATCTTGTATAAACACACTTACAATGAACTCTTTTGTATTTACACATTAGAAATATTGATTTATAGAGGGTTAAACATTAATTTAAATGAAAAAAAAAACAGTCTTATTTATAGCGCATAAGTGTGTGTGAATATAATTGGTATGAGATTTAACTAACAAATATTTCTAGTGCACCATTAACATGCAGGTTAAGAGCTATCTCACCTGGCATCTGAAAAGGGCTGCCTGGATCTGAGCTGGATGGCGAATGTGGAAAAGTGGCAGTGCTGCCTGAGCCGCTGTTGGGCGAGCTGGGGTAACTATTGGTTGGAGAGTTGGGGGTGAAAGGAAGGGCATTTGCTGGCTGCTGGGGGAAGGAGTCAGGGAAGGTGGCATTCTGAGGCATGGGAGGCTCCGTCTGGTGGAGTGGGTTACGGAAGCGTGGCAGCATGGAGAGTTTAGCGTTGAACTCGCTGTTTCGTGGCACCAGCACGGGTGGCAGCACTGCGGGAACAGAGAAAAATGTGAAAAAAAGCATCAGAACTGAATAGGTGATCCATTGAAGAGAATCCATTCAGCTGAGATATGAATATAATCATACACACTATTCTTAATGAAAGAGGTTTTCACAGTAGCTGAGTTTCCATCATCCTGAGTTAATGCACATTTTTAAAGTATCACATGAGAAACTGAATAAAAATAAGCAAAAGGGGTTTATGTCGGCTGACATGGTTTTGGATTTGTGTGAAAAATGATTAATGTTAAAAATGGGAGATGGGATAAAAAATGGCATATTCTGCAAATTGCATTTGCAGAATAAATTACTCCAATGTCACTGCAGTTGCCTCCTTTATGCTTGCCTTGGTTAGTGTTGGTTGCTAGGTTACCAATATTACAGTCGACCCCACTAACAACTTGATGGAAATGCACATAATTCACATTTGGGATTTTGTCTTTGTTTGCGAACTTTGAAAAAATTGCTTCACTTCGGGATGGAAACATGGCTGCTGATGCCTTAGATTAGAAGAACCCAAAACCATTTCAGTGATCAGCTCATAAAATAGTTTTTAAATATCTACAGTGTTACACCAAAATGCCAAGAGGGTGAGAAAAAACAGAATACTTGAGTTTGTTGTCAACAATTTTCACTATTTAGATAGAATAGTAGTAACCCCCAGGATTTTTCAGACTTTTTTCAGATTTTTGCTTTTCTTAAAATTTTCTGCAATATTTGCAGCGTTATTTTGTGATTTGCTGTATTAAAATATACCACCGAAAAAAATCTTTATTTTATACAGTTGAAGTCAGAATTATTAGCCCCCCTTTGAATTTTTTTTCTTTTTTAAATATTGCCCAAATGATGTTTAACAGAGCAAGGAAATTTTCACAGTATGTCTGATAATATTTTTTCTTATGGGGAAACTCTTGTTTGTTTTATTTCGGCTAGAATAAAAGCAGTTTTTAAAAAACATTTTAGGGACAAAATTATAAGCCCCTTTAAGCTATATATTTTTTAGATAGTCTACAGAACAAACCATCATTATACAATAACTTGCCTAATTACCCTAACCTGCCTAGTTAATCTAACTATAGTTAAGCCTTTAAATGTCACTTTAAGCTGTATAGAAGTGTCTTGAAAAATATCTAGTTAAATATTATGTACTGTCATCATGGCAAAGATAAAATAAATCAGTTATTAGAGATGAGTTATTAAAACTATTATGTTTAGAAATGGGTTTAAAAAAAATCTCACCGTTAAACAGAAATTGGGGAAAAAAATAAACAGGGGGCTAATAATTTAAAGGGGGCTAATAGTTCTGACTTCAACTGTATATTTTCATTACTCCTAGACCCAGACATTGGGTTATGTAACTTATTAAATAACACTTAATTTCAATATTTAATATAACTAAATTAAAATTCAATCTTTCTGCTGGTGTGAAAGAGGTGTAAGACCATGCTTGTGTTATGTGGTGTGCCTGCAACAAGTCTTTATTTAAGTAATTTCATTTAATTTCACCAGTTTTTTCAGGGTCTTTCTGAGTAATCTTTGCATGCTTACTCATATTTAACGTAAGTAAGTAAGTTAGTAAGTAAGTAAGTAAGTAAAGGTTTATTTATATAGCACCTTTCTCAGACATTGAGTCACAAAGTGCTTTAAAATACGAGAAAACAAGTAAAAGAACTCATAACAATAAAAGAAAACATGTTAAAACATATTAAAACAAATAAAAAATCCAAATACAGAAACACTAATACTGTTAATTAAAAGCTTGACCAAAAAGATGCGTCTTTAAATGCTTTTTAAAAAGATCAACTGATCCCAGAGATATCAGTGCTATGGGAAGAGAGTTCCAGAGCAGTGGAGCCACCACACAGAAGACACGGTCACCTTTAGTCTTAAGACGAGTTCTGGGAATAAGTAAAAGGTCTTTGTCAGAAGACCTCAGGGACCGGCTACATGAATGACTGTGTAAAAGTTCTTGAACATATAGAGGTGCTTGACCATGCAGAGCTCTATATGTAAGGACCAGAATCTTAAAATTTACTCTGAAATTAATAGGAAGCCAGTGAAGTGCCTTAAGCACAGGAGTAATGTGTGACCTCCTACTAGTGTTGGTTAAAAGCCTCGCCGCTGCATTCTGCACAACTTGCAATCGATCCATAGTAGATTTGTTCAGACAAGTGAACAGAACATTACAATAATCCAATCGTGAAGAGATGAAGGCATGAACAAGCATCTCCATCTCTTCCTTTGACACAATATCTCTGATTTTTGCGATGTTCCTCAGATGAAAAAAGCATGTACAAACAACAGACTTAACATGGCTATTAAAACACAGAGCTCGATCAAAGATGACACCAAGATTTTTAACATCACTGCAACTTGAAGATGACAAACCCTCAAAAACTTGCCTGATCATTGGAGTGATGCTATCTGGAGCAAAAATCAACATTTCTGTTTTATCAGAGTTCAGTTGCAGAAAATTGTCTGCCATCCATTTGTTAATGGAGACTAAACAATCCTGCAAGAGAGATAATTTGTCTAGCCTGTCAGGGCTAAAAGAAAAATATAATTGTACATCATCTGTATAGCAATGGTAAGATATAACTTTAAAACTACTAATAATCTTGGTGAGGGGGAGCATATATAAATTAAAAAGAAGATGGCCTAGGACAGAACCTATAGGCACACCACAGGACAGAGGAACAGAGTCTGACATATGAGTTCCTATAGACACATAAAAACTCCTGTCAGCAAGATAGGAGGTTAACCAACCCAGAGCTGACCCAGTGATTCCCACATGAGAATGCAGCCTCTTAATTAAGGTGCAGTGATCGATAGTATCAAAAGTTGCACTAAGATCCAGCAAAACCAGCACAGAAAATTCACCTGCATCGGCAGCCATTAAAATATCATTTGAAACCCTGAGAAGGGCAGTTTCTGTAGAGTGATGCTTACGGAAACCAGACTGAAATTTATCAAGGATATTATGAGCCTCCAAAACAGTATTCAGCTGCAATCCTTTCTAAAACTTTTGAGACAAAAGGCAATTTAGATATAGGCCTGTAGTTATTAAGTGAAGCAGGATCAAGATTACTCTTTTTTAAGAGTGGCTGAATAACAGCATGTTTAAAACCTGGCCAAGCCCAAGTGAAAGATTTATAATTGAAAATAAACTAGGGCCAATAAAAGTGACTTTAAAATCAGCGATGCAGGTAAAATATCTGCAGGGCTTTGGGATAACTTCATCATACCCATCATCTCAGTTAAATCATTTAGTGTAATGGGGGAAAGAGAGTCCAGAAATGAAGGGCTGTGATTTGTAACAATATAAGGGGCAGAGGATGGCACAATGCTTGCTCTGACAGCATTCACCTTATTGACAAAATGAAACAAAGTGATTACAATCCTTATTCGAAACAGTGGTATAACAGAAGTAGCAGGAGAGGAGACACAATATTGTTAATAGTCTCAAACAGAATTTTAGGGTTTCTTTTGTTGGCCAATATAAGTTTCTTAAAATAAGACGTTCTAATAACTTCATCTGGTTACATGCCGAGTTACAGACCAGTGTAATGGTATGGCCAGATACATTATTGATGTGTGTGAAATCATGGTTTAGTGAGGGTTGTTTGCATCAACATGGCCTTTGTTTTGGGTGAATCAGTGTTGTGATGACATTATAGAAAGTGTCTAGTCCCAAAATCCGTGGCATTTTAGAAAAAATGCAAGATCTGCACAATTTTGTGGAGTTTGCTTGATTTTGCTATAAATTCAGCAATCGCAAAATCTTGGAGGGACTGAAATATGCACACAAGCTCATCCAAGAATCATATTCACAGTTGTCGCACACACCTGTCCACACCAAAATAGTAAAATGATAAAATGTGGCAACTGGTGTTTTGATTTTTAGCAGCAAACATATTTCCTTCCATGTTGCCCATGCCTTTTTGAAACAATCAAGACATTTCCACTCAGATTGGAAACTTGTATTTCAGGGATATAGCAACAAGTGTTCTTAAACAATAAACGTGGACAGCATGCTGCCGTTCTGAAAAGGAGGGGAAAGACAGGTGTCCAGTCATCCGCAGCCCAGCACTACACAAGCGTGTGCAAGGCGGGCAACCATGCTTTCCTGCTATTGTCTGTGTGGGTGACAGGAGTTCCTGTAAAACTCTTCCTCTATACAGCCACATGTTTGCATGTTTCAGCCACCACACACACACACACACACACACACAAAAGTGTACACAGGCCCTGAACAAAGCCCTCATTCTGCCCCCGCCTGGAATTTCCTGCTCTCATAATGTGCACACACACACACACACATACTGTGGACAGCTGTTTCTGTGTTGTCAGCTGACCCTCATCTTCTGCTTAGCCAACAAAAAGAGGGCTGTGCGTTTGAAGTTCATTCTTTCACAATAAGCAGAGGTAAAAAAAAAAAGAGATAGCTTCCTATTAGGATACACACACACACACACACACACACACACACACACACAGCACAGAAGGTTTTAGACTACACAGTTTTCAATTCATCCAAATTCTCTCAAGCGATATCAGGATCAAACAAATGAGAAAAGCACCTGGCAGAGGCCAAAGAGAGATACGAAAGGGAAGGACAGAAAAAAAGAAAGAGACCATCTGCAGGAATCTCCATGGGAAAGGAAAACTCAGAAAGATGAGTGGAAAAAGGTGCATATGCAAAAAATATTTCCACACACTATTCACTGACAAAATGATTTTATTCACTTGTTACTCTAAAGACGATTATTTAAAAAAAATGTTAGATAAAATTGAAATCTGTTTTTGAATAAATATGTTTATGCTTAGTAAAGACTGTCTGCGGATGCATCTTATCGGCAAGCCATATCAGCATAATTTTCCACATTAGGAAAAAGCGATGTTTACATTTGCAAGCATTATTGGCCTGATATATCACCCATTCAGATAACACTGTGCAACTGTTAAAGGTGCAGTTTCTAAGTTTGACACTCAGTGGTTGAACTAGGTATTGCACTCCTGGATCAAAATATACGCAAGTGTGGGTGGCCAGATTGAGTACAGAACTGTGTTCTAAATAAAAGCAACGACACGCGATTGAGGGAATATTTTCCATTTTAAAAGGAGTTTTGGTTCTAACCAACGCCTCAAATTGAAATATTAGAAGCGGCTTCTATTACTCACAGCTGAACAACAGAAACCTATAACAGTGATCATCACCCTGAGGTAAACCTTGTGTGCTTTATTCAGTGCTAAATGCTAACAATGTGAGTTTGAATAGATTCTAAACCTTCCCGTTTCGTGAGTGAGTGCATATTCTGTGCTTCTGAAAGGCTGTATTTAAATTTCTGTCGTGTTTTGTCTGGTGCAAACAGCCAAACTGCTCATCACTGCGTATCTCGTCACAAAGCGTGTTGTTAGAATGTAACCTGCTCATCTACTGTTTACGTTCATAATATTTATATCATTTGCTAATTAATAACCTCAGGTGGAACTGAATCTGTCTCATTTCAAGAGTTCACACTTAGCTAATGATTTATCACATAGCTTGTTTGGCGTGCTGTCCCAGGAGAGAGTCCTGAGCTCAAGGGATCCTCGGGCCCAGGGCTCCCCCCTTTCACATAGCGAGGGGAAATTGAGCTCTGGTCGATCTCAAACTCCCCCACTTCTGAGGCCAAGGTCAACTTCTTGACAGTAAGACATTAGAAAAAAGATTTAGGCTTATTTTATCTATAATATAGAGCATATTTGGATGGTGGGAGGAAACCTGGGAACCTGGGGCAAACCCACGCGGACACGGGGAGAATATGCAAACTCCGCACAGAAATACCAGATGGCCCAGCAAGGATCTGACGCCATTGGTATTCTTGCTGTGAGGCAACAGTGCTAGCCACTGGGCCACCGTGCCGCCCATTCTGGATAAAGGTGGAAGAAGGAGAGGAGAGGGGGTTTCTTCCAGACGAAGATAGCTGTAGAAAGGAAATGAGGATATATATATATATATATATATATATATATATATATATATATATATATGAATGAAATACGCTGTTTTCCAACAAGGCAACCCAGAGTGTTGAATTATAATTGGTTAAACTGGCATTGTGCAGGTGAAATTTACCTAAACAAAGACAGCGTTCCTGCACGGAAAAACCATTTTCAAAGCAGAATATCTGACTTAAGCATTGTTTTTCAGTTAAACAAGTATGTTTACTTGGGATGTTTCTTAAATATCTGCACACATATTATGGTGTTTTTATGCTTTAAAAGAGTCAAAAACTTACATACAGCACCTTTAAAGCTTCTTTCTTGATTGAGTCTGTGTATATAACCCAATGGACAATCACATTCTGTTTGTTATATGAGCATGCTGAACTGAATAGGCTGTAAATGCTTGGGAGGAATCTATGGTACTACTACAGCAATAATTGTGGTGTAAACTTCCCATTGTCATATAATTCTATTGATTAAAACATTTATATAGTTATCATGTGCCTGTATTAATAGTGCATTAAAGGGGTCATTTTTTGATCTTCTAATGTTCACTGAGGTACACTTATAATATAGCAAGAACTCAGGATCAAATAAAATCACAATTTAGAATTAACTTGCTACTTTGTATTTTTGACCTTCACTTTGGACCATACCATTTTGATAGTAGTTTTTGTTCCTGTAGATTTGGAGGCAATCTGGGTAATAGATTTGCATGTTAAAATAATAGATGGATCCTGCTGCAATGTAAGATATGGGTAATTTAGATTAAAAACATAAATACACTGTACATTTTTAATAAAAACAATATGACAAAATAGTGATTTTGATAGTGATAAACAGTGTTGAATAAAGTTACTCTTAAAAATAATATGTTACAATCTTAAGTCACTTTAAAAATAATAATAAAAACTATAGTTGCTCACTAGTAAAGGTTACTTTTTAATGAAATAAATATGAATGTATTTGTTATTTTATTTTTGCATTTTTCATTTATTGATATATTTTAAGATTAAGATAGACTTAAGATTATAATATATGACTTTTATAAGTAAAATTACCCAACACTGGTAATCAAAACAAAGACGTCTTGATTAAAACAAGGCTTAATTTGGACTGTCAGTAAAAATTAATAGACATCCAAAAATAGACTAGTCATCAAATAGACAGAAATGTGAAGTGTTTCTAATCTGTCTATTTAATGACTATAGTCTATTTTTGGACTATTGTTAGACGTCTATAATATTTTTCTCTGACAGACCAAATTTAGCCTTGTTTTATTCAAGGCGTCGTTGTTTAGATGACTATTAAACACAAAACTGCTTGGTGGGTTGTTAATTCATTCATTCATCATTTTCCTTTGGCCTAGTCTCTATTTCAGAGGTCGCCACAGCTGAATGAATCGCCAACTATTCCAGCATATGTTCTTTTTTTTTCCAGTTTGAACTGTTTAAAAAAGAGTCAGCAGTAAAATGTGTAATGCAAGTAAAGAAAACAGAAGCCATTATAGTCAGTAATTCTGCCTACGCTGGATGCAGTGTGGTGAGACATGACAAATGCAGACTGTAAACTCATGCCCTGATCTATTTCTGACCTACTCTAAGCACTCGTGCTACTTTTGAGTTGTAGGGGAAAATGAATGTGTGATGCAACACAACAAGGGTCAGACATGTAGACATGGTGTCAGAATCACATGGAAGGCAAGTCAAAGACTGTATTTTTTAGGGGTAGGAATCACAGGTTAACTCACAATATGATATTATGCTTCGATAATGATATATCATGATATCAGCGATTCTGCAATATATATCAAAAATTTATGAGAGGTATTTTATGGAATTGTATGTACAATGACAATGCACAGTTGTCACACAAGCTTGCAAATGCTGATGTGCAGAGAGAAGTTTGTGATTAAAAATTGTTTGACTTTAAATTAGTCAGAAAAGCACTATTTATTCTCGTCACTGCACAATGGCCTGTAATTTTCACAGGCATCACTATCATTTCATTAAGTAATCTTGTGTTTTTGTCTGTCTTATGTTACGTATATTACTTACCGGCTACATTATCTAAAGATGCAATGTAGAAGAAGGGATTAATCTTTTTCTGAGGATGCGGTCTTTCATCACACTATTAAGTCATATTGATACTGAGACAAAATTCAATATGAGATGTTTCAGCTCCTTAGATTAATAAAATAAGTTTTAGACAATTAAGAGTTCTTAAATGTATAGCAGAAAAAGCTCTTAGCGTAATATAAGTCTTATATCCTGACAATATACATATATATATTAGGGCTGTCAATTGATAAATTTTTTTTTTTTGTGATTAATCATGATTAATAACGAAAGTAATTAAGGAATTTGGAAAATAATAATAATAATAATAAAGTATTGAATACAAACAATTGTACGTATTGTAAAGTTGTATTGCGAGTTAAGAACATTAATTATAAAGTAGAAACAATTTTGCTTAGTCCTCGTTATCATTTAGCCAGTTGCTAAGACAGTCCAGTCTACAGACAGTATCGGGGGACAACACAAACACATACACACACACACACACACACACACAAAGAGAGAAAGAGAGAGAGAGAATGCGTGGTAAAGCGCACTCGATTCAGGTGATGCGACCTTAACTGTTTTATACTGAAACTTTCCTTCTAAAATAGATATTTCTTTGCACATTAAACACACAGGGCTGGAGCAAGCTGAACTGGCGCTGTAGGCGGACTGCAATCACGCCGCCCTCAACCCGAAAGTGAAATAGAAAGTGACCCGTTCACGGATGATAGTGAGGACCGGGGGGGAGAGGGTGGGTGTCACGGATGAAAGTGAGGACCGGGGGCTTTCGCTCACTATTCTGCCGCCCATGGCGGCCACCTAGGTCGCCTCTATGGATGCACCGGCCCTGAACACACATTGCGGCCACAACAGGAAAAAAAAAACTGCAACTGCGTTAAATGCGTTTTTTTTACGCGTTAAATATTTAAAATTAATTGCGCGCGTTAACGCGCTAATTTTGACAGCCCTAATATATATCTATATAGATATATATATCTATATATAATATATATATATTAGTGGAGGGACGTTATCGGCGTTAATGTACTGCATTAACGCAAAACTCTTATTGGGCAATAAAAAATATTGCCGTTAATCTAGTCTCAAAGTTGGGTTGGGAGCTGGGTCTATTCTACGCAAGCTATGATGACTTTCACCTTGATATTTTAGCGTGGATGTATACCTAACCGGTGAGTCGTCTGACAAAAAAAGACCCTTCTGAATCACATCAGCAGGATGCCTTTCTGGATCTTTCACTTACTTTGAAGACACTACTGACTACGCTTACATGGACATCTTTAATCTATCTTTTTTAGCATTAATAGACAATATTATAATTAATGTGTTTACGTGAAGTGCTTTTATGTAAGAGTTTCCTGTAATTTTGGGTGACTTTAACTGCAGTTCGGCAGTTCAACTTTCATTTATGAACATTTCATTCATGCCCCCGGGACAAACGGGTGAGAGTGTTATGGAATTTAATAACGCATGCCAAATGGAAAGAAAAAACTTCAGCATTTCGCGATGTGTGTGTGTGTGTGTGTATGTGTGTGTGTGTGTGTGTGTGTGTGTGTGTGTGTGTGTGTGTGTGTGTGCGGTCCTTTACTGACAGCTGTGTGTGTGGTTCTTGTCGGAAAATATGGCGAAAAGTCCTACATGACGGTAATAATTTGATTGCAGTGTTTACTTTAATAATGCCACTAATATCTGCATACGTCTTAATTCCATTTCAGTTTAGTTCAGTTATGACTTTAGTCAAATTAAGGTAATCAAAAATCACTGTATGGAGCTTATGTAGGCCTACAGTTTAAAATTCATGTTTAACTAAATAAACATTTAGTAAATACATGTACATCTTATTGAACATCATTTATTTTCATCACCAATTATCATAGAAGAACAGTTTCCCAAGCAGTTTGTGATGCATTTTGGAAACTGGAATACATACACAATAATCTTGTTTTCACTTTGAAATAGGTTTTGCTTGCCTCACTGGCCGATTATTTAGCTTGTTTTAAGGAAAAAAACTCACTTATTTTTGACTTAATACTTCTGAAAACAAGACAATATTTCTTTCTCTAGAAAATGCTTCTTGATTCTAGAATATTTCGATAATTTGACTAGAAAGCAGACAAAAACTCTAAATAAGAAAATTAATAAGTAGAATTAATAAGATTTTTTTAATTCATGACACCTTAAAGTCTTTTGTTTAATTAAATGGGTGATTGAGTAAGTAAATGAATTAATATATTATATTAATCGTTTAAAAGGATTCCATTGACTTGATGTAACCAGTGTCAAAACACAAATTTAAATGATTATCTTTGGTAAATAGATTCAAACATTTTATGTTACTGAGACTAATCAAAATCCACACCATTAGCACACATTGATCTATTTCTTTTACAATTTAGCCATGCTCACCTGGACTGTCCACCCTCTTGTAGTGGTAGGGGTTGATGCACACATCCTTCTGCTTGGATCCAAAAGGAAACTCACAGCACTCTAGGGCCTTAAGCTCATGGTGCGACTGCAGGTCGGGCCATCGCCAGACACGGCAGTAGATGACGTGAGGAAGCCCCTTTCTGTGCGATACCTGAAGCCTCCCATCCAATGAGCGCGGGATAGTCACACAATTGCTTGGCTGACCTGGGCAGCTGAGTGCCCTCTCCAGTTCCTCCATAGCGCCCTTCTTCTTCTTCAGCTTCTTGACCAGTGCATCCACCGCCTTTTCTGCCCACTTCTCTTCTTCATCACCTTGCTTCCAGCCCAGCAGTCGTTTGACAGCCGGGCTGGTGAAAGAAAAGAGTGAGGTGACATTCATTGCGGCGCCACGTGCGCCCCAGTCAACACAGTCACAGTTACTCCGTCAGATTCAGCTCACCAGAACAAGTAATCTCTGCTGTGCCTCCTCAAAAATCAAAAACTCAGCCACAGTTGTACATGAACTGGGGTATTTGCTGAAACTTGTATTGTTCCTCAGTTTGGACAGGTTGTCAAATATACCTGTAAAGACACAGAGAGATCAGTCAGAACTACATACTTCAAGATCCGTTCAAATCCGTTCAGCGTCAAAACTAAGCGCTGAAATAACAATACACCACTTTTTTTAACAAACTTTTATATTGAGAGGTAACTAAAGAATGACAATATAATAAATAAACAACAACAAAAATGAAATAGGCACAGGTTGTTTTAATCAGTAACAGGCTATTCCACATAATTATTTAACAGGAAAAATAAATGAAAATACAAAACATCTATAGAAGGCATTCATCCAATCATTATTTAACAATTGTTTATTTAAATAAATCTCTGGAAGTTAAGGGATAATACATGTTATGCCTCGTTTCCATTAAATGATATGGTTTAGTTCAGTACGGTACGGTATGGTAAGGGTCACGTTTATCAGGCTTGTGTCTCCACTGCCAAATGGTACCAATGGTATCCCGTGGTGTACGCCAGAAAGATGCAGTAGACGTCATTAGTAAAGCTATACGGTTCATTCACATATCATATACAAAACAGATGCTTTACACACATAAATAGGCCTACTTGTGTATAAATGTTAATAACTAACCTTTCTATGAACACGATTTGATTATAGCTGCAGATCAATGATAATGTGAAAAAGTACTGTAACGTCTGTAATTATATGAAATAAAAAAATAAACAAAAACATATATGAAAACATGCAGAGCCTTACAGTGTCTGAAATGTTACGAAATTACAAAAACAAAAATACCCAAAACATACATTTAGGCCATATTTGGGTTTATAAATGATACGAAATGTTCACAGTCAGCACAAACCTCTTATTTCTATTCTTCACCAGCGCATGTAACGTTAACAACTTGTTAAAAAGTGATTCTGTCATTCTGAGTTCATAACAACCCAAAAGGTTATGATAATAGTTAAACATGGCAGTTTGTTCATGTTTTAGGTTGCTAAAAGAATCATTTGCTCCTTTGTTTTTTGCATGTCACTCTCACATGTCTGTCAAGTCTGTCAGCTTCTGAAAGGATTGAATGTCAGAAGCACTTCAATAATCACGTGCACGTTTTAACTATCAACTCAAGAAAGTCATTATTTCAAATATAGACGTGCGGCAAACACACGCAAACAGAGCTCTCTAGAGAAAGTGAAACCACTCACGCTTTTAGACAACCTCGTAAACAACAACAGAACATGGCAGACTATGTTCTTCTTCTTGGCTTTGTGGCTGTTCATCAAAACAATGAAGGTTTGTTTGAGCTCAGCTCGACCATTGCTCACTATTATATGTATATATTATTACGATGTAATGTCTCGGCTGTGTATTTAAAAATGGAGCTTTCTTTGTTTTCATTCTCCTTGCTTGTGCATGCACTAGTGATGTTTCTCTGTAAACCAATAGCATTCAGCTGTGTGTCTAGCTCCGCCTTTGGTAGCCATTTGTTGTGCTAGGTACCCTTTGGAAACGGTACTCAAAAAGTGATGCAGTATGATTCCCTTTTTGGTACCTTTTGACAATGGAAACCTGTCATTAAAAGCATACCAAACCATACTGTACCACTCAGTGGAATCGAGCCATCAGTGTCAACGTATCTCTTCATTTCCTGTTTTATTTAGTAGATTGCCAAAATCCAAACATTATAAAGTATATAAAGGGAGATCTCAAAAGAAGACTTTTACACATATTTCTGCTACTATATGCAAAAGAAGTTGTGGATTTGCAAAATAATAAAAAAAATCACTTTTCAAGACAATTATAGTCTAGACACAATTTTTGCTAAAATGGTGTATATGATGTGAACAGAATATAGCGTGGGATTCATCAAGCCAACGTTAAAGAACCAACTGCATTCTCACCCCACATTAGCTGCATCCGGTCCCATCTGGACCAAGATGCTGTGCATGAACACACCAAACAGACATCAGCCAACTAAATCAAGAATGTATGAGAAGATGTATCTTTATACCCGCAAGTAGCAGTATCTATATTTATGTCTAACAAGATGTCAATCATTTTTTGAAGTCAGTATAGCTTAGTGGAATCAACAACTTACTGTTTTGGTGTGTCTCTTTAAATGCAAATAAGCTCCTGCTCCCCACCCCCTTACCAGAAGAGGGTGGAGCCTTTAGACATTGTGCCTTGGAATTCTCTGCCAAAACAAAAATATTAGCTTGTAATGTCACAATCAAGCTCACATACATCAGACTTTAAAGTTTATTTTATGGATGGATTTTAAAGCCATATTTGTTTAAATGTGTTTACTGATGCCTATTGCTAATTATGCAGTTAATATAAATATAAAAAAAAACTTGACTTGTCAACTCGATTATACTTTTTTTACTGCAAAGTTCATCTGGTTTCATTTTTTACAAGTTGTATAGTGTATCCAACATTAGCCTTGCAAATCTAGAACCAATGACGCAATAAATTACCCTGAAAACACTGTGATGATGACATCATTCTGTTACGGCTTCTCGGAATGGCTGCCGATGGAGTCACAGTGCAGACATTCCGGTTATATCTGCTTTACGGTAAGTTCTCGAAATGGTTTCAGCATATGTGAAGTGGGATGTGTTCATACGGGATGCTAAATGAAACTGGCATGACACACTGCTGAGTGATGCTGTATATCCCTGAACAATGCCTCATATCAGTTTCCTCATGCGTAAAGATGCTACAGCTTATAACAGGATGCCATGCAGTAGACTGCTGTATAGGCATTGGAACACAGCTGTTCATAAAGGGGGAAAAAGTAAAAAAAAATGTAAGAATTGGGGCCTGTCCACATTCTGGGAATAGAGAGGAAATGTATTTGGGATAAGGATAAAAGTGACCATTCAGAAAGTTCCCAAGGCAGCCTTTCAATAGCCAGCATTTATGGTCATAAGAAAGGAAATAAGAGTGACAAATGCAAGAATTCACCCTTCTTTTTAAGTTGGATCTCAGATGGTTTAGCATAGCATTCTCGTTTAAATAAAGCAAGAGGACTGAAATACACTTATACAGCTGGACACTTTCACATCAAATAAAATAAAGCAACCATCACATTGTAAAAATCTATGTTTCATTTCTTGTGATTGATATGAATACCATTGTAGAGTCGGAGTGGCAGGTAAGTGTTATCCATTGACTCTTTTCTGGCCCATCAACACTAGATAAGTAAGGTGACATCAGAGAGCAACTATTTGAACTATGCTGAGTGCTAAGAATAATGTTGTCCTCGGTGAGTGTGACTGCCCTCAGCTACTGTTTCACTTCAGAAAGCTTGTCTGATGTGGGTTACAATCAGGTGTAAAAATTCACAACAAAAAAAAACTCTACAAAATGAGGTTTTCCACAATAATATTTCAACTCAAGTCTTTTATTTAAAAAAATATTATGGTCTTAGCAACAACAAAAAAATGTATTTTCCGTGTAAACTACCATGAACTCTGCACATCACAGATGGAATCATTCATTGAAAACAGGTGCTATTTATTAACTGGGAAGGAGTAAGTAGTATTTTTTGTCATGGACCACAGCAACAGGGAGGCAAAAAAGCTGCTCCTATTTTTAGCGTGATCTTGCAGCCAAAAGCTCATTTAAAAGCTTGGGACCTCCGGTTGTTGTCAGGGAGGAGATGGCCAAAGGGTAGGAAGTGCATAAACTACTAACCTGCAAGAGAGATTTAATTTATTTGCTCATTTATTTTTGATGGGTTTTGGACTCCCGTTAACTGACACAAGGGATCAAATTTCTGTAATTTTTGATATAAATATTCAACATTTTCAGCACAAATTCATAACGTTTTTTTTCCCCCCTTAGAGCTTCTTCTTAAGACAAGCGAAGGGAGATAACAGATGGGTTAAAGAAGAATGTGTGGGGAATTTTTCATTTTTTTCTTGCGGAGTTAAGACCAGGTGAGCTTGCAAAGACTTTTTGACATGGAAGATCTGTTAATGAGTCAAATATGTGTGGATGCATCCGCTAACTAAAGTTTTTTTTAAAAAGGAAAGTTCACCCAAAAACGAAAACTAACTCACCATTTACTCACCCTTGAGCGGTTCCAATTCAAACTTTTATAAGTTTCTTTATTTTGTTGATTAGTAAAGAAAATATTTTGAAAATATTTTGAAGAAACTATTGACTTCCATGGTAGCAAAAACAAATATTATGCACGTAAATGGTTACAGGTTTTCAGCTTTCTTCAAAATAGTTTTTTAACAGACAAAACAAAAGTAAAACAAGTTTAGAACAAGTAAAAGGTAAATAAATGATGATAGTAGGGCTGTACGATTTGGGGAAAATATCTAATTGCAATTTTTTTAAAATATTGCGATTTGATTTGCGATTTAATTTTGTATCCAATAAATTAGCTCAATAAGCTGTATCGTAGTTTTAATTAAAAAAAGAAACTCAAAAGATATTAACTTACTCCAACATTTATTCAAATTAGTTTTTAAATATTCAGAAATTAAACAAATTTTTCTCTAGAGCAAAAAGTAAGCACAAATAAAATGACCTTACCTTTCTGTAAATAAGTTCCTCTTAAATCAGGGAGATAATGTAGATTATAATACAAACAAAAAAATAATAATTATAAAAATGCAGAAAACTAACATAGCTGATGAGGCAGATGGAAAAGTTCTGATTGGTTAGAAGGAAAGTGTGCTCACTCAACTGGCTAGTAAGGCTGTCACACAGACGGCAGTCACGCATTTGCTTTGGGTGGGGAAAATGAAATAATACACCTATAATACATATCGCAGCCTCTTGCGATTAGTTAATCGCAATGTTTCAAATCACAACTGCGATCCAATTTTAATCACACAGCCCTATGAAATTTCATTCTGGGTGAACTATCCTTTTAAGCAATTTAACTTAACTTACAGTTCTTTCAACTCATCACAACAAATTTTTAGATTTGGCGTAATCTTTAAAGTCCTAATAAACAAAGCTATAATATTACTAATAATGTGATTTGGTTTGTTTTTACCTAAAAGTAACTCCAAAAATTTGGTTGGTGGCAATAATGAATAGTAACTGTGGGAATTAAACTTAGCAAATGTGCTAATACTATTCAAATAGGCATCATTATCATTGTCATGATCTGATTACAAGTATTTAATTGCTTTGAGCTTATCCACTGAAATTTCAAAGTTTAAACTATGTGTATGTAATGCAATGTGCTCTAACAGCCGCAAAAGACCACCAAATCTCTGACTACTGACCTATTGTATGATCCTAATGGCACTTGTGTGAGAAAGTCAATTAAAACAAGGTATTAAAGGGCACCTATGGTGAAAAATCTACTTTTCAAGCTGTTTGGACAGACATATGTGTAGGTATAGTCTATAGACCGTCATATTGGGGTGATATAAACACACCCAGTCCTTTTTTTTTCAATTTAACAACATAAAAACGGTGGACCAATTGAGCGATTTTGAGACCGACCGCAATTTGACGTAGGAGTGCGGTCCCCCCGCCCACTGAATTGATTGACAGCTGCGTATTAACATGTCTCCGTAGTAACTTGTATAATCATATCAACCAGACACAGGACCAGGACGTGCGCAAACTAAGCAACCGTAAATAAAAGGTCTGTTCAGTTTGCTAAGATCATCAATCATCATCAAATGTGATCAAGAGTGAGTTTTACAAGTTTAAAATGTTTTAAAACAGTGCATGTTTGTAATGAATTACAGCGATTTATTTCAGATTTACTTCATCAACACAGCCGCGTGTCAGAACAATCATAAAAGACGCTTCAATCTCGGTTTGTGGACGTTAAATCAGGTTTATTTTGTACATTAACATAACAGATATCCATACAGCAGTGGATATTAACCTGTATCCTGTCACATTTGCATGCAAAAACAGTGCAAAGCTAAACGCGCGCTGTGTGTGTGTGTGTGTGTGTGTGTGTGTGTGTGTGTGTGTGTGTG
>CAIGQZ010032813.1:6260421-6274858 GCA_903798205.1 Danio tinwini
TATATATATATATATATATATATAGGCTATACACAGTTTCTGCTCAATTATGTCAACGAATGTTATTCATTGTAATGATCAGCAAACTTATTGATATGTTGAGAGATAATGTAAAGAATCAACTTAATTAGATGTATAATTATATTTTTTTTAAATTCAGTTTCATCAGTAGTCCTATAAGTTATCCAATGCTTGTTATGAATTCTAGAGCTTATAGAACTATTTTATCCTGTGGCGGCGGCGGCGGAAGGAGACCATCAAGAGTAGAAGTGCTGCTCGCGCGGATTACGTCACGCGGTTGGCGACAGAATGTCTGAGTGAGGCGCGAGTAAGCTGCACGTGAATGTGAAATCTGGGAAAACACTGCGAGCTGAGAGTGCGTTTCAAGAAGTGTGCAGAATTGCTAAACTGCTGTCAGAAAATTGCTATGAATATGTCAGAAATCGGTCGTATATTAACTATATATTATGGTAAGATATTTTGTTTGACCATCATCTATCCTTCATTTTATAGCCTATATTTTTCCCTTTAGAAACAGCCTATTTCTGATATGCAAACGAGCTGCATCTATTCTTTTTTTTATTGCAGTTTAACATCACCAGACATTTTTGAGTAAAAATGTGAGACGATTTCATCACATGCATGTACTCAAAATAATATAATTAAAGCTTAAACACAACATGCTATAAAATCGATTAACAGTATTATATAAAATATAGTTTAAAATGACACATCTATTAATTGACTTTAAGTCAAATTATTATGTAATATAACAAAATAAATCTAATACATGTAGCTCTGCTGAGCATATTTATCCATATTTATCTATTATATTTGACCATCTACAGAAAGAGGATATATCACAGACATTAACATATTTTCAAACACCTATTGATGTCCTAAAAAATTGTTATGCTGAATGACGCACAACTAAAAGTTTAAAGATAATGTCGCCTCCTAATGAGCAAGCAAACTACAATGCTCATCTGGTCTCCCACTGAGCTGCTGTCAGGTGCACTTTCAATTTGAGTCCATTTGTCTTAGCAGTTTCACCCACTGCTGAGGAGGGAGGAGAGGTCGTGGAAGAGCCTTTCACCTCTGCCACTGAGCCTTCATTCACCCTCATCACAATGGAGCCGGACGCTTGTGCTGAAAAACTCTGAACTGATCGAGAGCTGGACTCAATCTCAAAACCAGCGATATTTTAATTTCTTTGAGGGGTGCCAAGCTGCGCGTTTGCTTACATATGTGACTCATTTGTGCACCGGTGCCATCAGCGGTCTTTGGCACAGCACTGGTGTTTTCAGTAATGCTAAGTATGATGGCAGAGAATCAGGCAGCTCACATTTCAAACAGGCGCCTCCATTGACACTGTGCTCCTGCTCTTCTAGAAATAATGTCTGGGGTGGTAATATTTAAATGCTGTCTCCAAGGGCTTTTACATTATGCTGTAGTAGACCTTCGTATGTCAGCGCAGTAACTAACATAGACACTGAGGGGCACAAGAGCCTCCAATAATTAGAAATGGGCTTGCAAAACAAAAAAGGGTCAAACCAGTATTTGATAATGAAGCTGCTCTGTTTATTTTTGGGGATTACAGATACATTTTAGGGCCGTCTAAACAATGAGGTGCTAAAAAATGTTATGCAAAGTTTAGAGATGACAGTGTTGTAAAAATGATCCTTTCACATTAATTTTTAAAAATGCTATAATATACACTTTATTAGGTACACCTGTCCAACTGCTTGTTAACGCAAATTTCTAATCAGCCAATCACATGGCAGCAACTCAATGCATTTTGGCATTTAGACATGGTCAAGACGATCTACAGCAGTTCAAACCGAGCATCAGAATGGGGAAGAAAGGTGATTTAAGTTACTTTGAATGTGGCATGGTTGTTGGTGCCAGATGGGCTGGTCTGAGTATTTCAGAAACTGTTGATCTACTGGGATTTTCACACACAACCATTTCTTGGATTTACAGAGAATGGTCAGAAAAAGAGAAAATATCCAGTGAGCGGCAGTTCTGTGGGCACAAATGCCTTGTTGATGCCACAGGTCAGAGGAGAATGGCCAGACTGGTTCGAGCTGATAGAAAGGCAACAGTAACTTAAATAACCACTCGTTACAACCGAGATATGCAGAAGAGCATCTCTGAATGCAAAAATCTTGAGGCGGATTTGCTACAGCAGCAGAAGACTGGGTGCCACTCCTGTCTGCTAAGAACAGGAAACTGAGGCTACAATTTGCACAGGCTCACCAAAATTTGACAATAGAAATTTGGAAAAACGTTGCCTGGTCTGATGAGTCTCGATTTTTGCTGCGCCATTCGGATAGTAGGTTCAGAATTTGGCATCAAAAACATGAAAGCATGGGTCCATCCTGCCTTGTATCAACGGTTCAGGCTGGTAGTGGTGGTTTAATGGTGTGGCGGGGGATATTTTCATGGCACACTTTGACCCCATTAGTACCAATTGAGCATCACATCAACGCCACAGCCTACCGGAGTATTGTTTCTGACCATGTCCGTTTCTTTATGACCACAGTGTACCCATCTTCTGATAGCTACTACCAGCAGGATAACGCATCATGTGATAAAGCACGAATCATCTCAGACTGGTTTCTTGAGCATGGCACCAAGTTCACTGTACTCAAATGGCCTCCACAGTCACCAGATAGAATAGAATCCAATAGAGCACCTTTGAGATGTGGTGGAACAGGGATGTTTTCGCATCATGGATGTGCAGCTGACAAATCCACAGCAACTGCGTGATGCTATCATGTCAACATGGACCAAAATCTCTGAAGAATATTTCCAGTATCTTGTTGAATCTATGCCACGAAGCATTAAGACAGTTCTGAAGGCAAAAGTGGGTCCAAACCCGATACTAGTAAGTAAGGTGTACCTAATAAAGTGGCTGGAGAGTGCAATGCATACCAGTTGGCGACACTGCATGTGTGACCACATGCATTCTTTTTCGTATAATCAGAATCTATAGTCCATTTTTGCTGTGGTTGACAAGTATTTACATGCGCACGATAATAATCTGATCAACAATGCACATATTGTATGCAAATTAATTCTATTTTCAAAACGTTTTTATTGTTTTCGCAGCTGGAATATTGGATTTAAATTCACTGAGAAAAGTTTTAAAATGAAATCAAGATATTATTGTCAAGATTAAATTTATTGTATTTTATATATTTATAGTGGTTATTGAAGCAATATGTCCTAACTTTACAAATATCCCATTTGACTTTCATAGTATTGTACATGTTGTTTAATTGCAAAAGCAAGATTAAGTAGATTTTTTTAAAATGTTGTGGTTTGTTACTGGTTACACGAGTAGCTCTGGAGGTATGTAAGAGAGAGAGCACAGCAGTCTTGACAGCTGATTGAGCCTCCTATTTTCCTCCCTGATAGGATAACAACTTTGCTGACTGGCATTTGTTTAAATAGACAATATGTTATTTGTAAATGAGCGGCATGTAAAATGAAGCCACCCCCCACCCCCTGGCCTAGCTAGAGTGAACCTCTTTCCCCATCATCAGCAATCCCCATGGCTGCTAGGAGGGTGGTCTGCCTTACCCCGGTGTGGAGAGAGGAATAAGAGGACAATTGTGGGGCTTTGCATAAAGCTCAAGAGGCTGGAACAGCTGCCATGGTCACTTGGTGGAGGGCTTGCATACTAAAGACCACACTAGTGTAGGCATTTGCCAAGGTCATCTGTGGCATTTAGGTGATAAAAAGCACTTTGGACATCATTTTGTGAACACATTATTAATGTAAATGTTTAAATATTAATCTTAAATAAAGATTTTTTTCATTATTTAACAATGCATTATATTCAAATTTAACAATGAAAACTTTTAATCGGTGAACTGCAAGCTACGTTGTTCTTTGGTATCTACATGTATGTACAGTTAAAGTCAGAATTATTAGCCCCCCTTAGATTTTTATTTATTTATTAAAATATTTCTCAAATGATGTTTAACAGAGCAAGGACATTTTCACAGTATGTCTGATAATATGTTTTCTTCTGGAGAAAGTCTTGTTTGTTTTATTTCGGCTAAAATGTTTTAAAAAAATTTTAGAACCATTTTAAGGTTAAAATTATTAGCCCCTTTAAGCTGATTTTTTTTATTGTCTACAGAACAAACCTAGTAAACCTAATTAACCTAGTTAAGCCTTTAAATGTCACTTTAAGCTGTATAAAAGTGTCTTGAAAAATATCTTGTAAAATTATTATTTACTGTCATCAAAGATAAAATAAGTCAGTTATTAGAGACGAGTTATTAAAACTATTGTTTAGAAATGTGTTTAAAAACTTCTCTCATTTAAACAGAAATTGGGGAAAATAAATAAACGGGGGCTAATAATTCAAGGGGGCTAATAGTTTGGATTAACGTTTCTTTATGCTTCTGGATGAGTTATTGTGTTTAAAATCATCTTTATACAGCAAAGGATGCACAAAAGCTGCTTTTGAAAAAGTATTTGCATCATCTTTAATGATGTTGTATTCCATTCAAATAAAGGTAAAATACTTCTACAGTGTTTTGAGATTAGTTATGAGATTTGAAATAGCCCACATCAAAAATACAGTTTATGCACTTTCAGTAATTTTCTTCTGATAGACCAATGAGGTTTGTGCACACAGACTTTTAGTTTTCAGTCAGCCAGCCCAATCGCTTCCGGTGAACTGTCGCACCATTACAAAATCACCACGTTTAAGATATGATTTCTTTAAAAGTCGGTGTTCTTCACTGCCTAAGTGATATATTAAATAAAGTGGGTCTCAGACCTGACAAGAAGTACTGCATTAAAAACCATTTTCGTGCATATACCCCATTGTACTTTCTGGAGCATTACTTAAGGTTAAAAGACTAATAATTTACCTTTGTTATAAAGATGTTAGATAAGACTTTGGTGTCTCCAGAAAGCGTCTAGGAAATGTCAGCCTAAAATATCCATCAGATACTTATTGTGCCCAGTTGAAAATTAGAAATTTTGGGCTCTGAGGAATTTGTAGCTGTTTTTGTAGCCTGTGATTTTTAAATAAAAATGAGCTAAATATCCCTGCCCATCATTCCAACATGCATCTGCTTCTTCTGCATCATGTCAGATAAACAAAGCATGATGAAAGAAACAGACAGCGCCTCAGACAGGAATGAAACATAGATCCATTTTAAAAAAATACAAAAATAGTACGACTGAACCAGGAAGTTTCAGAATGGTTATTTAATGTAGTTGTTGTGGAGTTTATTAAGCCTTCCTGCAACGATGAATGAGCCACACACAAATGTTGTTAAAAAAAAAAGTTTGCTGTACACACACATACGTTTAACTTTCCACTGGTAGACTTTCGTCTACTCACAGCAAATGTGACAGGATACACGTAAACACTGCTGTATGGATATCCATTATACTGTACAAATAAACACAATTTAACATTTACAAACTGGGACTCCTGTTATGTGATTGAACAGCCTGATCTCACGAGGAAACGTAAGTATTTAACGTTTTGTCAGTGTAGTGGCTAATTCGTATGAATTCGTACGAGTTCAGTCGTACGAAAATGTACGATTTTAAAAAGTAGGCGTGGCACCTAACCCCACCTCTAACCCCAACCGTCATTGGGTGATGAGCAAATCGTACCTATTTGTACGAATTAGATCGTACAAATTCATACGAATTAGCCACTAAATCAAAAAGTTACGAATTGCCGTAAGATTGCGTTAGATTGAAGCATCCTTGTTTATAGTTGTGTACACTATAAACAGCTGTGGTGATTCAGCGGCTATGAATTACATAGAAATTTTTCTTCCTTTAATTACAAACGTGCACGTTTTAAAAATGTTTTAAATTTGTAGAACTTATTTTTGAGGTGTAGTTGATCTAAAAAAACATACAGTTGAAGTCAGAATTATTAGCCCCCCTTTGATTTTTTTTCTTTTTTTAATATTTCCCAAATTATGTTTGACAGAGCAAGGAAATTTTCACAGTATGTCTGATAATATTTTGTTTCTGGATAAATAATTCTGACTTCAACTCTATATTCTAATTTTCTATATATTTTCATCCCAGTTTCTTTGCATATCTGCTCTTGTTATAAAAAAAAATAATGAGACATGATGATATGTGCCTGTCAATCAATGCAATAAAAAGTATGCCCATTTTTACAAGTATTTGGTGTCTCCAGAAAGTGTCTGTGACATTTCATCTCAAAATACCCATCAGATCATTTATTATACCCTGCAAAAAAATTGGGGTTAGAAAGAATTTTAGCTGTTACACTGTTAAAGCAGACACCCACAATCACTAATACCATAGTTAACAACGAACCCAAAACAAAACAGAAGCCCCAAAAATAAAATTAAACAAGTAAGTAACAGGGTGAGAATGTGATAAAATCTATAAATGTGTGAAAAAAGGGGAGGGCTTTTCTTTTTCCGGATTGTTTTTTTTAAAAGAGTCGGTTGGGTTTAGAGAAGTGGGTGAGCCGGCCAATCTGTGCTTTTGAAAACACTATTGGTTGGGTTTAGGGAAGGAGGAGGGTGGGTCAGTCGATCGGTCAGTAAGTCAGTCAGCCGACAGCGGCCTCTGGTGGGTTTACGTGGGAACAGCAGGCATGAATGGCACTCGCGAGAGAAATTTGAGATCTCAAATTGTACACAGCGACGTCTGGTGGATTTGTGAAAACAAAAACTACAAAAAAACAGCTCCTGGGAAGTATTTGGTGCTGTCCAGAATATATAGCGGTATGTGGGTTGTAAATGCTGTTACAAAGTTTGCGTATGTGTGTGTATACTATACACACACACATACACATGTTTAACATGAGCTGTTTTTGCACATCTACTCATGGCAAATGTGACAGGATGCCTGCTAAACAAGTAACCCTGTTGAAAAAAACAGCTTAAACCAGCCTAAGCTGGTTGGTCGGTTTTAGCTGGTCGACCAGAGGGGGTTTGGCCATTTTCTGGTTTAAGCTGGACATAGCTGGTTTTGGCTGGTCAAGCTGGTTTTACCTGGTCAACCCCCAGCCTGACCAGCTAAGACCAGCCTGGAAAAGGCCAAAACCCCTCTAAAACCAGGCTGGTTGACCAGCTAAAACCAGCCAACCAGCTTAGGCTGGTTTAAGCTGGATTTTCAGCAGGGAAATAGGCCTTTATACTACAGTATGGAGATCTGTCACAGCTGTACAAAATAACCATAATTTAACATTCTCAATCCAGGACCCCTGCTGTGTGTTTGAAGTGACAACATTTCTCATTTGCAGTTGTACTGGCACTATACTATTCACCTTATTCTTTGTGTACGCAGCCATTTGAGTCTTTTTGGCTCGAGACTTCTGGTTTCATTCACTTCCATTCATTTTTAGAAGTTAATAACAGCTTGTTCTGCTGCTTGATGTTGCAAACGAATAATTGTATAATATTATTTCACTTTGTCTGTATAGTCATGCAAACATTTGTTTGTAGAGCAAATAGTTTGACCGCTTTCTGTGGTTTATTAATGTTTATTAATCCTAGTCATTTCTCCCATAGGCAACTGAATCGTAAGTATACTGCAAAAACGAGCGCACTTCCGCATTGCAGAATAAGGTCAATACAGCTGTGGTGATTCGTGCAATTACATGGTGATTATGGGACAATAGCCAGTTTCAAGGTTTACCGTGGTTTGGAACAGTCAAGGTTTTAAAACCATTTAAATGATCTGTTATACCTTATAATTTTTTATTTTAATTTTACAATTATAATTTTTTTTAACAACAATTTTATTCAGCTATGAAGAGCAACAGTATCTCCAGCAGAAAAGAAGTATCCACATCACAGCCCACAATTCAGCAAAAAAAATAGTAAAAAAAATCACTCATACACCAACCAGCATGGTGTTGCTTTCTTTATATCAAAAAACAGGAAAGATATCCAAAGATGACTTTTCAAGTTGTAAAGAAATCTGTGTTTTTAAACTAATGGAGAGAGGAAAAGTCAATAATTTATTTTAATTATTAAGCCTGACATGTTTAAAGTTCCAAAATACTTTTCTTAAAATAAAATCTATTGTGTTTAATAAGGGAAAAAGATGTTGTTTTCACAGAGACGTACTGGATTTTAGAGCAGTAATCGCAATATAGTAATACCATGAAACTGTGATATTTTTATCCAAGGTTATCATACCGTCAGAATCTTATACCGGCCCATAATGGTGATTTGTCTTTTCTTTATTAAAAAGAAGTGGTATTAATATATCTTGAATTTGGGCAAAAAATTTGTTTATTTTGCTGCAAAATTGTTGAGTTGATAACTCATGGTATAGTTGTTGCATCAGTTAATCAGAGCTCACTTGTATATGTGGTGATTGTTTAAACGTCTGCTTTAATACACCCACACACAAATTCAATTGAGCAGTTGTCATATTCACCGTTCACATACTGACAATGATATTTTTGCTGGGATAATGACAAGACGTCAGATGGTAAAGCAAACTTGCTCAACCAGCTAACCGACCTCCTGCAGAAATCATAATATTGTATCTATTAATAGGACAAAATATTGTCACATCAGCAAAGCTACTCTCTCTGTTTATTTGACAGGTGTTGGTGGTACCGTCAGCAAATATTATGCCTGTTTTACATCAAGCAAGCAGCTTTGAAGACGAAATGATATTTTTATTCCACTCTCGCAGATGTTCCTTCAATTCCACATTGTAAGATCATTTCTCATGAGACAGACCCTGGTGCAGTGTCCATCTGGAGATATTGTAAGCGATAGTCCACTGACATCATCCCTTCCTGTGGAGTATTCTAAACAGAGCTCTGTGTGGTGAAAATAGCTCTGGCTGTAAACAAAGCGTCCATGTCTGATCTGCTTTTCTTAGAAAGGAATAATATGTGTATGCACTATAATGCCAAAAAAACATAGGAGGGAAAAATACAACCGTCAGCAAGAGAACTCAGCATTTACACAATGAAGCTTCTATTACAACACAAACCAGATCCACCCTAAACTCAATTCCATCAACGTAGCATGTTAAACACATTTACAGCCTGCAAATTTAAATATGTGCATGGTAAGCTTCATCTAAGAGATATCAGGCCTTTTAAAATGAGGATAATTGCTGGAAACTGCAGGTTACACCTATAATGAAATTCCATATGTTGCTGTAAATACAAGAATACTGTTTGCTCACTCAAAAAATGGAATGATTGTTTGAATAATTGCTTAAATATATATTATGGAAATTATCATCAAAAACGGTTAAGCCCTATTCCCAGTGCACTAGAAAAAATACAAAATTTTAGGTGAAGAATGAAAGTCATGTACATATTGGATGACCTGGGAATGAGTGATTTATAAAATCAGGTTACCTCTGAGTTTTTACCTCAGATTTTTTATATATTTACAAATAAGGGATATTACTAGGAAAAATTTTCCTGGTTTTGAAAATATAACCTTACACCAGACACTTGAAAATTATAACAAATCACAACCCAATAGAAAAAGGTACTGTTTTTTTATCACTTATTATTAAATAAGGTTAATTCAAACACTGAGAAAATTAGGAAAGAGTGGGAGAAGGAACTTAATAAAGAGATATCAGATGAGTCATGGGAAGATTATCTTTCCAAAACTCATGATTGTTCTATCAACGCGAGACACAGGCTGATTCAATTTAAAGTTATCCACTGACTTCATTATTCAAAAGTAAAATTACATAAGATTTTCTTAAATGCATCCTTATTGTGCAATAAATGTAAACACTTTGAAGGTACAGTGACTCACTCATTCTGGTCATGCCATCAAATTTGTTAATTTCAGCAGAACATTTTTAATTTTATATCTGAAGTATATTGATCTGTCATCTGAGCCAAAACTGGGCATTTTTGGAGGCACCTCGGAAATAGGAGATATATCACAGACAGTATTTCGGTGTATGATATTAGCAAAGAAAATTATTTTACATAATTGTAAGTCAGATCACATGTCTGTCTTTGAAACCTGGTGTATAAGCTTATGTTATGTGTTGCCCATGGAAGAAATGCGATATGGGATGGCAAACAAACAAAACATATTTCTTAAAATCTGGAACAATATGTTTTATATAAGTAATGCTGACTTGTAACTCATTATAGGTGGGATTGGTTTGGCATATGTCGAGTTGTAAAGCCTACACATTTTTCTGTATATTATTATTATTTTTAATTATTATTTAATTCTATTTTTTTCTCTTATGCTTTATGGATGATATTGTATTATGTTGTGTCCGATTTTGTATTATGTTATGTTTGTGTATTGTGAAATGGCCTTTTTTAAAGTTTGTTCTGTCTATGTTATTGTTTATTTTCTTATGCTAAAAACAATAAAATATATATTTTTAAATCAATTTACTACATAAGAATAAACAAAAATGTGTTAATATGAAGCATTTGGGACATTCTACCAGAAACGTACATTATCTGCCCATGAACAAACAATGAACAGCATTAAAAAAAGATTTTGAGTGCTGCTATAGGATGTCAGCAGAAACGTTTAGAGAAAGCGAATGAGAAGAAATAATATTGTGATAATAATTGTGAAATAATAATAAGGAATTAAAAATATTATTAAAAATAACAAATAGTATAATCAAACCGTACAATAACATATAAAACATATACACAATAGCTAAATATAAAATGTATATAAATAATGTTTTGGACATTTCCGAAATTCCGATTCATATTTACATTTTCTTTCACATCAGGTATGTCCCCGCAAGAAACAGGCAGCTGGCAGCTTGCTCTCTACACCTGGCAGCTTGCTCTCTTTGCTGGCAGCTTGCTCTCTACAATTCTCACATGGTCGCCCACTGAAGCTAAGCAGGGCTGCACCCGGTCAGTACCTGGATGGAAGACCACATGGGAAAGCTAGGTTGCTGCTAGAAGTGGTGTTAGTGAGACCAGCAGGGGGCGCTCGATCTGTGGGCTGTGTGGGTCCTAACGCCCCAGTATATTGATGGGGACTCTATACTGCTCAATGAGTGCCATCTTACAGATGAGACATTAAACCGAGGTCCAGACTCTCTGTGATCGATAAAAATCCCAGGATGTCCTTCGAAAAAGAATAGGAGTTTAACCCCGGCATCCTGGCCAAATTTGCCCAATGGCCTCTATTCATCATGGCCTCCTAACCATTCACATATTGGCTTCATTACTCTGTCTCCTCTCCAGCAATCAGCTGGTGTGTGGTGTGCAGTCTGGCGCAATATAACTGCTGTCGCATCAACCAGGTGGATGCTGCACACTGGTGGTAGATGAAGAGATTCCCCCAAACATGTGTAAAGCACTTTGAGTGTCTAAAAAAGTAATACATGTAAGGAACTATTATTATTATTATTATTATTATTATTATGAAACTACGTAAATGCCTAGAATTTTATCATGAGAGTCTGACGATAGTCATACTTTAGGGTACCGTGGTTTCTAAAAGAATGAAAATCCTTGAGTTAATGTGATAAAACTTTATTTTACAGTACAGTTGCTGTATTGCATATAGTGGCTGTATTACTATATACTTATGTAGTTACTTAGCCCTTATGTGCTGTTCCAGATGTTTTCATGCACTCTGGGGTGATTTTAAATCTTAATTTGGCCACTATGTTCTCTGTGTTTCAGCAAATGGAATGATTTTTGAGGACAAATCTTATTTTGACACACACAGTTGCAGTCAGAATTATTAGCCCTCCTGAATTATTAGCACCCCTGTTTATTTTTTTTCCCCAATTTCTGTTTAACGGAGTGACGATTTTTTCAACACATTTCTAAACATAATAGTTTTAATAACTCATTTCTAATAACAATAAAATAAAAAAAATTAAAAAATTAAATAAAATTTATTTTATCTTTGTCATGATCACAGTAAATAATATTTGACTAGATATTTTTCAAGACACTTCTATACAATTAAAGTGACATTTAAAGGCTTAACTAGGTTAATTAGGTTAACTAGGCAGGTTAGGGTAATTAGGCAAGTTATTGTACAATGATGGTTCTGTAGATTATCTGGAAAAATAAGCTTAAAAGGGCTAATAATTTTGTCCTTAAAATGTTTTTTAAAAAATTAAAAACTGCTTTTATTCTAGTTGAAATAAAACAAATAAGACTTTCTCCAGAAGAAAAAATATTATCAGACATACTGTGAAATATTCCTTGCTCTGTTAAACATCATTTGGGAAATATATTTAAAAATAATAATAATAAATAAAGGGGGGCTAATAATTCTGACTTCAACTGTACTTTGGGAAAATGCTTTGAAATGTAAAAAAAAATTCAACAATACACTCTGGGCAAATTTACTACCCTTTCGTTATATTAGTGGCTGTTTTTGCCCCATTGACTTCCATTGTAATGACATTTTTGATTGCAAATCTATGACAGTAAAAATTTGTAAATTTCTCTTTTCCCACCCAACAGGGGAAACCAGCAACGATCAAGAATGCATTATGTCATGGCCTTGCAATAAAAAAAAATGTTGTACATCCACTTGAATTGGTCCTGAAATGAAAAAAAATTTGTTGCATGATTTCATGCATGTTCATGCGTTGCATGATTTCACTCTTTGGGAATTGATTGGATTGCTAAAAGATGAACATTGCTAACAAAATTAGGAAATTAGCTATTTCAAAAATTTGATTAAAGTTTATGAGGCCAAAGTAATATATATATATATATATATATATATATATATATATTTTTTACAAAGTAATGAAACATACAGATACATTGTTTATAACAAGAAATACTATTTACATAAGAAGAGTACATTTTGATCTAATGGTGTTATGTGTGATATGTGTAATAGGTAATTGTCTTCAGAAATAATTCTTGATATGCTGCTTGAAAGTCCCTTTACTTCCTGATAGCAGTCATTAAAATAATTGGTCCAAATGTATTTATAATTTTTTGATTTTGTGGAAATGTAGGACCAAGAAAAGGTTGTCCAATCAAAACACTCATTCCGAGCATTATGATAGGCTACCTGCTTGTTAAAATATGTAATAGCACACCTTGGCATGTTCATGGCGAGGTTAATTACACTGTAAGCATAATCTAATATACTCTAATAAAAAAGTGCAACCATAAATACACTGCATACAGAACATTGCTGTAAATAGATATAGCACAACATACTTCATACAGAGAAAAAAATGTAAACATAGAAACTCGAAAGTAACTTAAAAGTGTGAATACAGCTGTCTTAGCTGCAAGGTTTTCCTAGACATTGTGCTAGACATTGTGCTCGATGATGTCACACTCGTCGCTTCATTGATTGTCGTTGCCATGGCCACAGAGCTGTAACTGTAGCGGCGTGAGGTTAAAGGTCACAGAGATATCCCAGCAATTGAATTTATGGGAGAGCTTGTAGGTATCAGGTTTTTGTATGCACCCCCATCCCACTTTATTGATGTTGAAGCTGCCTTTCTCTTCCAATCTTGCCCTCTCTCTCTCTCTCTCTCTCTCTCTCTCTCTCTCTCTCTCTCTCTCTCTCTCTCTCTCTCTCTCTCTCTCTCTCTCTCTCTCTCTCTCTTCATCCTTCATTCAATCAGTGGCAATTAACCACAGAACGCAGAAAACACTGAACACAACATCAAACGCATCCAACCAGCAACCTCTCTGATGATAACCTCTGCCCAGTCTGCTAACATTTATGCAGGAATACTGTGTTATTCGCCAATAGTGGTAAGCTAAATATGATAAATTATTGTTATACCACTGAGAACATACAGTGGGTTTTTTCCTGGGAATAATATTTCTAAATGAGCTGTTGACATGCAATTGAACCAGATTTTGGTAAAAATCTGAAAACTCTGTGTAATAACAATGAAACGACACAAGGAGAATGTACTGAAATACTGAAATGTATGTTCATTCATTGTTTAGGTGTGAATTTTTCTTCACGCTTCAACAGAGTGTATAAATCTTGATGGTTCTCTGGGTCTCATCGTTCAAATCTGATCTTTATTTTGTATTTTATATTAGATTTAAATTGGCCGGGTCATTCTACAGCTTGATTTTCTTTCTCTGATAGCATTTGCAAGTTTCCATGGCTGTGTTTTGGATCATTGTCTTGCTGAAATGTCCACTCTGGTTTCATCTTCATCATCCTGATAATGTAGATGTTGGACTGAAGCAGCTAATATTAATTTACACTGACGAAGGGCAGATTGTTGCTGAATAACTTTCACTGCCTTTCTACATCTCCCTTTCCTAATGTGTTCAATACTTTTTCCCTGTGTCGTTTCACTTTTTTTTTACATATAACTTAATTTATAAACTATGGAAGCCCTGAACCGCAAGGTGAGAAAAAAACAAAAAAACAATCTTGGTGGTGAGAAAAAAAAAGAAAACTTATCTCGTTATAACGACATAATTAAGTCGTTATTGCGACATAATATC
>CAIGQZ010032813.1:6305507-6318580 GCA_903798205.1 Danio tinwini
ATTATATTATATTATATTATATTATATTATATTATATTATATTATATTATATTATATTATATTATATTATATTATATTATATACAACAATTCTGTCTGGTTCTCGAATCTGATTGGCTGATAGCCGTGCAATATTCTGCAATATCAGAACTCTTACAGCCTTTTCACTCTTGTGTATTATTCCGCCCACATAGAGTGACAGCAGATCAATAAACTCACTACAGTTTGACAAATATTGCTGCTGTTGGACAACATAAATGTACTTTTGAGGCTTTTTTAGGTGAGAATGTAGCTGTTTAGATTGCTACTATGCAGTTTATTTATGAGGATAGTGCCTATTTGAAATATTTATAAGTTCAGAGATACATTACCACAGCATCCATCAGCCTGTCATACTGAGCAAAGACGGTTGACGTTGTCCATCCACAAGATGGTGACAGAGACCGCATAATAAGCCATTAGAGGATAAAAACGCAGTTTCTAACTACAGCTGATAAAATCATCATAAATCTTGATCTCTCTCTTTTGTATGTTGTAGTGCTGTGTTTATACCATAGTAATTGTGGTGTATTGAGTGTGAGATGGGACTCGCATATCAGGAATGTATGTATTTTGTGTTGGCCACTCTTTGCATAACCCTGAGTTACTTTTCGGTTGGCCATCTGTTTGTAATGAGTCTCCGTTTTTTTGTTACTGCAAACTAGTTCAGTAAAAAGAAAGAAAAAAAGAAATGATTGCGCTGCTTTGGCTTTTTCAGGGTTATTTATTGTGATATCCTGATCGCAACAGAGAAATACTGGGAAATATCTGTAGACTAATGACATTTTATGCCGTTCAGCCTTACAATCTTAAAATGTCAGCAAAATCAGCTGTTTTGTCATCACTTTAGATATTACGCTGCAGAATCATTTAAACACTAGCTCTAAAGTGACGTGTGTGAAGTAGCAACAGTTTCTGCTGTTCTGACGTCAGCTGCAGATGTGAATGAATGGCGGAAGTAGTTCCTCTTACAAAAGGGTTTTTAGACTCATGTTTATTTTTTTATATACACGATTATGCCATCGAACTGTTGTATAAATGCAATATCACATGAGTAGCAGTGACATTAAGGCAACGCATGTCGATATACAGCCATATTGCACTGCTACTCATGTGATATTGCTCATATATTATATTATACATTAATAATCACTGATTTAATACAATAAAACATGTAGGCTTGTAAAAAACAAAACAAAATAAAAAACGAAATTCCCCTGAAAGTTAGAGGGCCATACAAGAATGTAAACAAAAACACAAATGTTTTTTATTGTGCCCTAAACATTAACTTGGGAATAAAATGAAACAAAATAATGCAATATATATATATATATATATATATATATATATATATATATATATATAGTGATATAAACATTTCAAAAACAGCTAAATTACTAAAACATTTAAAACAACTGTTTAATCTATTAAAAAACATCATGATAATAAACCAACACTGTTTCTGATGGTGGTCTCTAGTCAACACATTTATATTCATCCTCTTTCTGGCTCTCTTCACATGCGGTCAGGTGGTGCGCATATCCTCTCAGACGGGGCAGGGTGTGCCGGAGCTGTGGGAAACCATGCTGCACTTCCGGGAAGAGATGCTGAGCAGCGGGGAGCTCCGAGTCCGACGGCAGACTCAGCAGAAGGTGTGGATGTGGAGTCTGATCCAGGAGAACGCTCTCCGCCACTTCCAGCAGCATCCAGCGGTGCGTGCTGAGCTCCCGGAGCTGGAGAGAAGAGTCACGTGTGGAGAAATCTCTCCTGGACTCGCTGCTGACCTGCTGCTCAAAGTTTTCACAGACACACAGTGATGGAAGGCTGCTTTTGGTTGTTTCAGGGATTACTTGAAAGGAAAAATCTTTGCAAGATTAAATCTTACAAATGTTGTTTTAAAGGATTTTAATTACTGAAGACTTTTGATGACTATGTAAACGAATACTTGTCTCAGTGATATCTTGTCCTGTTGATGAAATTATATGACCTAATATGTGTTGGATTTTTTGAGGAATATGTACATTTTGGGACTTGACAATAAAATATAAATTTCTTCTGATATATATTTTTTTAATTTCTCGATATTTTGTTGCCTTCGTCAACAGTGATATAATTAAAAAAAAATGTTAGTTTTAAAGAATGTTTATTAGCATAACAATTAGCATTAATAATTTATATACGCACACACACACACACACACACACACACACACAGTTGAAGTCAGAATTATTATCCCCCTTTGAATTTTTTTTTTCTTTTTTTTTTTTCCCAAGTTGTTTAACAGAGCAAGGAAATCTTCACAGTGTGTCTGATAATATTTTTTCTTTAGGAGAAAGTCTTTTTTGTTTTATTTCTGTTAGAATAAAATCGGTTTTTATTTTTTTTAAAACCATTTTAAAGTCAAAATTATTAGCCCCTTTAAGCTATATGTTTTCGATAGTCTAAAAATATCTAGTAAAATATTATTTACTGTCATCATGGCAAAGACAAAATAAATCAGTTATTAGAAATAAATTATTAAAATTATTATTGTGTTTAGAAATGTGTTGAAAAAAATCTCTGTTAAACAGAAATTGCGGAAAAAAATAAACGAAAAAAATATTTTTTTGTAAAAATATATATATATATATATCATTTTAGAAATATATTCAAAACAATTTTATCTAATATTTTCTATAAAAAAAACTGTTTTCCTAACAATCTAAATTTACTCTGATGCCGTAAAAAACTATGACACTTTGTGATGTTGAGAATTACATAAAAGAATAACTACACCATAATATTTTCCACTACATAAATATAATACAGCAACAGTAATGCTAGAATATAAAAAAACTAAATAATAACAATGATTCTTGTTTTAGATGTTTATATTTGTTTTATTGAACATGATCTTCACAAAATTAACTATAATTAGAATTTTTTTAACTGCTGCAAACTTTTACTCTATAAAAACAAAGATAAACATAAGCTAATGTGTGGCTAAAATAGATGTTAATGTCATTTTTAAGCATAAATGTATTACATTTAATACAAGTGGCTATCAACATGCAGGCCTCTAGCCATGGGGGTTCGGGTGGTTCGAAGACCCACCCCTCACTGACAAAGGTCCAGAATTTGTTCCATATATAAATTAATTGGTCTTTAACTGCTATGCTAACATAATTGTGAAAATAACCCTTTGAAAAAGGCTTTAAGATTAGGCGAAATACTCTGCTGACTGTCCCTTCTGTGGGACTTCAGCTAACCAGTTTTAACAAATGCAAACAATTGTTTTTTAGTCCAACATCCAGCTTGCAAGAAAACAGACAATCTGACATAAGTGAGGTCATCTTTCACTACTGACCTACTGTATATTTGCAGACAATCTGACATAAGTGAGGTCATCTTTCACTACTGACCTACTGTATATTTGTTAAATAGAGAAAACATTTTACAATGAACTTTTATTCTAAATCTTGAACTTTATCCTTGAAACAAAAAATGACCAATAAAAAGGTGTAAAGCACCACGAGTGGCCTTATTAAAATAATAATAAAAAAAAAATTGGCTATTGTTGTTATCCATGAATTGAATCCATGTAAAATCATGAAGCTCTACATTATTATTATTATTATTATTATTATTATTATTATTATTATTATCATCATTATCATCATCATTATTATTATTATTACATTTTTTATAATTATGTTTAAGTTTTTTATTATTGAAATGTGTTGTTATTAACACCTAACCAGTTAATCCAGGTAAAACTAGTGTTTAAAATGTCACTAAATGCAGTATTTAAATTTTACAATTAAATAGAAAATGATGCAAATAACTGCAAAAAGGTCAACCTTTCTAAAAAAAAAGAACCACCCCTATCACCAGGCTGCCTTACGGGCCTGACACATATTTATATACATGTATTTATATATAATTCAATAAATTACCAGGGTCAGATTTAACCAATAAACAAGGTAAGCGGCAGCTTAGGGCCCCAGGAAATCTGGGGGCTCCCAAAAAATATCTAGAAGTATAAATTATACCTATAAACTATATATAACATCGTTTTCTACCCTATTTTGTATAGTGAGAGTTAAACAAATACAATTATAACATAATTAAATATTATTTAATACACAGTCAAATATAATATTATAATAATGTAAGGTTATGTAATAATAATAATAATACAAAATAAAATGTCCATCATGGAGCAGTCCAGCAGTCAAATTTATTAAAATATATATTTATTATTTTTAGTTGTAATTTTCATTTTAAGAAAACTAATAATTTAAACTGTAGAGATTGCATTAATTTAAAAGAAGACTGAGTGATATAAAAAACCCAGCAATATAAATAAAAATTTAATAAAAGTAGAAAGGGTGCGTTTCAGGACTTGGTCCCCATGGCTGGAATTGCTTTGGGCCCCAAAATCACTAAATCCGCCCCTATAAATTGCCTTTCCTATTCATGTAATATGGACCTGTTAGATATGTAAACATCTAACATTTTGTCATTTTTACAGTTGCATTCTCTACAAGTCCACGACCACAAGTAATTCTGCTAATCTTACATCAGAACTTCACACCATGAATTTCAATGAGCTCATACAGTAAAAAGTGATCTTCTCTCAGCCTGACACTAGATGGACCTGTAGACCTGGCCAGATCTGTGTCCATTATGTAAATCAGCTCTTCTGCATGCCACTGCTGTTTGTTTCAGCCTACAGCACGGTGTCGTCCTTAACAGACTCCGAATATGCTGACTACCAGCTCTCTCCTGTTGATTCCTGTAGCACAACTCAGAATCACAAACTCCAGGGGAATACGCCATGTCGAACAGCACCCTGTTCGTTGTCACCATTGTGTCGTTTCTGTGAATCCCAAGTTCGCGTGACCTCATCTGGTGGCTTTTGTCCGGCAAGCTGTGCCGTGTTTTGCGACGAGACTGGATGTTCTGCTGTTTTCCTGCGCACATGCTTTCTAGTCATTATGCCTTGCGCTTCTGTCTTATGACTCAGACTGGAATGCTTTGTGAATACTGATGAACTCTGAAGACCTGAGGGCCGCCCTCTCCATCAATCACCAATAAAAGCTCTTGGCCTTCCAGTGGAAGCGGAGATACGTTACATGCGAGTCCAGGAGCGAGGAAACCTGCAGTCTGAGAGATCATGTTGCAGCGCGAACTGTGTTTATGTACACGGTTAACATTAGGAAGATTGGTTTCATGTACTGCATGCAAGTACCTCTTGTAGAAGGTAATAAAGTTTAATACTGGACGCAACAATTATATCGTGTCCATGCCTTTTTTATATAAATACCAATACCATTCAACGAGATTTTTGTTGTTGTTTGGTTTTTAGAAATTGTTTAATATTTGAATGTTTTCAAAGCGTAATTGATTTCTGGGGTGGCAATGCTGATTTTTAAAGCAGCCTTTATAAAAAAAAATTGTTAATAACCCATTCATTCATTCATTTTTTTCAGCTTAGTCTCTATTTCAGAGGTTGCCACAGCAGAATGAACCGCCAACTATTCCAGCATATGTTTTACGAAGCGGATACCCTTCCAGCTGCAACCCAGTACTGGGAAAATTGTTAATAACTGTTAATTACTATTAATAAATATAATTTTAAATATGAATTATGTATCTTAAAGTTTGCACTACACTTAAATGGAAATGTCTGTAAAAATTACTGGTGAATGTGCTGGCAGAATTTGTTTTCTTTTTTTCCTTTATTTAAAACAGTGTTCACCTTTATTTTTTGAGGAATTATTTTAAGCTTAAAGTAAATAAATTTGTTAATTACTTTCGATTTATTGATAATACATTTTCTAAAGCGTACATGTCTATTTTTTTTACCTGCCTCGTATATTATTATATATTATTATTAAAGTGTATTCTTAAATAAAATGAATAAACTTAAAGATTTATAACTGAAATTTATTTTAATATTTATATCTCAGATAGTTGTCATTTTTTTTACTATAAATTATAGCTAAAATGACTAGTATAAACTAATATAAAAACTATTTTATTAAATACTATAAAATACAGCAAAATAACAATAACAAAAACATTGAAAAATGACAGAAAGTGTCTAATAACAGCATAACCATAATAAAAACCCTTTAATTTCAGAATTAAGGATATGCATTTAAGTAATCTAAATCAAGGCTTCCCAAAATTTTCAGCTCGCAACCCACAAAATAACAATTGCAGTGACTTGTGACCCCCGCTGTCCTCTGAGGCTGTTATAAACATAAAAACAATGCACACAACTGTGCACACACCAGTAGAAACTATATAAACCAGCTAATTGACCACACATAAAAGTGCAACAGTCTAACAACCATATCATTTTAGTCATTATTAATTTGTTTAATTTAATATTAAGTTCACAATGAGAATTGTGGACAATGTTTTTAGCACAAGACAATTCTTGGTTTAAATTTGGAGACTGCAACTTGAACATCCTCTATGTTCAGTCCTGGCCTTTATTTTTAATGTACGTGAGTGCCGTAAAGGTGTCAAAGTTTAACATTGTGCTGTAAAATCAATCTGCTGCAACTAACACTATTGCTGTGTCATTAATCTAGCTTAATAACCACAGGAGTCGCAATCCAATGGAAAAAAGAATGTAAAGGCTAATGGCTTTTTATTTGCATGTTGTTTTTATGTAACTATTAAATACTATTTTTTTAAATGAGCATTACAAGATAAAGCCATGTTTTGTCTGAATTGTTCTGAATATACATTCACAGCCAGGCATGTTGAGAAAATGTTAGCACTCAAATAAAAAAAAGAACAACAAACTCAACAATGGCCTGCTCTGCTATTTGGGTTCCAATAAATGCAACCTTAGCCCACCTAAAACAATAGTCTTTTATAGTGTATTTGGCCGCGGCAGTGTCTCTCTGCTGCATTTGGGCCATTATCCACACTCGCATGTGCTGGGCTCGTCGTCTCTCTCTAGTGACTGATGAGAGTGTATGGCATTTCCTTCAGGGCTGTGAGCTCGCTTTCTGCAAGCTGATCCTATGAGTGACAAACTAATGGGACAAGACTGAAAGTGTGGGAGGGGGAAATAGAAACTCCTATTGGCACACTTAAACTAGACCGGCAGCCTTTCAACTGCAACCCAAGTGATTTCAGCCTTGTTGCGATAAGCCTTTCATAATCCCTGTGGTCACATCTGCAAATTACACTATCATTTTGGAGTGTTGCAGAGTAAGTCTTATATTTACAGTGCACTGTAAAGGGATAGTTCACTCAACAATGACATAACCAAATTCACTCAACAATGACAACCAAATCTGTCATTCTGAGTTCACTTTTATTCTTCTTTTTTTAAAATGCTAAATATTTTTGAGGAATGTTTAGTAACAATTTAAAATGGGGTCTCCTTTGTTATCATTGGTCAATGTATTGACTATCACAAAGTAACAATGAGCAACACATTTTAAAACATATTTCAAAGTTGATTTTACTAATAGTTATCTTAATTGACAACATAATATTTGATATTGCGTTAAAATGTGAAAATGTATCAATTGTTCATTAAGATGAATAAATATTGTGTAGTTAATTAATTACTAATGTGTAGGCCCACACGGAATCTGCGCGCGCAGAATTCAGCAGATTTTCCTGCAGATTTCCGCAGATTTTTAGCCCATCATTAATTCTGTTTATTTGCTTGAGTAAATGTGTGTAAATCTGAATTTGTTCAGTTTTTAAATTACACATATTTAAAAACGGAATAAATTCAGATTTACACACATTTACTCAAGTTTGGGAGTTATGATACTCCCAAAATATTTCTGCAGAAATCCGCAGATTTTTATCAAAATTCTCCACAGAAATAGCAAAAAACGTCCGCAGATTCCGTCTGGCCCTACTAATGTGGTATGAATGATTAAAGTCAGGATGGAATCAATATGGACAATGTTTATTTTACTGCACATTGTTAGCCTTAAAGGGGAATTCATTCATTCATTAATTTTCTTTTAGGCTTAGTCCCTTCATTAATCAGGGTTTGCCACAGTGGAATGAACCGCCAACTTATCCAGCATATGTTTTACGCAGCGAATACCCTTCCAGCTGCAACCCATAACTGGGAAACACTCATCACTCTCATTCGCACACATACACTATGGACAGTTTAGCTTACCCAATTCACCTATAGCGCATGTGTTTGGACAGTGGGTGAAACCGGAGCACTTCGAGGAAACCCACACAAACACGAGGAGAACATGCAAACACCACACAGAAATGCTAACTGACCCAGCCGAATCTCGAACCAGCGAGCTTCTTGCTGTGAGGCGACAGCGATACCCACTGCGCCATTGCGCTGCCCCCTAAAGGGACAGTTCCCCCCAAAAATGTAATTCTGTCATAATAATTACCCTTCATTTGTTCAAAACCAACCCAGGCTCACTGTGGATTGATTTCCAGGGATACATTTTTGAGAACTGCAAAATACGTACCAGCAACAGTACATGCTTGCAGTTTTTGGTTTTATAAATCTATTAAAGATTGCTGTGTACATTTCTGGTCTCAAATACTTTACTGGGCATGTTTTCTCATATGTGCCATTTCTTGTAAATCCACTAGGTCAATGTGTACATTTCTGTGTATCTTAATGTCCTTCTCGTGTGTGTTCATGAGAAAAGCTAGCCAGTTTGTCCTGCTTGTATCAACTTGCTATCGACTGACCCATCAACCCCTACCCCATATCTGACAGTGTTATCAAAAGAAAACTACAATAGAAAAGCCTATCCAGGTTGAGTGCTTTTAGCACTATTTCACACTACCTTTTCTTCTTCCATTTCACCTGGTCTACTATGTGTCCCATGCCATGTCTGACGACGTATGAGGCCAGCTACTGTGCAAACTGATTTCCCCAGAAATGCTGTCCATAAATCCATTAGTTGTGGGTTGTGTCATACTGCCCTGTAGCATTTTACACACAAAATGCAGCCATATGTACCCCCAGGTACAAATTTCTCTGTTCTCACAAATGTAGACCTGGGCACATATTCCCAATTAGCCTGTGATATGTTGAAGAATGCTGGTAGCTGGCACCGATTGACATCTATAATATTTTTTTCCTGTTGTGGAAGTCCAACATTCAAAATATCATCTTTTGTGTTTGTTCATCCATTCCTTCATTTTCCTTCGACTTAGTTCCTTTATTCATCAGGGTTAGCACAGCAGAACAAACCACCAACTTATCCAGCATATGTTTTACACACCAATGCCCTTTCAGCCGCAACTCAATACTGGGAAAAAGCCATACTCATTCACACACACACACTGATACAATACAGCCAATTTAGCTTATTCAATTCACCTATAGCTCATGTCTTTGGACTGAGGGAAACTGAAGCACCCGGACAAATCAGCGACCTTCTTGCTGTGAGGTGACAGTGCTAAGCACTGAGTTACCATGTCACTGTCTTTTGTGTTTAACGGAAAAAAAAACTCATAAAGGTTTAAAATCACATGAGGGAGAATAAATTATAATACACAATTTTGGAGTTTGAACTATCCTTAAGGGTGAACAATTATGATTTATTCATTAATTTCCCTTATTTACCACAGCGGAATGAACCACCAACTGTTCCTGTATATGTTTTATGCAGCGGATGCTTATCCAGCCCGAACCCACTACTGGGAAACACCCACCCACACACTCTCACGTCCAATTTAGTTAATCCAATTCACATGTCGTTTGGCTGTAGGGAAAACCAGAATGCCTGGAGGAAACCCATGCATGTGAATACAGGGAGAACATGCAAACTCCACATAAAAATGCCAACTGACCCAGCTGGGACCTTTTTGCTGAGGCAACGGTGCTAACTACTAAGGCCCCATGCCGCCTCAGCTGAACAATTAATCCACTGAAAAAATACCACTTTTTTTGGTAATTGTTAGTAAAAATCTGACAATTTTGAATGGTCATCCTTCTCTGATGATGTCAGTTTAATGGCTTGACGTATAGCCACGTCACTCCAACCATTAGTTTGCTACGAATGAAAGATGAGAGGAGGAGTTAAAAAATGAGACATGAGACATTTAGTTTGAAATACATCATTATACTGAAGTAAAATTCTGCCAATTTCTGTCCATGAGTTAAAGACAAAGTTATCAATTAATCAATCCATCAATCAAATTTTGGGACTACATTAACAGGATTTTGAGCACTAACATTCTATTGACTGTTTGAGGAGTCAATATGGAATAGAAGGTTGCAATTGAGGCATACAAGCAATGCTGACTGTTGGCAAAAGTAATACCTTGCTTGGAAAGCAATTTGGTTTATTATTTGTCCAACAGTATATGCATCGCATGAACATCGTGTTCAGTTTACACGATCCAGCGTTGTCATTGGCAGCTAGAATCTCGTCAAAGTCAATGTTTTGACTTGCAATTTTACCCGAATAGTTACCAACAGCTTTTCAGTTGTACCATGGTCAGCCATATATAGATTGTCAAGTGAAAAACAAGAAAAAGACCAAAGAAAACCAGTTGAAACGTGATGCCCTTTATTGATGACTATTTATTGATTGTTGTACTGACGAAACAACCATAACCCAGGAAATGAAATGCATAAATAAAAGTATATATATTTAATCTTTAATTCAGTTTCATATTAAGAGACATTTTGTGCTTAACAGACAAAGAAAAAGCATTTAGATTTGTAATGGCATGAGCCTGAAGAAATGCTAACCCACATGAAAAAATATTACAATAATTTATAGTGTTTTTGAATAGTCAAGTGTATTAAACTGTATAATATTTACACTTTGTTAATGAATGCTAAAGAATACTGAAGCATTAACTATAGTGAACTAATGTACTGAAATAATGCATTTTATGGTGTATTGTAGTGTAATAGTTGCAGAAACCTTTGTGTATTGGCTAATTTGATATATCAATATTGCAACAATAGAATAATCACAAAAGATTAATTCAATTACTTTACTGTAATGGTTCAAAACACTAGAGCATTTTTAATATGGGAAGATGAATTAGATTTTTTGGTGAATTATACTTTCAAGACTGTGAAGGGGCTAGCTTTATTTTTAAGTTTAATGGGATGCCAAATGAACACTAAAACAGAAATGATTTTGTGTGTGAAAACGCACAGCCCCCTCGGCTACAAGTGCTTTTGAAAAGAGTCTGCTTAAGAAATAAGAGAGAAGAATTCAATTGACCTGTGGTAATACATTTGAGTGAATAATTATTCTTAGCAACTATTGAATGATGGTATCGAATAGCTCTGTTTTCCTCTGAATGACTTGGTGAAAAGCAGCCTGCCGCCAGTGTTGGCTTAATGAATTCCATCTGCTCTCTGTCCTAAAATCAGGGTTTGATCAGGCCACGGTCCCACTGGTTACAGCCTACCATTGCCTCCCAAATGTTGATGTCAGAATCAACCTCTTCAGATACAAATGTATTTCCTGGCAGTGCCGAGTGGCTTTTTTTCTGCCTACCCTCCAGCGGTAACTCAGCATGGCTTGTGTTCTTGATGGTAATGGAGTGTCTCGAGATGGCAGGCAAACTCTCCTCAGGCCTCTAAACTCGATCCTTTTTAATCCCGGGTCTAATTGCTCGCTTTTGCCAGCCAAAGTGAATTCAGCTGCTGGCTGTCTGTGAGACCAACAGTCCCTGTAGAAAATGTAATAACATCATAAATTTACAGAAATTAAAAATTGAAACAAAAGATAGGAACGTGGAGGCGCGCTTGTCAAAGTGGCCTAGTGGCCTTCACGATCATGTTAAACTGAAAAAAAAAGTAAAGACGTCGACATTAGCAAGCCATGAAAGTTACTGTACAATTGAAAAGTTATCAAGTATTTAAGGAACTAATCCACTGTTGTCTCTTTTCACCATTTGCCTTACAAACGTATCTGAGAAAAAAAAATCATTTCAAATTAATTTTATACTTGTCTAGTACAAAAATGTGGTTTTGTTTAATATTTACAGTGTATACTTTTTCATTATTTACCCAACTAAAAATAAAACAACAGGCCACACTGTAACATGACTACATGACAGCTTCAAATGTTATATAGGCAACAAAATATATATATATATATATTTAATTATTAAAGTTAATTAAAAAAAAAGTTTAAGTTTATTTAAAAAAAGTTTTTAAATCTACTTTTAGAGTTTGACAGAACACATTTCCACAGGTCCTAAATGTAACACAACTATACACTGATGACAGCACAGCTCAAAACAATGTGTGCAAACAGACAATATCAGATGTTGTGGAAAATCTATAATGTCAAAGAGTAGTATAGTTCTAATGCAGTGTTGTTATTAAAACTTAGGTTAGGGTCTTCTGCTACTTAAATTCTTAAAAATTCTGCTAATTAAAGAATTGTGTAAACTGCCAAATAACAGACTAAAGATAAAAATAATAGCATATTTGACATTTTAAACTCTAAAAACTGAGATGAGAAGAAAATTACTTTACATTTAAATTTACTTTACATTTTTTTTTTAATATATCTTGGGGGGTGTGGGGGGGTCTCTGTAGTGTTGATATGGCAATTACGTCATTTATGTTTTTGTTTTACATTTTCATCAGTCAATTCATATTTCAATGGTGATTAATTCTGTATATAGCCTACCCTTTTAAATATTTTTTTTTGTTTTACAATATAAACAACACCAGGGTGAATTCCAACAAAATTCAATTAACAGGAGTTATTACGATAAGGTCAGTGACAGGATTCTGACTAGATTGATGTTAAGGACATAAGCCTGTAATAAATAAGACAATGTTCCCAATTTGTTAAATTATGTTTTTGATATATTCAAGTAACAAAATATGTATTAAAGTGTTGAAAATGATCAACATTTTATTTCTTTTTTCATTTTATTTACATTTTTTGTTGTCCAACATTATCAAATATGATTGATAATGTTAAACAGAATGGTTTTGGTGATCTGGGACAGCCTTCAAATGGGAGAAATATGCATTTAGACACACACACACACACACACACACACACACACACACACACACACACA
>CAIGQZ010032813.1:6320208-6375882 GCA_903798205.1 Danio tinwini
CCATACATCGGCTTATTTTTTTATTAGTTTTAAGTAACACTTTTTGGACAAAGGTTAAGTTTGTCCAAATTTAACCCAATGCTGCATTACAACAACCCAGCAATTTTTTATGTATGTAAACTATATAGGCCCCATACTGAATATGCACATTTTTAAACATGTATTAATATATTTGTGCAGTTATATATTGTGTATAGTGATCGTTATATTTACTAAAGGCCTTTTGCTCATAAATTTACAATTATTACAATTTTCTCGAGGGAACTGCTTAGTCATAAATCTGGAAAAAAACTGTTCTAGGAAATTAATAAGGTTACCCATTATTACGATCTACTAAGGTTTATGTTGCGTATATTTCAAAAAATGTTTGAGTTTATTTTCCCCAAATGCACAGCATAAAATAACTCAAAGCATTTCATTAAACTGGCATTTTGATCAAATTAGCCATTTCCCCTCTTATTTGTTCAATCCACTTTCATTAAAATGGTTTTATTATTGCAAAGCTCTTAATTTTCCAAGTAATCTCTCAAATGTGTGTGCTCAAATTCTGCCATTACAGCATGCATAACAAGAGGAACATCTGTGCAGGGATGGTGAACTTCAAAGCATTGTTTTGGAGTTTTTATTATTATTATTTTATTGTATTTTCTGCTTCACATTTAGGTCTTGGAGATCCTAAAGTGACTTCTGCCAATGGAGCCTCCCACACCACCGAGGACAATCACGCTTGTCTTGAGGAACTGGAGAGAATCAACAAAGAAATAGAGGCGATGAGGAGTGAGGTGGAGAAAGAACAAAAAAGACTGTCTCAGTATCAGACATCACAGTCCCTCACACAAACAGGCCATTGCTCTGGAAAATATTTGCAAACCACCAAGAGTCGGACTAAAGACCAAAATGGTAACCATTTGAAATACAAAAAGCCTGTTTGCTCCACCAGTGGTCAGAAGTATGTGGTTGACCGTGCCAGACCCAAGACTGATTTGGAATATGACCCGTGTTCCAATTTCTCAGCAGACTTGCTATCTAGCAGCTCGGCAGAATGCAAGCTTAAGTCAACCGACAAAGTTGATATTGATCATGGTCTGAAGAGTAAACAAACCGGAAAAAATGTTCAACCTCTGTCGTCTCATTTTGATGACTCTGAAGATGAAGGTACCTTGGTCATTGACATTCCATCTTCAACAAAAGACCACAGAAAACATAAAACCAAACAGAAGAGTGCAATAAGTAAACCACCACATTTACTTGAGAGGAACGATGCAGTTAATCATGATCTTTCAAATCAACAAACAAAACCCAATCAGCACAAAGAGAAGTCTTTTGATGGACTTCCAAGCCATGAAATGAAACACACTGTGGATGACCAAGAGAGCGTAAGGACTTTAGTGAAACCTATGATGATCACAGAAGAGCAAGAGTCTTCTGAGGGTGAACTTGTCATTGATGTGTCACAATTTGAAGATGTGCATAAGCTTCCACAGCAGTGTGAAACTAAAACTAAGGAACTGCTTGACTTACCCAAATTGTGCCCTATTAGTAATGCTCCAGCTGAGCACTATAAAGAGGCTAATGATGGGCAGATAATTAAAGAGATAACAATGGCAATGCACCCAGTTAAAGGTATTGAACCATTTCTGGAGGATCTAAGTGAAGAACCTGTGGCTGAAGCAGATAACTCCACAAATCTGAACATGGAAACATTCGTTAAGCAAAAAGAGGAAAAAGCTCACAACATGGAGAATGTTCTGGATGACATTTCCACATGTCTAAACAATATGAGAAGTCAGAGTGACGAGCTCAAATCCATTCAAGATGGTAAGATGCTTCCTGTTAATTCTGTTTATGCAGATGAACGTATTTCCTCCCAATCTCCTACAAGTGTTTTACAAAATCTCACTTTTAGAGGAGAGCTACAAAACAGCGGCATCTCAGGTTATGCTCTGAAGTCAGAAATTGTATCTTCAAAGGAGATCTCTCCGATACATCAACAGTATTTTCCTATGGTTTCATCTCAGTTCTTACCTTCATCATTACATAAGGCTGAAGAGTACAAACTTTTAGGACCACCACAATATCAAAGCCAGACTGAAACATCTTGGGTGACTCTTCAAAAAAGTCATGGAGAACCATTTGTTCAGAACACACCTGCATATGTTTCAGAGATTAATTGTGGAATTGTTTCTCCACCATTAAATAGTCAGCTCAACTTAAGAACTGTGGAGTACATAGTAAAATTACCTACATCAAATCTATCATATCCAGCTGCCTGTGACATGACTGTTCCTTCACAGACCTTTGCAACACTGGCAGGAAGTAATAATGAACCTATTGTAGTTGACTCTAGTTCTGATGAGGAGCTCAGGTACTCTGACCTAGATCTTTCAGACACTGACCCAATGGAAGAGTGCTACAGGATCTTCATGGAAGCCAACCAAAGTGAGGCTCCTGTGGTTCAGTGTGATGCACCTGTAAGTTAATACATCTAATATATTATTAAGGCTGTTCAAATGTGCAGTTTAATTTTGAAAAGCTAAAGCATTTATTTCACATGGATATATTTTGTAGCATTGACATTTACGATGACTATGAATCAGTTTAAAGAATCCTTGTTGAATGTTTCATTTCTTAATGTAAAGTTTTTGATTGTTCACTTCTCATATTTTTAGGATAAAGTTGGAACTGAGATAAAGTCCAATCCAGCAGCCTTGCTTAAGAAAAGGGTGGCACATGTGGCAAAGTTTGAGGTATGAGAATTTTGTGTGTGTGTGTATACAAATCTGCATGCTTATATTTTTTTGTGCAAGAAATAGTGATTTAAGTTTACCTAAGCTGTTTCTGATATTGTCCATCTTTCCATTATCAGCCAGCCAGCAAAAGCAAAGCACAAATTATTGTCCCCCTTCAAGAAGCAGCTTCCCATTTGAGTGTTGCCTCCAGAAGTCAGTTATGTCAAAGAAGAGCAGCCATTTTGACTGCAGCAGTGAAGGGATGTCAGTCTCAGGTCATTAACAGTGCTCCAAAGAAAGTTTACACACCTAATGTTCATCAAATTCATCAAAGTACAGTGCAAAACTGTAAGCATCATGCACATTTTAGTTTAACAGATTTATGTAAGACATTGTGTCTTTACTGTTATTTATTTTTTAATAGCATGTGTCGGTATCATTCCGGTTGGTGCCACTCTACAGCTGGGGACAAACCTGCACTTCATTGTGCCTGAAGGAAATTGTGCTTTACCTTTGACACTGATTCCAACCACAATGTCTGTCCAAAGACCACCTCAGCCTACTCCACCTGTTCAACTAACACCAGCTCAACATCCTCCACAACCTGCAAACTATACACTAGCTAAGGTTAGCAAATTCTTTACTGCGTTTTTGGCATTAAGTTTTTGAACAAAGTTCTAAGCTATCAGGTCTTTTAATATTATTCTCAATGTTTTTTTTTTTCTGGAGCTGTTTTAATTGGATCTCTGTCTAATGTTTTAATGTTACTCCTGTATTCCAGCGACAAGCAATTTGTTTGTCCACACAAGACTCGACACAACAAAGATTTAAATACCCCAGACATTCTGAAGCGCAGAATAGTGCACTGCACTCCCAACCAAATGTAAGGTTTCAAATCTAATCAAAACATATTTAACCTCTAACACTGATAAAGGTACATAGTGTGTGACTGTTGTTGTTTTACACTGATTCACATTTAAACTATGTTTGCTAGTTATTTTGTTATCAAGGTCTGAGGTAAACTATTTACTCATGCTTTCAGTATGTCTAGAAATGTCACATAAAATGGCATTCAAACTCACACAGGTAACAGTTAACATTGAATAAAGCACATAATCAGCACCTGAGGTGATCGTTCTAGTAGTTTATGCTGTTCAGCCGTGAGGTCGCAAAAATGGAAACTGTTGCCGTTATAGATAATTAGGACAAACTCACTTTAACATGGAAAAAGTTCTCTTTTAATAGTGTTTCTCAGCATTGTTTTGCATGTTATGACACAGTGTTACTTGTTTGTGTCCTCTGTTTGCAAAATTATATAATGTAATGTTGCAAAATGTACATGACTAGGAAAAATAACTACAGAGAATGAATTTTCATAACTTCAACCTTTATTTTTTTTTTTTTTATGAGTTTTTATTTATTTAAGAAAAGTTCTGCTTAATACCAGATACAATTTTTTTTAAGTGCATTGCCAAATCTCAAAATTCAATTAACAATTAGTGACTGTCAGGCCTGAATTTCTTTGGTCAAAAGTCTTCTACAGTCATTTGTTTTAACATTACAGAAGAAATGTTCTGTCATTGTTACATTAAAGTTCTGTGATTTGTATAGGCAATGGGTGTCAAACGAAAAGCAAAAGTACGTCATGAAGTTGGAGCAAAAGTTCCACATGATGTTCGTCAACGTTATGTGAACCTCTTTGTTGAGGAGTTCCTGAAGTCATCTGTGACGGTGCAAGATGCCTTTGAGAAGGTATGTTTGAGAGCAAAGATGTACATTCATCATTTATTTAATGCTTCTGTTTTGTAATCGATGTTCTCAACAATTTTTTTTAAACTCTAGGCTCTGGCAGAAGAGAAAATTGTTTATGACCGCAGTATCAATAAGCTCAAGTATCTAAGCATAGCTGTCAATGCGCTGAAGAGACTTAAAAACCAAAACATCTTGCCTGCCAAAGGTAAGTTTGGTATATTTATGCATGGTGTGCTTTTGTTCAAATTACTGCAGCCACTTTTGTTTACAGCACTGTACACTCCTATCAGGTCATCCTCCTTATATGTACTTACAGCTCCCAGTGAGAGAGATCAGCATGTGTCTAGAGGCAATGTACCACTAAATACTCAAGCACTTCAGGGACCCGGTAAGAGCTGGCTCTCATTTCAGGGTCAAACTAGAGTGTTCACCTCTGTCGCTTTAATTCTTTCTTTCTTTTTTTGTTAGATGGGGTTTATTAAAATGCACAGTAGGAAGTACTCTATTTTCATTTTGTACTGTTAATATGTAGTAGTAATTAAAAGTAGTTTTTTTTTTTTGTTCATTTTCTAAATCAATGCTTAAGACTGCTAGTATGTGTTGGGATGTCTGTTTGGTAATAATAATAATTATAATGATAATACAAAATTAGCACACTGAATTTATTTATTAATTTAATAATACTTAAAGGGATAGTTCACCCAAAACAGAATAATGTCATTATTTACTCACCCTTGTTCCAAGCCAGTTTGACTTTTTTTTCTTCTTAAGATATTTTGAAGAAAGATGTAAAGATAGAGGTGACGCAGTGTGTAGCACGATCGCCTCACAGCAAAAAGGTTGCTGGTTTGAGCCCCGGCTGTGTCAGTTGGCATTTGTGTGGAGTTTGCATGTTCTCCCTGTGTTGGCGTGGGTTTCCTCAGGGTGCTCCGGTTTCCCCCACAGTCCAAAGACATGCGCTAGGTGAATTGATAAAGCTAAATTGGCTGTAGTGTTTCCCAGTGATGGGTTGCAGCTGGAAGGGCATCCGCTGTGTAATAAGTCCATGCCACATTCGCATGCTGGATAAGTTGGTGGTTCATTCTGCTGTGGTGACCCCTGATTAATAAAGGGACTAAGCCGAAAAGAAAATGAATGTAAAAATGGGTAGCCATCAACTTTCATAGCATTTCTTTTTCTCACAATGAATGTCAATAGTTACCAGTTTGCAGCTTTTTCAAAATATCTTCTGTTCTGTTCAACTGAATAAAGAAAGTAGTTTGGAACCACTTGAAGGTGAGTTATGGTGAGTACATTTTGGATAAACTATCACTAAAAGAATGGTTAATGTGGGTAGTCAATTCATTCATACTGTAGTAACATGGTACACTGTATTGTTTTGGGGTTTGTAAGATTTTGAAAATCTCCACGGTTGCATTTATTTGTTCAAACATACAGTAAAAGTCATATTTTACAATATTACACTTATTTAAATTACTTTTAATATTATATTTAATATTTCAAATGTATTTTTATCTGTGAAATTGGTCGCGTCGCAATTCTTCAGAAGTCATCCTAATATTGTATGCATCATTTTTCTGTTCAGAATTCTTTGAATGAAAGTAAAAAAAGAAAAAAAAACATGTAAACCGTTTTTACTTGCACGTTTTCATATGTATGTGCCCAGCATGTAGGTATCATCACTTTTGTGTGTAGTTATTTTGAATATTCACAAATATAAATGTTTTATTAACGCAGACGATTTGACACTTTTTGAGCAACTGAAGGAGCACATCCTGTCTGAGGATTTGCTACAAATAAACAACTTCCCTCGTAAACATCAGGACAAAGCTGACTTTGCCATCCTGTATGGAGATACCAAGAAGGGCATAAGTGACCGTGAGTCTGTTTTAGAAGTTCAAAAATGAGTAAAGGATTTTTAGTTCCTCAAGGTGAAATAAATCTCTTAAGTCTTAGAAATATTTTATTTTTGTTTGCATTTGTAATAAAAACATTTTAAAAGAAGCTATTAGGTTTTAAGCCTTTTAAATAATTAGGAAAACACTGCTAACAGCTTTGAAGAGAATCTGCTGTCGATGTGGAGCAACATTCTCCGTAGACAGAAGTGGAAAACACACACGCAGAGAAGAGTGTAACTATCATTATGGAAAAGTCATAGAAAACAGAGGTAAGTAGTTTTCCAAATTGACTTGGTTTAAGTTTTTATTTCCGTCACTATTATTTACTCTTTGTTCTGTCATAGTGCCGGGAGGTGTTGAGACGCGCTACAGTTGTTGTGAGAATGCAGTTGGGTCACCTGGATGTCAAGTCTTCAATGTATTATCTGTTCCAATTGTACTCCATGCTTTATTAGAGGGACTGAAAACATTTCACCTGATTTGTCTTCTCTTTTATGCTGTGATTTTTGTCCTTGAACTTTTTTCAATTGTGATATTTTAGCATTTCAGCAAAGCCATTAACCTGATGTTTTCAATGAACAAAGTTGACTTTCAGTGTATTTTCTTGTGTGCGTATTTACAGCTTCATGTGCATGATGCAGTAAGCCTTCAGGCCTTTGTGAGCAGTCTTCCTCAGTCTGCGGTGGGAAAAACATGTCCAGGAGTCTATGCCATTGACACACAAACAGTAAGGTTTAAGAACAGATCCTAGTTGATTATAAAAAAAAAAAAATAATAACGCAGAAAAAAAGGAGGTAATTTGATATTTTTTGTTTCATCAGTGCTACACGACTCAAGGTCTGGAACTAGCAAGAGTGACTGTTGTGAGCAGCAGTTTGCAAGTTGTCTTTGACTCATTTGTCAAGCCTGATAATGATGTCATTGACTATAATAGCAGGTAGGAATTACTTTCAAGCCAAAACACTGAATTTGGCAACATTTGAATTGGATCATGACCTTTCATCAACGTTTTCAAATTGTCTTAGGACAATTTTGACCAACTTTGACATACTTCAAATGTTGAGTACTGCATATAGATGACAGTGCTGGTTTATTTGGCTTTTCACAATGGTGTTTTAGATTAGTGAGGTCATGGTGACATTGACATGGTACTAGTGACATTCAAAAGAAATATAGGCGTTTATTTTATTGTACTTGATCTGTTTTAATCTTTAATTATAAAACACATCCTAGAGGCCTTTTCACCCTCAAAATGAGTTTCTCAAATACTAAATCAGAACTCATCATTAGAATTGAGCTTATATCAAATGCTCCTGTTACACTTTAAACTAATGCCTTAAACTAAACTTATGCAATTTTGTCATTTTATTTAAAGATTTGTTTTTGGGGGCTTGAAAATATTAAGCACAGGTGTGTTATAGGCATGAGACTATAACCGTTTTCAAGGTATACAATGGTTCGGAAAGGTCAAGGTTTTAAAACCGCCAAAATTTTCTGCTATACCATTCCTATGGTATATGTATGATATATTTTTTTATTATTATTTTGTATTTTTTTTTCGGATGACAGTATCTCCAGCAGAAAAAATATTCAAAGATGCCATTTTCAGTTGTTTTGGAAACTAATGAAGACAGTACAAATTGATTTGAGCCTTATTTAGTCAGACATTTTTACTGTTAAAATAAATTGAAAATGTTTCTCAAAATAGTGTTCAAAGGGGAAAAAAGTTTATTATTATTTTAACCCAGACATTTAAGAAGAATATATATTTAGAGCAGTAATCACAATACTGTGAAACTGTGATATTTTCATACCAGAATCATATACCATCAGAATCTTATGCCAGCCCATGGTGTGTGCGCGTGTGTGCGTGTAACACTACTAGCATGGAGTACATAAGTTTTTCATATATTTGTTAACATATATCATTTGACAGCACTTGTCTGTATAATGCGTTTTCATAAAACGCAAAATAATTATGCATCTAATAATAATAATTATTATTATTATTTTATTTAAAAAAAAAAATTGAGTTTTTTTTCTACACCAAAACTTGCTCATAATACAAATTCTGGCATCACTTTCAGATTTAGTTTATCTGGTAAATGATAAAAACATTAACAGCCAGTCAGCATCCATCCTGGTAGTTCATTTTAAGCAGTAGACATTAAAATGTTTAGCTTTGTTAAACAGAACAGTATCATCTGCTGGTGTGGATATAATATAGTGGTCTTATTACTTTGTCTGAACAGGCTTTAATTCCAGTCTATATTCTCATGTTTATTACTGATTTTTTTTTTTTTTTCATAATTTACCTAATTTTATAACCCAAATGTCATCTGTAAAAACCTTTCATTCTAAAATGTCAAAACATGAATTTTGAACCTGGCTTGATCCGGTGTTCTCAAACTGTGCTAAATTATGTAAATTATAACTTCATCCTGCACAGATTCTCAGGCATCAGTGAAGCTGATGTGAAGAGCAGCAGCTCATCTTTGCGTGATGTACAAGCAGTGCTTTTGAGCTTTATTAATGCGGACACGATTCTGATTGGCCATGGCTTGGAGAATGACTTAGCTGCCCTCAAAGTGAGTTCTAACAGCATGCCGAAATAACAGTATAAACTGCCAACATTATGAAACGGGTATTGGCTTTTTTGATTCGGGGCTCTTAAGAATCACATGTTGGTTGTTCTGCCGTCTTCAGATTATTCACAGCACTGTGGTTGACACCTCTGTGGTGTTTCCCCATCGTCTGGGTGTGCCACACAAAAGAGAGCTAAACAGTCTGACTGCAGACTACCTCCGGAGAATTATACAAGAGAGTGGTATGTTGGCCTACTAAATACATTTGTAAACAATGACCATGAGAAAGCCTCTCTCAATCACAGCCTGTAGCTTTGGTCACCAGGTTTAGGTAGTTTCATGGCACATTTTTTATACCCTTAAAGCTAAGGTAGAGCCATTGCATACATGGAATGTCAACTGTTTAAATCCATGAAATTGCTGTGAGAAGTAATTGAGTCAGGAAATGGGGTTATTGAGCACACCTCCAATCATGACTTGCATACAGTTTAAGAGTGCATGCTTGGCTTTCAAAGAAAACAAACACGTTTCTCATTTGCCACAGTGGCAGGTCATGACACGCGTGAGGATGCCACGGCATGCATGGAGCTCATGCTCTGGAGGGTGAAAGAAGACTCCAAAGTGAAAAGATGGTGAACTACAATAAAGTTTATCCCTTCATGACATACAGCAATGTATATGCATACAATTTTTGTGTGGAGTGTTGGAATTAAGTGATTGTTTTTGTTGAATTGTTACTATTATTAATATTATTCTAAATGATTGATACATTTGTGTTTGGTCATAAAGCTTTTTTTTTGTTTGATTTCACTCTATTGATTGTATATTTGCAATTATTAATAAAATATTGGTTTATTTTGTGGGCTTATAATGCACTGTGACAGTACTGTAAATAATGAATTCTGGAACGAGGGAAATAAATCAGGCATTAACAAAAAAAAGAAAGAAATCTGCATCATGTGATTTATTTATTTTCAATGCAATATCTTGAAGTGTGTTTGGCATCCAGGTGTTTGTAATCAAGTGTTTTTCTCTCCTGGTGTTTGAACCAATGAGACTACTGATTATCAGCACCAGATGTGTCAAATCTAGGTAATCAAATAATGAGGACATAAGTCACTTTCATCCCAAAGATTTTCAGAAGAGGCGGTACTTTCAGAAAATTTGTTGCAACGTGTGTAAATAATCTTGACATTACTTTGTATGTTTGTTATAATATAGATTTTATCATTTTTTTTACTAATTTATTTACAATTGCTAGGACCCTTTTGTTAACACTTGGATCACTATTCCAAGTCTTTACAGTGAGCACAACAGCAGTCTATGTATGATATTTGGGTCATTTTCAAGTGCCATTTTGCAAAGTACATTCATTCATTCAGCGTCTACATCTGTCAACACAATCTTTTTCTCACTCAACCACTAGCGTGTTTAGTTTTTTTTTGTGTAATGTTTTTTTTCTTAAAGTTGTTCAATTCAGAACCTGAACACATATAGAACTGAATAATATGGCAATTTGCTACATTTCAATACTATATTGAGACACAGACACTGTATTTTTGAGCACTATAACTGATCTGCGGTGTGTAGGTTTTTATTTCTTAAGTGTTTTTATATTCCAGGATGACAATGGAAAGATTCATCAGACAGTGTGTAGGATTTTAACAATGCAATGCTTTTTTTTCTTTCTCAAAACCTGTTCATTCCTAAACCTAACTACAGCAAAACACAAAGAGAACTGAATAATAAGGCAGTTTGCTGCATTTCAATACCATATTGCGAGTTTAACACTGTTTGGATTTGTGCAAGTAATATTATGGTGGAGATGCTAACATTAATAAATGCAAGATTGTGTGCCAAAATTCATTGCATCTCATGATGGAAATAAACTGAAAACCAATTATCAAAGCTACACTTTTTATAAAACATTTTTTTCAACCTGAATTTACATAAAATATGAACAAACCCTGATATTTTCTAACATTTTTTTCAAGATAAGTTTTTTTATGTGGTTGTATTTTTGAAATGTTTTCCATACATTTGACTTTGTTGTCATAAAATACCATTTCACTTATAATGATCTATTAAAATGACTGAAATGCAGTATAATGCTTATCAGACCAGTAGTTGGGGATACCGCTTTGTAAGAAAACACTAGTCTGGCTTCTATTACAGGTTTGCGTGAAATAATTGCAATAATTGTTAATAAAAAATGATTGTGAAATGACAATTTAATTGACTGATGTTATGTGATGAATATTCTTGTTCATCTGGTGAAATTTCATTCCACAAGGAAAGATGTTGGTTGATACTGGTGCTGGTCATATAATTAGAATATCTACAAAAAGTTAATTAAAGTTTATTTCACTAATTCCATTCAAGAAGTGCACCAAATATATAAAATAACCTACGTAATGTATACATTCATTCCACACAGACTGATATATTTCAAGTGTTTATTTCTTTTAATTTTGATGACCACTAGTGAAAACCTTTCAATTCAGTGCTTCAAGAATTACTACGCACAGACGTATTTAAGACATGGGTTTCAGCTCTTGCATTCCTTGTGTCAAGCCACTGTTGAGCAACAGACAGCATCAGAAGCATCTCACCTGGGTTAAAGACTGGACTGCTGCTAAGTCCTCTAGTTATGTTCTGTGATGAAAGTAAATTTTGCAGGGTCAGGGTCTCAGAGTCTGGAGGAAGAGAGGAGATGCACACAATCCATGTTGCTTAAGGTCCAGTATAAAGTTTCCACAGTAAGTGATGGTTTGGTGCCAGGGCATCTGGTGTTGCTCCATTTTGTCTTCTGAGGTTCAGGGTCAACACAGCTCTATACCAGGATGCTTTAGAGCACTTCATGCTTTCTGCTGCTGACCAACTTTATGGAGATGCAGATTTTATTTTGGCCCCTGCACACAGTATCTGTTTTAAGGACTATGGTATCTCTGTTCTTAATTAGCCAGCAAACTCGCCTGCCTTAACTGCCTAGAAACTCTCTGAGGTATTGTGAAGAGGAAGATGTGATATGCCAGACCCAACAATAAGAGCTGAAGGCCACTATCAGAGCAACCTAGCCGCTCATAACACCTGAGCAGTGCCACAGACTGATCAACTCCATGTAATTCAGGCAAAAGGAGCCCTAATTTAGTATTGAGTGCTGTGCATGCTCATACTTTTCATGTTCATCCTTTTCAGTCGAGCAAGATTTCTAAAAATCTGTTCTATGTGGTCTTAAGTAATATTCTAGTTTTCTGAGATATTGAATTTGGGGTTTTCATTAGTTGTCATCAAAATTAAGAGGAAAAAAAACATTGGAATGAATGTATACATTATACAAGTTTCACTTCTTTAATTGTGATTAGGAAGATGACTTTGATGATGATGATGATGATGATGATGAAATCTTCTGTTTTACATCAACATTCAATTCATCCCTCTCCCTCCTCATCCCGCGGATTTTATAAACCATTAAAAACATCATAAACACATATATATAGTACATAGTAAAGAAACAAAAGTAGAATTCTAATAATCACATATACAAATAAGGGGAAAAAAGACTAATATGAGGGCTAAAAAGATATAGAGAAAACATTTAATTTAAGAAAATAGAATGAAACAATACACAACTGTATATTCATTCATTTTATACTCATATTCATTAACTCCTACTCTCTCTGTCATGATGAGTGTCTGAAGCGGCGAGTGGATGATTATATGGAAATATCAGTGTGTGTGTCTTGCTGAATGTGTGTGAGGCTCATTTCAGGACCACTGGATCAAATATACTGTTTAATTTACACTGAAAAAAACTGGTGTAGTAAAATCTAATAAATTTACTCGTCATCATTTTTGAATCGTAATATTAAATGTCAATGATAGCTAGAAGTACATTTTCTAAGTAAATTAATTAATATTTACACATGCACTTGATGTAATAGATGTGTGTAAAAAAATGTGTAAATCTATATTTTTTTCAGTTTTTAAATTAATCACAATTAATATTATTGACTAATGATCTGATTTATGTACAATGCAGTTTGTACAGTAAAATTTTCTGTCTTTTAGTAGATATATTATTTGAGAGACTTGCTTTGTTTACCAAATAAAGTGAATCTAATTGGATTTGCATTTTAAACATTAAATAAAAGTTAAAAAGATATAATTTTTTATTTAACATATTAAGGTTTTAGTTATGATACTCCCAAAATAATTCCAGAGAAATCCGCAGATTTTTACCAAAATTCTTTGCAGAAATAGCAAAAAATGTTTGCAGATTCCGTCTGGCCCTGCTCATTAGCCATTCATTTGAATCAAAGAGAGAGACACGTAGTTCAATTATCAATAGCAGAGAAAGCCACTTAAACATGAGGTGCTACAGGAAGGTTATAGTGCACGATTTCATATGCAAACTGTGGACAATGAAGAACGGGGGAAAGATTTTTTGGAGTTGTGAACTGGGCCTCTGTTTCCATAGCAGAATTGCCTGAAAAACATGTGAGTTCTTTATTTTGTTTTGTTGTAATATCTGGAAGTTTTGGGTGAAACTGATGTGTTGGAAATTGAAACTCAATTTGTGCATTCAAGTGATTTTCAAAAACGTAGCAAATTGTTTTGAAAATGTTTAGTTGAAAACTGTCTTATATGCAAATAAAGTAAATGTTAAAGGGATAGTTCACCCAAAATAAACTTATTATTTACTCACCCTCTAGTGTTTCTAAACCTTTAAGAGTTTCTTTCTTCTGTTAAACACAAATAAAGATATTCTGCAGAAAGCATTAACATTGACCTCCATAGAAGGAAAAACAAATACCATGGAAGTTAATAATAGTTAACTTAAATATCTTAAGTAAATAGCTTCTTTAGTGTTTAACAGAAGAAACTCATAAATGTTTGAAACTAGTAAAAGGGGAGTTAATAATGAAAATCCATTTTCCCTTTTTTTAGGTGAACTATCCCTTTAAGTAGAGATGATACCATTTCAGTTTCAGATACTAATACATACGACTTGAAAGTTAGCTCAATATGTAATGACATATTAAGAGCTGAAGGGCTTGCAGATCTGGGTGCAGCCTCTGAATAATGACCCCTCTGTGTCTGAGCCAAAATCAGAAACCCTTTAATTTATTCTGAAGGGACTGATTTCGGCAAAGAACTGAATCCGGGACAGGGCTACTGCTCTGAATTGACTTTTAAATGGCTCCTGGTGGAGTTTTACCTGCTGCTTGACTCCTTCCACTTTTCTGACAGGTGTTTGAGGGCCACGGCTGCCGTGAAAAGCCAGTGTGAGGGCTGCTGAAACAGTGGGCTGACATGCCCGGGAGCAGTGCCAGGGCGCTGTTGGTGCTGCCCGTTCGGGCTCATGCTGTACAAGCTATGTGAGTGTAGCCCAACTGGCTGCTGGGAATGCCTCCGCGACAGCACTGGACTACTGTACCAGCATCCAGACCAACACACGGCTCTTGGCACAGACAGAAAGAAACCAGATGCTACTCCTTCCTGCTAAGAATGTAAGAAAATTAGTTTGTGGAGATTAATGATATCTTGAAAGACGCATGATCAGTGAGATATCCTATGTGATCAGTATTTGAGTAATTGACAAGCAGACAGTAAAAATGATTTTTTAAGTAAAACAATTTTTTTTTTAAAGAAAAAAGCTATTTATATGGTGTTTGAAGGGCAACATGGTGGCTAAAGCACTGTCGCCTTACTGCAAGAAGGTTGCTGGTTAAAGTCCTGGCTGGGTCAGTTGGCATTTCTGTGTGGAGTTTGCATGTTCTCCCTGTATTGGTGTGGGTTTCCTCTGAGTGCTGAGTTTCCCTCAAAAACCAAAGACATGCAGTATAGGTGAATTGATAAACTTAATTGGCCATAGTGTGTGTGTGTGTGTGTGTGTGTGTGTGTGTGTGTGTGTGTGTGTGTGTGTGTGTGTGTGTGTGTGTGTGTGTGTGTGTGTGTATGGATGTTTTCAGGTATTGGGTTGAAAATCTGGAGTGTAAAACATATGCTGGATAAGTTGGCAGTTCATTCTGCTGTGGTGACCCCTAATGAATAAAGGGACTAAGCCAAAGGAAAATGAATGAATGAATGCTGCTTGAAGTCTGAAGTTTTTACATCTTTTTACAACATTTTTCTGAACTATAGGCTACTGTAAAAATGTCCTACACTATAAAATTGAGGGGTGCAATTATTTAAATTATATGAGTTCCTTTGACTTACATTTGAATGAAAGTTTGTAGACCGAATAACTATAAAAATAAATAAAAATAATCAGTAACTTAATAGAAACAAGTTAAGTGAACTCAAAATTTGATTGTACTTAAACTGATTAACCTGAGTTAACCTACAGTAACAGATAAGTCAACCAAACTTAATAATACTAATACTAATATTTATTATTCCTTACATGTATATAGCACTTTTCTGAACACTCAAAGCTCTTTACACATTGGGGGAATCTCCTTATTCCCCCCAATGTTTTCCAGTGTCCAACATTTACCGGGATGACACAACGGCAGCCATATTGCACCAGACTGCACACCAAACACTAGCTGATTGGAGAGGAGACAGAGTGAAGTGAATTATGATATGGGGATGGTTAGGAAGCCATGATGGACAGAGGCCAGTGGGCAAATTTGGCCAGCATGCCGGTGTTAAATCCCTATTCTTTTTTCCTCGGTTTAACGTCTCATCCAAAAGACGGCACTCATTGAGCAGTATAGAGTCCCCTTCACTATACTGGAGCATTAGGACCCACACAGACCGCAAATTGAGCGCCCCTTGCTGGCCTCACTAACACCACTTCCAGCAGCAACCTAGCTTTCCCATGTGATCTCCCATCCAGGGACTGACTGGGCACAGCCCTGCTTGGCTTCAGTGGGCAACCATGTGAGAGTTGCAGAGAGCCAGCTGCATAGGCAGCTTAGACTTATGGTCTAAGTAAACAACACTTAATATAAATAAGGACTATTTTTGATATATTAGTCAGAAATAAATTCCTAATACAATAAAGTTAAAATGACTTAATTGAATCAAGGAAGGGGTGACACGGTGGCTCAGTGGTTAACACTGTCACCTCACAGCACGAGTCCCGGCTGGATCAGTTTCTGTGTGTAGTTTGCATGTTCTCCCCATGTTTGTGTGGGCTTTTGCTGTGACAGCAAAAATGAAGCAAAAAAACTCATAATATATAGATGGTGTGAGAGCAATTTAGCTTTGTTGTTGGACACACATGTATCTTCAAATAGTGCTATTTATTTATTTGATATAAAAAATACATTTATATACATTTTCCATTGTAACTTGTAGAATTTGTTGGACATTTTCAATAAATAGGGGTGTTACACCAAGGGACTTCATTTTATAGTGGTTCCAAAAAAGTTAAATATGTGAAAAATCTGGAGACAAAAACCTAACTGGTGTACATCATGGATTTCATGGAGGGGGCTTCACTCACATGATGCTGAGTGGGGTCTTTCAACAAATTAAAGTGTTCAGCAGAATTGCTTAACATTATTATTTGATTTAAATTAGCATATAGTGTCACACCACAAGATTTTCAGCTACAAAATGAATCACATTACTATGTTTTTAGGCTAAAAAAAAATGATTGGCATTTACTAAAATAGCAACTTGTTAAATTAGTTTTACGATTTTCTTTTTAATAGTCACACCATAGGACTGTTTTTTTAGATTTGCCTGAAAGTTACAGCAGTTTTTATGATAAGAGTTCCACAGTAAATATAGTTTAACCCATCTACTGCATTTCGAAGGATGACAATACTAAGAAGTTTATCTATAAACTAATTTCGAGAGGATCACATGCTTATGATTGACCACAGCTGGTCCCGCATTAGCTAACACATGATTCACCAATCAGATGATTCCTAAGTCATTATGAATAACCAGAGTTTCTTACTTCAGTTATTTTCACCTTGAAGAATCCCCCCTTCCACTCCTACTCCTCCTTCCTTTTCCTAGATAAGGTGGCACAGCGGCCCAGTGGTTAGCACTGTTGCCTCACAGCAAGAATGTCACTGGTTCAAGTCTTTACCAGGCCAGTCAAGGTTTCTGTGTGGAATTTACATGTTCTCCCTGTGCTTTACAAGTTCCCAGATGTCCTCCCACCGTCCAAAGACATGCCATTTAATGAATTGACCAAACCAAATTGGCATGAGCTATTAGTCAGCAGTATATCTCTCCATAGTAATCCCTAATTTGTTTTAGCCATAAACAGCAAGGGAGTTCTCAAATCTACCTGAGCGCAAACTCCCCTCTCGCCCTGCAAATGGAAGGGAGCCCCGGGCTCGAGGATTTTTTAAACTCTCTTGTGGCAGAGCATGCCAAACGCTTTAATTATCAGTGTGAACTCTTGAATTCTATTACATTTTGTCATGTATGACGGTGAAAATGCTACTACACATCAACAACCCAATTATTTATTTTATTTATTTATTCGAGCTTCTAATTAAAACTGAAATAGTTTTAAAATATATTTTATATATGTTCAGATGTAACTTTCTTTGAAAGTGTCCATTCCCCACAGGGGAACAGCAGGTGTTAAAATTGCGTGTATATATATATTTCTTTCAATTAGTTTGACCAGGTCCTCCCTCAAAACAGAATTAATGAGTTGCTACCCAGTGTCTTAATTGTAAGACAAATGACCATGTGGTACTATACTAATTGATTGAAGACAGGAATTCAGTTGGACTAATTGAATGGCTTAGGAAAAAAAATCATTCAGTCTAAAGTGCGTTGCATTCCTTGAAAACTCACCGAAGGTTAATTAGTTTTACCTCTGAATCAATAAAATCAGTGCAAAAGAAAATCCAACCTTATCACCTTTTGGCTATGTTCCCATTCACATGCGACTCAAAAGTGCTCAGATAAATTTTAGATGGCTATCCAGAGTGGTGTATGAATGTTTCAAACTGAATGTGTGCAGAATCCTTGACAGTTAACTTCCGACACAAAGCAAAAAAAAAAAAAAAAAGCAAGCTAAAATGAGTTCTTTCCAACGTGCGGACCACTCGCCCCCAAATCAGACACTGAAACATCAGAAAATTGGTAGCAATTTCAAACATTGGTTATTTGCTGTGAACCCAGCACCCAGCTGTTAGCATGCAGCCTGCTGAGTGCAGACGAGATAAACCAGTGTCACAAAGTTAATTGCATTACTTAAAACTGTTGGCCTGGCTTTATCAGCTGGATGGGCACATTTATGACGGATATAGTGTTTGCACATAATTCCAACGTGGCTGGTGTGATAGTAATGTAATAATGTTTCCTTCATTCTCACAAAAAATGCATTTCTATTTCCTTGTATTCAAACAAAGCCGTGGGCTTGCTGTCATTCCAATGTGCAATAATTACAAATAATATTATAAAATAAATACATTAAATAATTAGTGTGCACTTTATCTGTTAGAATAGTTGGCGGTTCATTCCGCTGTGGTGGCCCCTGATAAATAAGGGACCAAGCCGAAGGAAAATGAATGAATGAATAGTGTGCACTTTTACAATAAAAAATGTTAGGAAAAAAAAAAACATTCAGTAATTTAATAAAAATCATTCAAAAAGTGCAAAAGTAATTGTTTTAATGCTTTTTTATAAACTTGTAATAAAATATTGTTCTCTTTTGAGTGTCGGTAGTCATAGCAGTTAAAAGTGAGATATATTTTCTTTTGTCCTGTTTTCTTTTATTATTAGACTGTAGTTAATTGCATTAAATTGAAATAAATTACAGGCGAGATTACCTAAACAGTATTTAACACACCAGGAAAGATAAAGGATGAATTCAGTTTTTGAATGTGTAAAGAAAATGCTAGGTTCCACACAAATCCTTCATGTTGTCCCAACACAAATGAATTAAGTTACCTTAATTGTTAATATAAAATTAGGTGGATTGAAAATAAACATTTAAGTTGTCCACCCCAAAAAAACTCAAGAATTGTGTTGTGTTAGCTCATTTTAAAAAAGTAGTTTAAACAAGCAGTAAAAAATATTTTTTCTGAGTACATTTTTAACCATAAAATGTTTCAGTGCATGCTATCCCAAAATTAATTATTCTCCTTCAGCTTAGCCCCTTATTTATCAGGGGTTGCCATGTGGAATGAACCATCTGCTATCCAAAGATTTAAGAAAATATTATAAAATTATCTGTAAATTCTAAATAAACTCCAAATGTGTCGCTGCAAAATGAATATTTCATGGAAAACACACTGAAGATTGGTAGACTGGATGTCTGACATCTATAAAACACAAAACACACACACTGTCTTATTTTTTTTCTTTTGGCTAACCTTGGATGTTTCCTCAGGGGAAGAGGCTCTGTTTATACGTGGCTCCTATGGCAACTTGACAATCTGAACAGTAACATCGTTTAATAAAATGGCAATCAACACACTCAATACAGTCAGACGCTTGAAGTCTAATTGGGTTCTTGCTACTAGACAAACACTGCCCTTTTCAAGACCACCCTGTCTGGAGGGGCCAGCTTGCCAAGGACTTGTGTATAATCCCTTCTCCCAGTGAGTGTCCCCTGTCGCGCCTCCAGATTGTCAGAATTCCCACTGTGTGCTTCACCCCTGCTCTTATCTGGAAGCACGCTTTGGTAGGATGTGGTTATCAGTAGATTGAAAATGTAAAAAAAAAATGGTCACAGCATCTTGTGAGATTAAGAAGGCTTATGGCTAAAATTGTGACATTTTTCCAAAATACTTATCATCATGCATGTTTTATGACACATACCTGTTGACTAAAGCCTAAACCTGCTAAAGCAACCTCCATAACAAACCATTATGTTCTTTTTGTAGCTAGTATTAAGATGCGGTTTTGTCAATCACAAGTGGAGGATAAAGGGCTCTATTTTAACGGTCTAGGCACAAAGTCTGAAGCGCAGGGCGCAAAAGAATTAAGAACGTGTCCAAATCGACTTTTGAGGATGGAACAATACGCTTTGCGCCGCGGCACATGGTCTAACAGGGTTGAGCTTATTCTCTTAATGAGTTATGGGCGTGTTTTGAGAATAAACCAATCAGAGTCTCAGAGTCAGTTGCATTGCTCCATGGCACATTTTCTATTTACATGGCAGACTTTTTAAGTGGAAAAACTAAACACTTCAAAACAGTTAAGTAAACAGCATCTGCAGCAAGAGGATAATGAGCCTCCTCCATTCTGCCTTTACTTTCACTTTCTCTCTTTCGTGGATAAGGAAACGGTGTTGTACGCTCTCCACTGAAGACATGCATTAGCCTACATAATTAATTTTGTTGAAGTGCAAAGATTTGTTTCAAAACTATTTCTAAATTCAGTTCTAATTTCCAGCAAACGAATAAATGAACAATAAGTAGTAAGTTTTGCCAGAAAACTGAGTTATATCCAAAGACACGTCTTATGCCCCATATGGTCTAAAACAACGTGGACAAATCTATGCTTGTTTTTAATAAAGCAAATATAAATATGCATATAATAAATAATACTACTGATAATAATAACATTATACAAAAGCAAGTTGTCATAAATAAACTGAAAAAGCCCCCGAGGTGAAGAAGGCATGGAGGTACTGGTTTTTATATTTATAGAAAATAATCATTTTAGTTACATTTTAATCCTTTAATTCTTTTTCATTTGTAAAGATATTTCTGTATTGCTGTACATCCTACATGTTTTAAGCAATGTTTAAGCAAGGCGCACAACTGATGCGCTCTGCGCTGGACTTTAGACCAGCTTTGAGGTCTATTTTAGTCCCTCAAAATAGCAACGCGCCAGCAATGCGCCTTAACACACCTCCTTTTTAGACCAGAACGCCTATGGCCGCACATATGAGCGCAAATGCATTTGCTATTTAAACAGCATGGAGCAAAATGTCAAAATGACATTTGTGTCGAGTTGAAACTAGCAAATAACATTTGTCGCGCATTGCGCCGGGTGTATGATAGGGCTGTTTTCCATGAACTTACAGCTTATTCAACTGCAGATGGAGACAAAAAAATTCATAGTATTGTGATGTGCATGCATAGAATTCATCATGAACAAAAAATATCTAGTGTGAGAGATTAATTGTGTAGCAAAGATATTTTATTAACGGCTGTTTTTGCAAGATTAAACTTTTATTTCATGTGACCAATAAAAAAGGATCTTAACACATGTTGGCCTTCCGAAAAATGTGTTAATATATTGTATTATGTCGTCAGTACTTTGCTGAGCCTCCATTTGCACTAATTACAGCATCAAGGTGATGGGGCATGGAGGCAATCAGCCTTTTAACAAAGTTGAGGTGGTATGGTAGACCAAGTTTCTTTGATATCGGCCTTTAGCTTGTCTGCATGTCGGGGTCTCTGATCCCTCATCTTCCTCTTGACAACAGCCCTTAGATTTTCAATGGAGTTTAGGTCAGGTGAGTTTCCTGGTCAATTAAAAACAGGGATATCATGGTCCTTAAACCAGGTACTGGTAGCTTTGTCACTGTGTGCAGGTCCCAAGTCCCGCTGGAAAAAAAAATCTCCAAAAAGCTTGTCGGCAGCAGGAAGCATGAAGTGTTCTAAAACGTCCGGGTATAGAGCTGCGTTGACTGAGGACTTAAAAGACAATAAACCCACACCAGCATATGATATGGCTGCCCAAACTATCACTGACTGTGAAAACTTCACACTGGACATTAAGCAGCTTGACTTCTGTGTCTCTCCGCTCTTCCTCCAGACTGTGGGATCTTAATTTCCAAATGAAATACAAAATTAGCTTTCATCTGAAAAGAGGACTTGGGACCACTGGAAACAGACCAGTACTTTTTCCCTGTAGCCCAGCAGACGCTTCTAATGTTGTGTTTGGTTCAGGAGTGGCTTGACACATGGAGTTCTACAGCTGTAGCCCATGTCATGCAGACGTCTGTATGTGGTGGTTCTTGATGCTTTGACACCAGCCTAAATCACCCTTGCTTGACAATCCTCTCAAGGCTACGGCTAGTAAGCATCCAGTTTCTTTTGCAATTGCCTTTTGAGACTTTTCCTCCTTATGGAGGGTTCCAATTATGGCCTTCTGCACAGCCGTCAAGTCAGCAGCCTTCCCCATGATTCTGAAGCCTACTAAGCCAGACTGAGACAATTTCAAGGCTTAGCATTAATTTGCATTGTGTACATTATGAAAAAGAATAAAAGTTGATGGGTGTGTTATTGGCACAAGTGTACATTTCAACCGTGAATTTAAAAGTATGTTTTTGGAGTTTTTCAGGGCACATTCTTCCAGTGAACCTTTTTGACAGCTGATGCCAATTTAATGATCATTTTCTCCTTCCGCATTGATCTTCCGTCAGGATCAACAAACTTTAAGTCAAGCAGTGAGTTAATCAAGCCAGTCTCAACCAGCTCTGCCTCTACGCAGCAATCCTGTGTCTTTCCATGCCCCTGCTCGGTTTGTTTTCTCATCCCTGACCTGAACAGGGATCTCTCTTCACTTGGCTTGCTTCGGCTCCCTAACGCCCTCAGATCCAGCCATCTGACAGGGGTGAAGTGAGGGAGCCTGGGAAATATTGATGTCGAGACAACTTGGGAAGAGAACGAGAAGGTAGAAGAGAGCAACAAGAGGCAGAAAGAAGGGAGGTGGAAGGGGGGTCTTCCTCCTGCAGACAGGCAGTCCTCTAAGCAGCTTTTCCTCTGGAGGCAGGGTTGTGTGAGGTCACAGAGGGATTACACTTTTGGCAAACAGGAGGGAGCTCCTCTCACTCAGGCTTTTGCAGCAGCCAAAGACTGCAACTCCCCCATGACTCGAACCCGGCTGTAATAAAGCCAAGGCCGGCTTGAACCTACAAACAAAAAAGCCAACAGCCTATCGATTGCCTGCCGCCAACTTTCACACGCCTGTGTCGAAAGGTCGCCTCTGCGTAGACAGGCTCCAAGCAAGGCTGAGCAGAAAAAAACAACAACCTTTTTCTGTTTCGAACTAGACACATCTTGGGTTTGAACAGCACAATTTTTTAAATATTAATCCCTGACCCTATTATACAATTATTCGAGAGGATTCCGGTTACTCGCTGCTTAAAAAATTGATCAGATTCTTTTCTGTTTTCAATCTCTCGGCTCGCTGGCAGAAATAGATAGTCTTAAAATAAAATATGATTGCTGTATTCAAGTGTCTGTATGACTAAATTAGCCGGTATCTGGCAGAGAGATACAGTGTGACCTCATCACCCCAGAGACCCACTTAATCAACTTTCCCTTTCCAGCAGAGGTCAAGCTAAGCAGAGGCTCTCGCTGGCCTCCAGCCCTGCTTTGATGTTAATTAAGATGCGATAGAACATGGAGAGGATTCATTAAAGCCAGAGTCAATCTCGTGGCACAAAGCTCCAACATGGTGGACTTAAACCACATCCAAGGTGACGTCCTCCAGACTCCGACACACATCAAACCCCAGGTAGTCGTTCATCTCCATGTGGTGACCCGTGGTTCATCGGTGACTAAACACGTGATCGGATGTTAGATAATCAGCAGCACATTTGGTCATAGCAGTTTCTGAGTAGGTGCATTCAGGGTGGGCTACATCACAGCTCTGTTTTTGAAAGCCATCAGTCTGTTTTTGCCATGACATTACCAAGGTTATCGTATAACAAATCTTCACTAAATAATCAAAACAAGTAAATCAAGGATAACATAATTTCAGAACATGGAACAACATTCCAATTGGCCAATCAGAAAGAGTTAATGTCAACTTGTTTGCTTAAAGAAGGGGTCACCAATCTCGGTCCTGGAGGGCCGGTGTACCTGCAGGGCTTTGCTCCAACTTGTCTCAACACACCTGCCTGGGTGTTTTAAGTATACCTTGATTAGCTTGTTCATGTACGCTTGATTAGGGTTGGAGCTGAAATTTGCAGGACACCAGCCCTGCAGGAACAAGTTTGGTGATCCCTGGCTAAAAGCAAGGGTTAGGACAGGGGTAGTGAAATTTGGTTCTGAAGAGCTGCAGTCATGCAGTTTTATATAGTCCTTGATAAAGACTCAACTGCCTCTGACCTTGGTTAGCTTGTGTGTTTGATCAGCGTTGGAGCAAAATCTGGTGCCAAACAAATGAGATAGTGGTGGGGTTTTCAAAAACATTCGGTTACAGTCATCTGACACTGTATTTATGCATTGACAATCAGCCAAACTACATAGAAAAAGCTGCAGTTTTGTTCATGTGGACAGGGCTTTATTCACTGATCATCTCCATCTGATTTTTGCAGCAAGTTCTAGGTAGGGATAGGGTCAAAATGTGCTGTACTTGAGTGTTTTTCCAGGATCAACCAAAGATGTTGATCCAGGAACATGTCTTGCTTGGCATAATCATATTTACCCAAAATCACACTAGTGGGCAGTCATGTTTGCACTTTTTAAGATCCCATAAAAACCTTCTGCAGTTTATTTTGCAGATCCTTTCTCTTCGCATTTTTGCTACTCGTTTGTCAAATGGAATTTAAAACCTTAACTGAACCTCGTGGCAGAGTTACTCATAATTAATCAATCAAAGCACTGGCTGTAGACGTGGATGCAGGGAGGAAATCCATACAGACTGCCTGCCTCCACTGGCATTATGGAGCGAGCCTGAGAGGGAGAGATGCCGTCCAAGGTGCTCCATAGCTTCAGGGCTAACAGTGATGAATGGAGCCCTTAATGTCGGCAAACACTTTATCTCTGCTTCATCTGTTTTCATTAGGCAGGACCAACCTTTGGCTTGGACGGAGCGCTCTAGCGCTCCCAGGACTGCTGAAGGCAAAGCTAAGGTGAAGAGCTCTTCGCTTTTTTAGGCACACAAACTCTTTTTCAGATGCCAAGGGTTAAAGTCATGATCCTGCTGTAATCATGAATTCAGGATGGCTCTGGGGATATTTAAGCAACATAGTCATTGTAGAGTCTTTTTTTTTTACTTTAGTTTAACACACAACCAGAAGGAATGATGTATTGTGGATAAGTAGTTTTTCATTCATTTATTCATTTTTCTTTGGCTTAGTCCCTTTATTCATCAGGGCTCACCGCAGCAGAATGAACCGCCAACTTATCCCACATATGTTTTACACAGCGGATGCCCTTCCAGCTGCAACTCAGTACTGGGAAACATCCATACACTCTCGCATTCACACACATACACTATGGCCAATTTAGTTTATTCAATTCACATATAGCGCATGTCTTTGGATTGTGGGGGAAACCGGAGCACCCGAAGGAAACCCACACGAACACGGGGAGAACATACAAACTCCACATTTAAATGCCAAATGGTTTGAACCAGCGACCTTCTTACTGTGAGGCGACAGTGTTAACTAATGAGTCACCATGCCGCTCTGATTAGTAGTTTTAAAAATATATATTTTTAAGATAATAAAACTATAATGTTTTGGAAATATATAATTTTGGGGAAACTTTGCTTTCATTGTTTTTTGTCATAAGTCTTTGTTTCTGTCTCAGAATGTATTTATTTTCCAAAAACCAACTTACCTGGCACAAACAAACTGAACTTAAACTGATGTCACTTCCTGTGTCCTCATAATTTGTGCCATGTTAACTATTGATGGAGTGTGTTCATGCCATGTTGTTATTAATTACAACTTGCCACTTCACCACCTGAATTCTGAGTATGAGAACATCACTGAGTACAACATTACACAGCAATATTTTATACCTGAATAAAACTAATGCAGGTTATGAAAGCAGGTACATCAAGTGAAAACAGGCATCAATGAAACAGACCAGTAGACCTTTAAGGTAATATGTGATGTAAGCTTTACTTTCAAATCCTGTTACATTTAGAACTGGCAATTTGAACATAAAGAATGCAAAACCAAGAAAACCGAAATACAAAACAAAATCAAAAGTACAAATGATCTAATTACCAGTTATTGTCACAAACAACCCTGTACAGCCTTAAGAATGAAGTAATAAAAAAGCTTTATACAGCACATAACAAGTTTACTGGGTGCCAAATGAAAAAGAAACAAAATGATACTTGAGCCTTATTTAGTTGTAGAGTACAGCAAAATATAAAGCGAACAGATAACCTGCAAAGCTAAATGCAAAATCAGTTGGTCTTTTTTTTCCTGACCAAAAAAAAGTAAGTGCTACAAACTAGAGATCAAGAGCAATTTCATGCATCTTTTGAAGTGCTAAAAAGGTAGTCAGTCTTGTTTGATGCGCAATGACGCTAAAAAAATGCTCCTTGCGATTAGGCAAACAGAACACCATGTTTATAAATACTGGTATTGGAACAGAGAGCCATCCCTGTTGTACTCCACTTGCCCACACAACTGAGCATGAAAGAGCAGCAGTCATGTTCTTGTACATGATGATTACATGGTGTTCCAAGGCAGACGGACAAAAGGATGTTGCCCAATGGACATTCCATTTGAATTCATTCTATCAAAATGGGTCCTGAGGATCAGTTTCACTTCATCCCAGGCTCCCAGGGCACTCCTTGCCACCAAGTGGCACTAGAGCATAAAAGATAATGGATTGAGCAGGAGCTTTATAAACAAGCAAAGAAGCCCCACTTAAAATACAACATACCACTACACTGCATGCTGGGCATTTACATAAACAACAACAAAAAGAAGATGCTATGAGAGCAGAGCAAAAAAAAAAAAAAAAAAAAAAAAGGATACTGTGCGGGCCAAGAAACGGTCTACCATCTTTTAATGGCTCTATTTCTAGACTGCAGTTCATTTATAAACTGGCCTTTAATACGGATATTTTCATTCAAATCCTCTCACTGCATAAGAAAGATAAAATTGGGAGTGAAGAATTATTTCTACGCAGTTCAAGGTTGATCTAACAAAGTAATGCTCTAATAATACCTTTTTCCTTTTGAAATGTCTATGGTCAGCTGGATCTGAAACCTTTCATCACCTGATGCACTTTATATCTTAACAGGCAACATTTTATCCTTGTCTATTAGCATATGAATGGTGGCAGGGGAATATTGTACATCTGTGATAGACAATATTCAAGCTATTGATCAGATACAAAAAAAAAACAAAAAAAAAACTGTTTAGCCAAATGGTATCTATTGTCACCGAATTAAGTATTTTAGGACCTCAAGTTTGAGCATGTTTTTCATGACAATCTAAGTAAAATGGGTTTATATAAACCAATATATTGGCCAGGCTGATTAATCAATCAACCAATATATTTGGTTCTATTGAGCTTATTGAGCCAAACACAGGCTAAGTGAGCACCGATTAAAGTCCCCTATATTCTAAAATGTTCATATAAGTCCATTTATCCAGCAAACGCAGCAAAAGTGCTCATCGAGAATCAATCTTACAGTTTGTCTGTTTTGAACAAGAATCAAACCATATTTGGATACTGTGGACAGATTTATTAAGAGCTCGCCAACATTACAGGCATTAAAGCCTATGAATGTTTTTCATTCAGAGTACTGAATATACTAGTTTTCTCATACTTTGTTTAGAAAAGTGCAATTTTTTACAGCACTGTGCAAAACCGCTGTTAAAAATTTAGCCTGGTCCTTTGGTGTCCAGGGGGATTTTGAACTCTGTTGCTGTTTGTATTACACATGCCATACGATCCATCCAAAAGGTGCAGTGTTGACTGCTGTTTGGCAAATACCTACTGGAAAATAAAGGCTTAGAATTGTATTTTCAACCACTGTGGCAGACAAAAACATAAACAACAAGAACTTAAATAGCATTGAGGCTGTCTAAAGAGGCAGGCTAACTAATTGGCATTAAGAACGTTTTCTGTTGGGTTTAAGTGCTTTTGTTTGAAACATTTTAAGTGCAATTAAAACTCAAAACACAAAGAGGGGAACACAGAATTATGGTACCATGTTTGCCCGCATGTGGAAAGCCATGCTTCCACAAATCCTACGCAAAATAATGGCTGCCTCCACATTGCACTTGAGAGCCATTTTCCAATGGGGTTCTCATAATAGCTTGTTAGTACAGGATATATATTTTTATATATATATATTTGTATTTTACATTTCAAAGGCTCTTTCAAAATAAAAGTAATAATACAAAATCAAAAAACAACTAGAAGAACAAAATTTAAGACACAGAAGGCCACCGAGATACCATTGTTTTTCCATGATCTCACTCACCGCACTCCAGCTACCTCTGTATCACTTTAACATTAACCAACAAAAAGTACATTCATTCAAGTCATTTTGGAACAGTTTTTTTTTTTCTTTTTAACACACAAAATTACAAAAAAGCTCCAAAAAGCACCATTGAATCGGCCTTTGTGACAGAATAAATGGGTCTTTCCCAAAAACTGTCACCTCATACATCTTGTTAAACGTACAGGTGCGCATTTATATACGTTAGCTATGCACAGGGCGCTTGATCTCATGCCTACCGGATACTGCCTCGGTCAGCTATGGCACAATCTGTAGCTACCAATAGTATGGTGAGTATACCGAAGGGCTGTAACATGGGTTGATGACCACTGCAGTAGTGGTAATAATGATTGCTTATGCCATAAGTGTGCCCTGAATGGTCTGTATTAAGAAATGCCATCAGCTTTGCCTCTCAGGTGTCGTAAAGGGCTGTATGCTTGTTGCCGAGGCAAGATTAGTGTTTGCCGATGGTCTAGCCATTCAGCAAAACCGGTCAATGCCGACAGGCATGGGAGAGAAAAGAAAAGACTACAAAACTATGTACAGCTTGATAAATTAACAAGTGCGTGGTCTGAGGCTTCACTTTGGAAACAAGACTCAAAAGATAGCAATCCGTTTCATTGGTTTTTGTCGTGCCATATCATGAATACCCCAAGATAGTTTCATACCGAGCCCCTAAATGACTTGGAAAAACAATTGCAACACATAGCGAACATGCTGTCGGATTCCTGACAAAATGCACAAAAAAGCATAGCACTTGCGAGCTTATATGTTCTTTGTTTCCTGTCGCCCATCAAAACGAATACAAAACTTGTAATAGATAAAGCACTGTTATCAGATTCCGGCTCATTCACAATTTGTAGAGGAAAACCACTGTTATAAGACCTCTTAAAAAAGAGCAATGATTGAATTGCGATAAAACAGAACATGAAATGGCAAATAGCTTTTCCTCTGATCAATGGATGTTTTACTAGCATTACTATTTTGTCGTTTGCAACGTTTCAGCCTGCCTGTGGAACAGTTAGTGGCGACTGTGAATGATGCCGAGGGTGATGGAGAAGAGGAAGGGTGGAGGGTCAAATGGTCTTCGCTCTCTCTGTCAGTCCCAGATATGCCAGGAAGGAGTGTTTGAGTGACGTAGGAGAGGGTGGCAACTGCGAGGACGAGTTGGACCAGAATGTCGAGAAGGGCGGCGAGGGGTTTGAGGGTGAGGGGCTGTGGAATGTGAAGCGTCGGGTGGTAAAGAGCGTGGTGAGGGGGACGAGGTGAGCCAGGTCACAGTTCCTGTACTGGTCAAAGTAGCGAGCCGCCAGTGTGGACAACGTGCCATTGGCTGAGAGGTAGCGCGCGGTTGGCGTGCCATCTTGCTGCTTGCTGGTGATTGACAAGGCGACGGACTGCAAGGCTTGAGAGGCCGACAGGTTCATGAGCGGACTGGTGCTCCCGCTGTCCCCGCTGCTGCTCCCACCCCGCTCCAGAAGACCCGGACGGGGTGTACCTGGCCGAGCCTCGCCTTCCTCGGCGCTCCCCTCCCCGCCTTGGTGCTTTTTGACATGGCGGCTGTAGACGAACGGATGAGTGGTGGTGAATGGGCACTGGGCACAACCGAAGGTCTGTCTCGGTGAGTGCTTGAGCCGCTTGTGGAGGTTGAGATTGTCCTTGCGTTTGCAGCTGTAGCTGCAGCGGTCGCAGTGGAAAGGCCGCTCGCCGGTGTGCACGCGCACATGCTCGATGAGCTTGTTGGCTGTTTTGGAGAGGTAGCCGCACTGCTCACACTTGTAGTGGTTGCCCAGGCGGTGAGCGCGCGTGTGCCTTTCCAGCTCTGCCTGATTGGCCCACACAGCTTGGCAGATGCGGCAGCGATACTCCATCTTGTAGTGTGTCTTCAGGTGGCCCTCCATGGCGGCTGGCCTGTTGGTGGAGTAGATGCAGAGAGGGCACCTGGTCAAAGAGACAGGAGGAGCAGGGTGTAGGACACAAAATGGGGGAGACATTTAATTATGCACTCCCCGCTTGACAAAACACACTCTGTTGTCTTTAATGAAATGAAGAACACACACAATGGACAAAGGGAAGGGATGAAGGAGGCATTTGGTGTGTCTTACCCTCTGTGGTGTATATACAGTAAGCTACAGTCTGTGTGTACACTGCTACATGTGAGAGGGTGTGTGTGTGTGTGTGTGTGTGTGTGTGTTTGTGTGTGTGTGTGTGTGCGTGCGTGTGTGCATATGGCTGTGTGGTTGCGGACAGGTTGGAACGGGAATCAGATGAAGGTAAATGAATAAATGAGTGGCACTTACATTTAAATAGCACCTTTCATCTGCTCAGGGCCCCAAAGCGCTTCACAAACCCTGCAGAACAGAATGACCTCAGAAAGCACACTGTGAAGGGCGCCTCTCTACCTCAACACTGAACTAGAGCGCTGTGAAACTCTCTCGCCCTCACTAAAAAAGCAGCTGGGCAGCCGTAATACAGCAAGTCTCCCATCAGCTCATTGTGAACCTTGAAATGATTTGGTCAATTCTGGGATTTGTGATCTTATGCTTTGAATCTGTATTGTCAAATGACTCTGAAATGTAAAAGACCAAAAATCTTTTTTTTTGCACCAAGGTCAGCTGCATTGTGCATTATTTTGAGGCGAACAAATTTCTAACAAATAATATATATCAGGACAGTAAATATACAGTAGAAAAGTAAGACAGTAAATGCCTAGGAGTTTTGTTTTCTATTAAAGATGAATGTATCTTAGAGGGAAAATAGCACTAGTTTGATTTAAGTAATTTTTTGTGTCCGTTTCTTTTGTTTCTCTATGAAACGAAACACTGTCAATATAAATATAAAACTCGATATATGACAATATATGCAAATCACATGTACAGTGCTCAGCATAGAGTACACCTCATTTTGAAATTTAATATTTTTATCCATTTTACAAATAGAAAGATAATACAATTAAATTCAAGCAAAATATTGCAAAAAATTTCAACAAAATTTTTCTCTTTTTTTTTTGCTTCTCTTGATTTTTCCTCTTTTTAAAATTTGTATTAAACATTTTTCTGTAACATAAAAATGTAGCTGTACTAGTTTTAGGACTGTTATCACAAGTTATTTTGTTAGATAAGCTTCAGATTTGGCTTCAGTACTGACTAATCTAATGTGTATGCACAAATATAATATTTTATAGCTTCTTATTAAAAATATGAATTTAAAAGATTTGAGGGCTGTACTTATATATGCTGAGCGCTGTATGAAATACAAGTTCACGTTTGGATTTCACATATAAAATGTCATATATTTCAAAATATTGCAAAAATGTTACATTTTTATTACAAATACAGTTTAAGTCAAAATTATTAGCCCCCCCCCCCCCCCCCCCCCCCTGAATTTTTTTATTTTTTTTTTTCACAAATGATGTTTAACAGAGCAGGGAAAATTTCACAGTATGTCTGATAATATTTTTTCTTCTGGAGAAAGCATTTTTTGTTTTATTTCAGTTAAAGTAAAAGCAGTTTTACATTTTTAAAAAACATTATTAACAAACTATCGTAACTTACCTAATTACCCTAACCTTCCTAATTAACCTAGTTAAGCCTTTAAATGTCACTTTAAGCTGTATAGAAGTGTCTTGTAAAAGTATGAAATGTAAAATATGTAAAATATCTAGTAAAATATTATTCACTGTCATCATGGCAAAGATAAAATAAATTAGTTATTAGAAATGAGTTATTAAAACGATTATGTTTAGAAATGTGTTGAAAAAAAATCTCTCCGTTAAACAGAAATTGGGGGAAAAAATAAACAGGGGGGCTAATAATTCTGACTTCAACTGTACATAATCTTGAATCAAATTGTGTGCCTGCAGAAAAAAATGACATAAACCACTGGTGCAATTACAGACCAGCTTCGCATTAGCTGGCTCAAAACAGTGAAAAAGTAGGCTTTACTATCAGATAAATACCCACTAATGATTATGCATACTATTTTATTCCAGAAATATGAAAGTCATATTAAAGACGTTCACAAAGAATAATGTTATAGCTCTATAATGCTACATTATATCTCATTCACTATAGTTCTGTTTATACTATGCAATTTAGGTGATCCATCTGAGCATGAATCCTTTGAATCCTCACCAAACCATAATTCCTGTGGTCTGAGCTCTGAAAATGCAACCTCTAAGGAGTAACATTTTCCTATGGGATGCATTTAGTGCTGCTTTTCTTGGTTAGTTCACATTTTATGTAGGACTATGTAAATAGTCTAGAATTAGCAGAGAATCGCATTAAGTTATATGTCTAAGACATATAGCACATACCTGTTTACACTAATAGGTTTTAGTTTTAAAACAGCAATTTAGTATGAAAACGTTTCGCGTCCACACTGGCGTTTCTGAACAACTCTCTGGCCACACTATGGCCCAATCCCAATTCTACCCCTTAGCCCTTCCCCTTACCCCTCGTTTTGCACGTTTATGTGAAGGGGTAGTGGTGTCCCAATTCTCTTTAGCTTAAAGGTGTAGGACTAAGGGGAAGAGGTATACACCCCTTTGAACAAAGATTTTTCAGGACCATACTCAAAACCAAGGGGTAAGAAAATTTCCCAGAATACACCAGCTACAGTGGCAGTTTAGCTGCACCCGGAAGTAGTAATGTTAATGTTAATTAACTGTAATGTTAATGTTGTTTTTGGTGTGTTAACACAGATGAATATGGCCACGGTGTAAATGCGCAGTATAGTTATGATTTTATTGCCACATTAGATCGTTATGATAGCATTATATATGCCTTCAATGATTTCCTGAAGATAAATAACAAAAAATAACACAACTGGAATAACTACAGCAGTGGCGATCGCCTGATCTCATATGAAGCAAGAGATCGCGATGACATATGATGATGTGTGCAGGTGTTGTAGTGCTGTCCCATTTGTTAGGGGTAAATTTTGAAGCCCTTCCCCTTCACACTCATTTTTAAAGGCCAAAGGGAAGGGGAAGGGGTAGGGGTACAAAAATAGAATTGGGATTGGGCCTATACCACTGAAAACACACATCACGTGACCACACACACTCTGGCATGCAATGCAGAGTATGCGTGCGTCTGAGCTCCAGGCAGTCGGCGGGTGCTTTGAGCACATCTACCCAGATGAAAGCTGTGCACGTTGGACTGTTCATCAAGGATCTACCAATGGATCTAATCTTGATATATTTGTTAAACATGATATTTAATTCATCTTGTCTATATCTAACAACAAATTCCCTGACTTTGGTCTTTTGAATCTTTTACTTGTTCTCAGGTAACGTGTTTTGGCTGAGCGCAAAGATAAGTTAATATGCTAATTAATGTAACCACGTACACCGATTCTGCACATTTGACTAAATGCTTGCATTTATTTCCTATATTGTATAAACTTATTGTACGTTATACTTTTATAATAGCCATTATTAATTATTAAAACTGATATTCAGCAAAAGAGAGTGTACAGTTTGTTTTGTATTTTCAATAAAAATGAAAGTTCTGTTATAGGCTCCATTTGGATATAAATGTGCATACAGTGAAGATGGCGGTCATATAAATATGTAGCTACACGACGCCTCAACATTTTTGGTGTCTGTTAGGTTGCTAATATCCAAATGAAACTAATTTTCATTTTATTGTTCAGAAAGTGAAACAACGTAGACAGGGTGATATGAATGAGGTTATAAAGTACACTGTTTTCTTTGAAGATTTACCTGACGTGTCATGTGGCGTTTGTTTTCCATATCAAACTCGCAAGTTTGATATTACAAGGAGAGGATGCAAGACTGACCCTTATGTAGGCTACTTAATATTGAGGAAAAAGCCCCAATGTCTGCAGTGTAAACGGGGCCTAAGATAAGGACACTTAAGCACAGGTATTTATATACAAAAACATCCAGTCCAGGTCCAAACTATAACACCTTGTATGGAATATGCATAAGCAGACGTTAATCCAGCCGACTGGAACCCTGCTGTGGGAGAAAGATCCCATGAAAAAAACAACAACATGCAGTGATTTGTAAGCAGTCAGCTGCTATACATATACTGTAACATTAATGTCGACCACACACACATACTTAAACCCCAGAGTCACTGAACCATTACAGATTCAAAAAGCAAGAACACAGTCAAAACATCACTTGATATTGACCAAGAAACAATACATTTTTGCCCAATACTGGGAATGCAAATTATTAAATAGAGGATTTTTTCATTTATTTAATTGTTCTCAGCTGCTTTATTAAAAATTTAACAGAATAATAAACCATAGACTACATGCCAAGTCCCTCTCAAATTAGTTCCCATCTGATACATTTTTAAATAAAAGGCAGAATAAAGAAGGTCTGACTTTATTCCCAGCCATCAATATCTTAAAATGCCATTAATTAAAGGCTTTTTAAACTTTTAAGGGCAAATTTGGAGTCGAAAATGCCCAGATGACACTTCTTATCCTGCTTTTTATTGAAATGCCAAATAAGAGCCTCAGTAAAGTGCTGTCTGTCCCTCCAAGATAGAGTTTTGCTATTGATCTAGATTATTTTCCTCCTTTACCTGCGGCTTGTAATGGCCAAGCGCTCTAATGAGTGATAACTACAAGCTAACAAATGTGTCTAGCATGGGTAAGCATAGCCATAAATGACAAGATGAGGCAATGAAATCTGAAATACATGATCTTAAGACATGAATTATGTATGTCAAACAACTAGACAAATACAACAGAAAATATCAAAGACTGGACTTTGTGTTTGTTCAGTTTTGGGAAAAAACAAAACAAAAGGATATATCAAGTTGGGGGTCAGTGTGTCTTTGTAAGCGTTTGGAAATAGGGTGTCTATTAGCCTTCAGATGAGTGTTCATTGTGTTTAAATGTGTTGTTGTAACTGTGGTGGCGGTTATGACAGGCTGAGAAAGAACAGTGTGAACTGTAGCCTAATGGTCTTGGCAAGTGGAGCTGCTCAACAGATGGACAAGTGCTGACTGGCTTGTTATGATTTCTTCAGATATATTTTCACATGCAGGCCCAGACCTTTTGCAGTAATGTCTATCACAGGCTTTCCAAAGGAAGGCTCTCGTTCCTGAAAGTGCCTGGGATTTTATGTGATCACTTCTATAGAATTTTACCTATGGGGGACCTTGAGCAGTAAAGGTAAATTGTAGATTGAAATTTTGAGGATAATCAATCATTAAGTACTCCCCATGTTGTTCCAAACACCAATTTCATTAATTTTCCTATATTTGCTATTATAATTATTCAAAAAATCAGAAAATATCAAGCTTCAAAGAATCATAAAAGTGATCCATATGACTCCTGCACAGACAGAATCTGCCAACAATTCTCTACAGAATTGTGTGGATTTCTATAGATAGAGAATATGAGCTGAAAAGTTCAATATTATAATTAAGAAATCTAGAATGTTTAGTTAAGGTTTTCTCTTATAATACATAAAAAAAATTTAAATCTTCAATAATATGTAATCATTAAAATGCTATTATAATAGAACTGAAATAAATATCAAAACCTATATAAATATGTATATTTACAATATGTTTATTCTCTGGCTGCAGATTCTGAATAGGCCTATTGCATATTATTTCATAGGTTGAAGGTAAGGAACAGACCAAATTTATCATTCACAGAAATCTTCGTTTTTTTGATAAGTTGTTCAAAATTAACCTTTGAGTCGATCGTTCCTTACAAAAACATTACATGTGGCTTCAAAAGGCTTCTAACGATATCAATTTATTTATTATTAACATTAATTGTTAAAAAAAATTATTTATATTATATTATCTTGTAAATATTAAAATTTGTTTTTTAGCTAAGAATTTTTTATTTGAAAGAAATGAATACATTTATTCTATTATTATTCAGTTTTTTTCCCTAGATAGTTTTTATTTCTGGACTAATTCAATTTGCAATAACAGGGACAGCAATCTTTAGAAATCTGCGGATTTCTCTGGGTGCAGATTCTGTATAGGCCTATATTATTTTATAGTCTTCTATAGGTTTAAGGTAAGGAACATACCACATTTATTATTGTTATTAATATTACACAAAAAATCTTCTTTTATAAGTTGTTCAAACTTAACCTTTGAATCAATCGTTCCTCACAAAAACATTACATGTGGCTTCAAAAGACACATTATATGGAAATACGTCCAAGCTGTTTTTGCCTTCTTTTTGAAGCTTGAAGGGCAAAATTTTACCTTTTCTATTCCACAAAAGAAAATAAACATATCGTAATTTCAACAGCATCAGACTATCAAAATGCTACTGTTAAAGTATTTCAGTTAGTTAACTGTAAGTTAACCAACAGTACAATAAGTAAAATTAATAAATGTAACATTAATAAATGTAGCTGGATATGAAAACAATGTTACATTTATAAATTTGAGAATTTTTTCTCATATGAATTCTGCTAATTTACATATAAAATAAAATTGTAATTGTTATTTCCACAATTCTTGATTTTCTCTTTTTCATTTGAATGAATGTTGTTCAAGGTTTGATATTACAATCTACTTCACATCTGGTGATGAACTTGGAGAGCATTTATTCACACTGTGGCTTTCTCCTTACCACCTTCATCTTTAAGTTGGTTATTAGTCTATTCTAAAGATAAAACACATTGTAGTACTTTAGCAGGTAGGTCTATTAACTTTATAACTTCATGAAATATCAGATTTTCTTACTGTAAATGTAACTTAAATATGTCAAATAAAATGTTACTGTATATATGGTGAATTTCTAAGAAATAACTAATAAGCTGGCTTTTTTTTTTCCATACAGAGATTAGATGCACAAATCTCTAAGTGCCATCCTGAAATTCTCTTTTAAAATAAGCATGTGTAAAATGAGCTAAAATAAAGTTTCTTAGACGTTAGTATCAGTATGTTAGTCTTATGAATGTCTATAAGCTAGTGTGCTCCAAAACAGTGACAGAAATCGTTGCAGTTTGTCACTTCTACCTAAATAGATCAATGTTTTTTCGCGTCATCTCATATTTTAGGTTCTCATCAAATATTGACCAATCAAATGCTCTCTAGTATCCGACATGTCCCACCACCTTCAAGATCCTGCTCATTTGATGCACTTGAGCTCAACCACTATCACTGGTAGAGCTGTGATAAAAACAAAATGCTATTGGCTGTTTTATAAAAAAAAAAAAAAAGGGGGGGGGGGGGGGGGGGGGGGGGGCTAATCAATATCATATCCTCTCTTTAAGGTGCGTTCGACTTCATGCAGCACTGTGCAGATGGATCGAAATTTGTCTTAAAGTGGTGCATGCCGGTTAAAAATGTTGTCCGGATTGATGCTGCGCTGACGACACGTGACTGTCACATGTGGCTTCAAAGTACTGCGACAGCGCTCTGAGATCAAACGACTGATTCAGCATCTGAAGAGCAACTGCTGGAGCTAAGATGACGACACCAATATAACACGTTTGGCCGAGTTCACCACATGACAACAACCACGTGTTTCGCGTTTATTATTGGACAAATTTCGTCTCACAAATTTCAAAACAAACAATTAACTTTTTATAGACATCATGCTTATTAAAAGACTGCACATATTTTACTGCAGTATCATCTTTTGTTAAATAATGCTCATAATGACTAGATTGTTTGCACAGGTTTATTCAGCTTTTTTTATAGTCTACTGTATTCAGCTTTATAAACGATTTAAATGATATATTTTAGTGAATAACTTAAATATTAACTCAAATAAGTCTTACAGACTTATAATAAAATAATTATCATCATTGCTCCTGACGCCCCTATAAAGATTTCTAAACAAATTAAGTAAAAAAAAAATGTTTGTATTAAATATAAAAATATATAATTCTAAAATATTTTATTTCCTGTCAAGCCATTTATGGAGAAATGTTAAAAGTGGCATTGATGTACCTGCTCTTTCTGGGAAATGTCTACTTAAAGTGTAGCTCAATTATTTTGGTCCTTTTGTTCCTTCTTTTTGGATTAAAGTGCTTTTTAAAAAATGCTTTCATTATGCAAAATAATCCTATTCATGGGTATTTATTTCCTTTTTATGTGCCCGCTCGTTTCCCCTTATTTCTCATGCGTTTGTTATATAGGCTACTTAAATTTAATGCATAATTCCCTTATTGTTTAAAAAAATCTATAGTTTGTAGAGTATAAATAAATAAATGATCACGCCATGGGATCGCTCATAATGACTGCAGCAACTTTGAGCCCCCGAAGTGTCTGGCTTGACGGCTCCGTTTTCACCTGCGCTCGGCTAATCTCGTTGATTATCGGCTGCAGCCGTGCTTCATGTCGAATGCACCTTTTGTGTTTCAGTTAAGATTACATCAAACATAGAATAAAAAAGCACATTTTAAAGCACTTCACAGGACCTTTACACAATAAAAATAATAAAGAACATAATTATTATCATAGTTATTATACACAACAGTTGCTCATTTTAGAAGAACATTTCAGATGGCATAAGAGGTTTTTTTTGGCATCTAAACTAAATACATTTTCTATACTTTGTCAGATTTAAACTCACAACATTCCAAATCTGTTCAAAAGTAGTATAGTACTGATCTATTGTTAGGCACATTCAGGAACGTTCTCTGTCTATATCATGCTATATGTGGCTCCACAGAACGGTTTACCCTGAAGCACTGCTCAATGAACTTTGCTCATTTTCTGGAATACCTTCTGTTTGGAATCCAGCCTGATCCTCGACCAGTGCTCCTGGATAGACTGTGTTTAAATCTGGGATGTGTCCTGCCTGAGGGGGGTGGGGTCTGGGGGTGGGTTTTTGGGGATTTTGTGAGGTTGCAGGGAGGCACGTGCTGTACTTGCTTTCCTTACTTGAGCCCTCCAGCGGGGACGGTGTGGCACTTCTTGTGCTCCAGGAGCTGCTCGGGCGTCTTCATGAACTTGTGGCAGACGTCGCACTCAAACATGCGCGTGATCAGGTGGATCTGTAGGTGCCGCTCGTACATGGGTCGGGTTTTACACACAAAGTTGCAGAAGACGCATTCAAAGCCTGAAAGATTAGGTCAGGATGAGAGAAGAAGAAATACATTATCATTATCATTCATATACATTATATTATTATATTATTTTCTTTTTTTTTCTGCATTGTTGCATCAAAAATGTTGGATCTGTATAATTTCTTGTGTTAAAATTATTCATCAAACCTGCATTTATTTAACAAAAATGACAGTAAATGATTATTACTGTGAAATATTATCATTTAATGTTTACTACGTAAATGTTTAGTCTGGAATCAGCTAAATTTCGATGAACCATTGCTTCACTCTTCAATATTATGTTATCTAATGAAGTTACTGTAATAAGCAAATTTGACGCTCAGAAAACATTTTACTGTTATCAATGCAGAAAGGGGTTGTGAGTTTTTTTAATGATTTTCTGATGAACAGAAACTTCTAACGATATGCATTTATTTCAAATATATATTTGTAACATTATAAAAAAAGCATTATTATTTTCAAAGACGACACATCAGAAGAGATGATGCCAACCATCGAGGACTTTGAGGACAACACATACACTTAATACACAAATACACTTCATTAAACATCTACACACAGACATCACCTACAGTATATGCAAATAAAATTGCAGGTTAACTGTGTCTGTATATAATAACTTTATTTGATTGTAATTGTAACTTTTAACTTAAATTTGATTGTAATGCAATGATGTGCACATTTTGTAAAGCTGCTTTGAAACAATAACTATTAAAAAAAGTGCTTTACAAATAAACTAAATAAAGATTTTTTTATTAAAAGGAATTAATACATTTATTCTATTATTATTTCGTTTTTTCCCTAGATTGTTTTTTTTGGACTAATTTAATTTAAAAACGAAAACTAACAAATCAATTTTTGACAGAATGAGTAAAAATGATAAAAAAAATGTACAGTTGAAGTCAGAATTATTAGCCCCCCTGAATTATTAGCCCCCTGTTTTTTTCCAATTTCTGTTTAACGGAGAGATTTTTTCAACACATTTCTAAAGATACTAGTTTCATCTCTAACAACTGATTTATTTTATCTTTGCCATGATGACAGTAAATAATATTTTACTAGATATTTTTCAAGACACTTTTATACAGCTTAAAGTGACATTTAAAGGCTTAACTATGTTAATTAGGTTAACTAGGCAGAATAGGGTAATTAGGCAAGTTATTGTATGATAATTTGTTCCGTAGACTATAGAAAAATATATAGCTTAAAGAGGCTTATAATTTTGACCCTAAAATGTTTTTTTTATTTATTTAAAACAGCTTTTATTCTAGCCGAAATAAAACAAATGAGGCTTTCTCCAGAAGAAAAAATATTATCAGACATACTGTAAAAATTTCCTGAATCTGTTAAACATCTTTTGGGAAATATTTAAAAAAGAAAAAAAATCAAAGGGGGGCTAATAATTCTGACTTCAACTGTATATGATTAGATTTGCCAGCATTGACTTAGCCATCGACAGCCATAGAGGGAGATAAAATGCGTGAGAGAAATTGTGTGTATGACACAGTCATATCTAATAGCTCACAATAACGTTGCAAATATTTATGAGCATATTGCTGCAGTGGTTAATCCCCATCGGCTACCTGGTGAAGCAGACATCAGTGTGCTCATGAATACACAGAGGAATAAAGACTCAGATAACAGTTGCTGAGTTACTATGGTAACTACTAATGTTTGAAGGTAGCACATTTATTAAACTGACTGGAACTACCTGTGCATTAAAGGGGTGGTCCACAGTGTATCTTTAGAGCTTGGTTGTGTTGTGATTCGCGGATCAGCTCCACGTCACAACCCTACAAGCACGTGCTTTTGCGCTGTGTAAATAGAGAAGCTGTTAGCAGCGTTAGCTGCCTGAATCAAACAGAAAAATGAAGAGCACACAGCAGAACCTCAACCTGCTCTCTAAAATAAAATCTGACAAGTGTCTTTAACATACAGTGCATCCGGTAAGTATTCATAGCGCTTCACTTTTTCCACATTTTTTTTGTTACAGCTTTATTCCAAAATGGATTATTTCCTCACATTTCTACACACAATATACCATAATGACAATGTAAAAAACAATGATTGAAGTTTATAAAAAAATAAAAAACCTGAAAAATCTCATGTACATAAGTATTCACAGCCTTTGCTCAGTACTTTGTTGTTTGGCATTAATTACAGGCTCAAGTCTTTTTGAATATGATGCCACAAGCTTGGCACACCTGTCATTGGGAATTTTTGCCCATTCCTCTTTGCAGTACCTTTCAAGCTCTATCAGGTTGGATTGGAAAGCGACGGTGTACAGCCATTTTCAGATCTCTCCAGAGATGTTCAGTAGAATTTAGGTCTGGGCTCTGGCTGGGCCACTCAAGGACATTCACAGAGTTTGTTGTGAAGCCACTCCATTGATATTTTGGCTGTGTGCTTTGGGTCATTGTCCTGCTGGAAGACGAACCGTCACCCCAGTCTGAGGTCAAGAGCACTCCGAAGCAGGTTTTCGTTCAGGATGTCTCTGTACATTGCTGCATTCATCTTTCCCTCTATCCTGAGTAGTCTTCCAGTTCCTGCTGCTAAAAAAACATCCCCACATCATGATGCTGCCACCACCATACTTCACTGTAGGGATGGTATTAGCCTGGTGATGAGCGGTGCCTAGTTTTCTCCAAACATAACACCTGGCATTCACTCCAAAGAGTTCAATTTTAGTCTCATCAGACCAGAGAATTTAGTTTCTTATGGTCTGAGAGTCCTTCAGATGCCTTTTGGCAATCTCCAGGTGGGGAGTGGCTTCCGTCTGGCCACTCTACCATACAGGCCGGATTGGTGGGTTGCTGCACAGATGGTTGTCCTTCTGTAAGGTTCTCCTCTCTCCACAGAAGAATGCTGGAGCTCAGACAGTGACCATCGGGTTATTGATCACCTCCCTGACTAAGGCCCTTCTTCCCGGATCACTCAGCTTAGATAGCCGGGCAGCTCTAGGAAGAGTCCTGGTGGTTCCAAGCATCGTCCACTTACGGATGATGGAGGCCACTGTGCTCATTGGAACTTTCAGAGCAGCAAAAATGTTTCTGTAACCTTCCTCAGCCTTGTGCCTCAAGACAACCCTGTCTCAGAGGTCTACAGACAATTCCTTTGTCATGTGTATGTACATGTGATTTTTCAGGTTTTTTATTTTTAATAAATTTGCAACAATTAAAAAAAAATGTTTTTTACATTGTCATTATGGGGTATTGTGTGTAGAATTTTGAGAAAATAAATGAATTTAATCCATTTTGGAATAAGGCTGTAACAAAAAAGGAGTGGAAAAAGTGAAGTGATGTGAATACTTTCTAGATGCACTGTACATTCGCATTAAGCATATGTAAGTAATATAAAACATTCACATATCTTTTGCAAGTTTGTTGTTTGAGATGTAAAACGCACGGAATGCATCCACATAGAGAAACATTGAAAGCGTCCATGTGGAGAGACACTACAAGCATCCACATAGAGAGACACTGCATCGTCGCTGAAGATTGTGGGTGTTTTGACTGATAAATATATATTTAAAGCTAAATTGTTAACAGTGCAAAGCAGCATTTCCTGTTGTTTACATCCTTGTTTACGTCCTCGCTACAACATACCATTAACGCTAGAACCTTCGTTACCTTCACTGCGCAGGGTGTGTGCGCATGGTGAATGCACATAACCGGAAGCCCTTGTGATCTCACCAGCCTGGATGTATTTTTTTGTGGTCCCCAAACTTCATTCACTGTAGGCTTTGCTAAGCTAACTATGTAAAAGCCAAAGTCTCCTATTGCATTGAACTTTGAGCATCTTACGTTTAGAGATGTTGTTTATGATCACACAGCTACATTACACATCAACTAAAGTTTAAAATATGATATCATAGTGGACCACCCCTTTAAAGACTTTAAGCCCCTTCTGCATCATACATCTAATTCCATTTTAATAACTGAATTCTGTAATTGGTTTTTGCACTGAGGAAATCATAGCACCCTAAGATGGTCATGTAATCTCAATATGGTGGCCATCTTTTATAAAGCCATCTATAAAAATGAAGTTTTCCTCCTAATTCAGAACTGGTCATAGTTTTGAAATGTAAAACTTTTTCAAACATGCTTTTAATCAGGGATAAAAAGCACTCTGTGGATCCGCTAAAAGTATCACCTTTCTCTGCTTTTTCCTCTGTTCCTGGGCCTAAGCTTGATTGGCTTCCCACAGATGAAGGCGGAGCCAAAAGGCTTTTTAGTTCTTCGTTACCTTGGGCAACATCTCCACCTTCAGAGCTGTTGAGGGAGTCGCTGAGGGCTGACAGAGAGGAGGAAGTGCTCTTGGTCTCACTGAGAGGGCTTCTAGAATTGAGACCTGTGTGGGATTAAAAAAAAGAAGCAAAGAGATATCGAGGGTCACTTCCTGAATATAAGACAAACTTGGTTTTTGAATGACATGATGGTATCAAAGACTCGGCTTAGCTTAAGCCGTGAGAGAATTAGACAGGAGCGTCTTTCAGCGCTCAAGGTTTGATAATGAATTCTGTAATGAGTAAAGCAAAAGGCAGAAAAATCCTGCAATTGATCGAAATCCGCCCAGTGAGCCGGGCTGGAATATGTATGCCTAGAGCAGTGCGGTATTAAGCCTTAAAAGTCGGGAGGCGGGCTTTCTTCCCTAAGAGGCACTCTTGCGGGTTTAGCCTGACTTCTGTATCCAAGCAGCCAGAACACTCAAGCCTGCACTCTTATTGATCTACGCTGTGCCTGAGAGCGGCAGGGGAGGGGGGCTGCCTAGGTCAGGGCCGCCACAGCTAAGATGGCGGGAGCATCTCAGGCCACGGCTCTCCCCTAGGGCTCTCATAGCTCATGAAATGGCCGATACCAGCTTGCACGGGCGCTTCGCTCACATGTTAAGACTTCCGTTCCTTTGAAAGAATGCATGTGGAATACAGAGTAGGTGGTCATGTTTAATCTCCTGTCAGCCGCAATGACATCTTTGAATACAGATGCTCTGTGTGACTCTTATGCATTACCAAGAGCTAAACTTCTCAACAGCTACTGTAAGAGTTAGACACTGCATGAGCTACATCAGGACGAATTAGCGTCCAGGTTTGGCTAAACACCAGCAGTATAGAGCAAAGCATGTGTGATGGAAAAAACAGCTGCCAGACGGGCACCCCAGTGGCAGCCGTTACACTTAGCCACCTTCCAAAGCAAGAGACAAAGTAGTGCTGGCTGGTAGGCACTGACCTGAGGTCAGTCAATCTGCAGTAAGGGGTGTCTGTAGCAGGGTGCTAAATCGCAGTTGACAAACCAACTTGTCCTTTTGCTATCACTCTGAGAACACACTGTCTTGCTGAAAGTGGACTCGAGCTCCATGGCGTGAGGATGAGTGTGGGAGACATTGCGGCGTTGGGTTACTTGGATAGTTAGTTGTGAGCGACTAGGGCTATTGATTTTTCAGCCGCCTTGGGTCTAATAACACCAGGCCTTGCAGTTAAATATAAACTCACACACCCACTCAATCGTGAACACTCAGTCAGTTCCATGACTGACTAGAAATAAACCCCACACACAACCTGAAGATTAAGGTATTTGTCTGTAATAACCCTGTTGAGTTTTTGTGTTAACACTACCCGCCCAGCGATTCAGACTTCACCGGTATAATTTCTACCTCACTAGCGCCACCAAATGGACCCAAAGTTTTCAAACAGGTTTCCCGATGGTCTTTCCTCAACCCAACATCTTGCAAGCTGACAAACAGATTATGAGGTTATTTATGTTAAAGGGGCACCATGTTGTAAAACAGGGCAAATATATATGCTAAAATGTCTAAAAAATATATAAAATTACATTGCAAGTCTAAAAATTCAATTAAATCTAAAAAATTATCTACATTTTTTAATTAAAACAAACACTGCCAATGTGAAGAGTCACATAATAAATAATACACATTACAAATAAATATTTACAACGTGTGTCTAGTCTTGGAACAAAAAAATCTTGGCAGAAGAGAAAATGTTTGTGGATTCATGTCGTAGCAGTAGTTAATTATGTGCTTAAATTAAGTCAGTATTTTCTGTGTTTCACTACATATGAATGATCTCTGAAAGGTTCGCAAAAGAGTCTGAAACCACCATTAAGTGGTCAGTTTCACATTTAAAAATAGACTCACTGCAGCAAATGATTTAAATTTCACAACTGATTCCTTCATGAAGCCTTTTTTTTTGTTTAAGTTCTTGTCAACTAATACTGTAAAGACATTTGGCTCCAAAATATTGTAATTTAAAAACTCATGACCTTCTGGTCATTTTTAAGCTAGTCTGGAGCCTGCACTAAGAACTCACCTAGTTACAACTTCAGCTAAAGCACTTTGAGTTTCAAAAGAAAAATGCAAATATTATAGTGGACTCATGCCAAGCTTACCAAATGTATAAAATAAGATCAGCGTGTGTGTTATGGTTCCTACTGGTTTAAACTGGTTAGATCAGGGGTGACAAACTCAGCTTCTGGAGGGCCACAGAAGGTCCCACAGAGATTTCATTTCCTACACACAGGCCAAATCCCAAATGGCACACCTCTTGTGGCCTTGTGGACTTACAATGACCGCTACATGTGTGTTTGTTAAATCAAAAGCACTGTAGGCTGTTCCATTCATCATTTTAGGGTGCTTGTGAGTTTTCCCTTAGTGGCTGCTATTCTCCTGCGATGCACACTTCTGCTGAGGCTGCACTGAGACGAGCTCTGTGCAAATTTCTACTCCACAGTCTAATGGCCCGTTTCCACTAAGAGGTTTGGTACAGTGCTGTAAGGATTTATGTCTGTTTCCACTGTCAAAGGTACCAAAAAAGTTAACTGTACTATACTACTTTATTGCACCCTTTCCAAAAGGTACAACAGAACGGTACCAAAAGAGTGGAGTTAGACTTTCTGCTTATCACTATTGGTTTATAAAACATCATAATAAAACGCTGACATGCTCAGCAATGAACCAGGGTCAAACCGAGCTCAAACAAAACCAGCCACATGCTAAGAAGCAAGAACAGAATCTGTTGTATATCCTCTATTGTTGTTTACGAGGGCGTCTAAAAGCGCAAATGGTGCTGCTTTCTTTTCTGCTTTCACTGTACTGAACAGAACTGCTTAGTGAAAAAGAGGCATTGTGTCACTTAAGTTCAGAGACTGAGGAAGACTGCAACTGTTAGGATGCCATTTGGGATTGACCATACCTGCAGTATCCAAATAAGCCTGAAGGGTTGTATTAGCTAGATCAGATGCCTTTAATTATGGCTGAAGCATAAGTCTGCAGGACTGTGACCAAAGGCACCATTAGTTGGGGGAAAAGAGATTCAAAGAGCACAAGACAAAGACACCGGGTGGTCCACAGTGGCTTTTGGTAGGGGGGCAGAATGCAAATTTTAAATACGGACACTCTCCATGGACTGTAGCCCTCCAGAAACTGAGTTTTACACCGCTGGATTGGATGCTAGCCAAGCTATAAAGTCAGAATTGCCATTGTGTTTCTGAAAAACAAAAGCTGCTAAAGCTGTCTAACCAGCATGTTTTTTTTTTTTCCAAACCTGACTGACCAACACTAGTTTAAGCAAGTTAGAAACACCATATCCTAACAACATGTGACGAAAGATTCCAGCAACAAGCAATTTGCAGCCCAGGATCATTCTGAAAACGTAGTCCTGTGGACGTTTCTGGAGACCGCGAATTATGTAGCTGGAGGTACGTATGGCTGAGTTTTATTTTTTAAGCGAACGCTATGGGGCGGTATGCCGCTGTTCCTTTTAGCGCTTACCGGCTGACCGCTTACCTCCGTGTGGAGGCCTTTCCCACCGCAACTAGTTTGTCCCGTTAGCTCGTTGTGTATGTCGGCGGACCTGAGACACAGAGAGGAGTTGACCATGATGACGACGACGACCGGGTTCGAGTCCGGGGAAGAGCGGTTCCAGAAATCAGGTAAGACAAAAACAGAATCCAAAAAATTAAATAAATGAGTGGACAACAGGCTGAGAACGTGGTAAAAATCAGAGGAGGGTTTTCTTTTTCTGGACGGCTTTTGTAAACTGCTGGTTGGGTTTATTGAAGGAGGAGGGTGGGTCAGTCGATTGGCCAGTTTCCCAGTCAATCATTCAGTCAGACAGACAGACAGACGGACAGAACTACGTTTTCAGAATGAGTCTGGGTTGGCAATTTGTGTCCCCACACCAGACAGAACACGACAGAACATTTGGAATATCAGAGCCATTCAGAAGAGCAGAATAGTGCACTGCACTCCTAACTAAATGGAAAGATTTACAATTGAATAATACATAATACAAATACATAAACCTCTTTAACATTATTAAAATGACATGCTGTTGTTCAGACGTTACATTGCAGAAATTTTGAATGTCGCTGTCTTGGATGGAAAAGATAGCTTTTATTACGTGCTGCATGATCAGGCGTATGTAGTTAGGACACAGAGTAAAGCATACAGAGGTACCCAGAAAGTATACAATGTTAGAATGGTGAGATCTTACCTGCGTGCCCTGCACTGATGTGAGCTTTCATCTCGGCCTCGTCCACACCCACATACTCACAGGTGCTACAGCAGAGAGAAAACATCCACTGCTCTTTGTCCACATGAAGAGACATATGACTGACAAACTGAGCATTGAACTCTGTCTGGAAGCCGCAGACATGGCAGCTGTAGTAGTAGGGGCAGTTTTTGAGCTCTGGGCCTTCGTTGGTAACAGCGGTAACAATCTGCTCGACATCTGTGTTCACCAGTTTGACTGAGTGGATGGTGAGGTGCTGGTTGAGGTTGGCTCGGCACTTAGCTGCATATGGACACAAATGACACTTGTATTTCCTCTCTTCTGTAGAGACAAAGCAAAGAGCACTTATAAACAACCAAAAAAGATGCTTTTGTGGATAGATGAAGTTTATAAGCTGGCCCATTCTAACATAAGGTCTCTTGAGGCCTACCGTCCTCACATGACTTATACATTTATTTGTTCTGTACTCTAGACAGAGATGTATTTGGGTGGATGGTGATCAAACGGCTCATTGATGCTCCTCAGGGACCTGCAGGATGTGATTGTTTAAGGATCAGACGAGGCTGGTCATGGTTGTGCAGTGCTCCAGGGGAGCTTAGCCGCTCGGGGAGACATCTTTACAGCTTAGTAATTACTTGGGTACTTTTCCCTCCAGGACTAATCAGGAGCCTAATCTCTTTAAAGGAAGGGAAATCTATTCCGGTGAACCTTATTTACTTACCTGTGGCATTAGTTGTCCTAATGACAACATACAATGTTGTTGGGCACATATGTAAAAATATATACATTTTCAGTAACTCTGGCTAACTAACTAGTGTAGGCTCTTAGCCAGGCAAACTGTAATTAATGTGTGTGTAAATGCAATATGAAAATGTTTATTTGCTCACACGTCTTGACAAGCTTACTGATGATGTTGGTTAGCCAACTGAGGCCCTGTTTACACTTATACGTTTTCGGTTTAAAATGGCGTTTTAGAACAAAATTGATCCACGTCCACACTGGCGTTTCATCACACAGCTGCCCGGCTGAGAGCAGTCCTTCCCGAATCTGCTGCTGGATCTCATCTCTCTGTAGTTGTTAAACGCAATCTATAATTCTTATAACCTATATCTAATCTAATATATCTTTTGAATCTATTAGCCTACATATTCTCAGGTAACTTGTTTTGGCCGAGCGCAAATATAAGTTTATTTGCCTATTAATTTATGTAGCCACGTACACTGATTCCACGCATTTGACCAATTGCTTGCCTATATTATATATAATGTGTTAAATAGAAACGTATTGTACTTTATACTTTTATAATTATTATTAATTATTAAAATGATAGCTTACTAATTTTTATATTCAGTAAAAGAGACGGCTATTTCGTATTTCACTATGCATTTCCTCTGATAATCTTTATTGTGTGCATATAGCCTGACGTTAAGCACATATTGCCAAAACCACACAGTGAGCCTAATGTTTCATATTTTTCAATGAAAATGAAAGGAGCCAGTTATTAGGCTCCGTTCTGTAACAAATTTGCATACAGTAAAGATGACGGTCATATAAATATGTACATGATGCCTTAACATTTTTGGTGTCTGTTATGTTTAAGTTGTTAATATAAAAAATTTAAAGAGACATTGCTTTATGTTATGTTTTCATTTTATTGTTAGGAATGACGTTATAAAAAGTAACTGTGGTTACATTTGAAGATTTACCCCACGCGTCCTCGGGAAGTTATTATAAACTTGTGAAGTCTGAACTTACAAGGAAAAGATGCAAGTCTTTATTTTCAGATGTCTCAGTTTTTCCCCATCCACACTGACATTAAGCAGCAGGAGCGTTTTAAAATGAAAACAGCCTATTCAGCGTTTCTAAAATGCTCCGTTTTCGGTGCTCAAAAACTCCGGTGTACTGTGGACGGAAGGTGTAACCGTAGCAAATCTTATGCGTTTTAAAACTAAAACGTATTAGTGTAAAATGGGGGCTGATTGAATGTTGATGTGAGCATGAATTCTCACCTGTGTGTAAGGAGAGATGCCTGGAGAGAGTCTGTTGGCGGCCAAACACTTTGCCACACACAGGGCAGGGAAAGAGCTGTTCGTTGAGTCTCCATTGGGAAAGTCCGTTTCCTGGCTCACTACTCACCTTCTCTGGATCTGGAAACATCAACAAAAATAACAATAATCAGATACCGTACAACAGATAGTTTTAGTTCTTTAACACACTCTAGTTCTCTAAGCTCAAACTTGGTGCGAATGCCTGGTCCAAACCCAAGTTCGATTGTCTCCCCTCAGTTCATGTGTGTTCACACCGTCTTTTTTCCTCCTGAGCCCCCAGTACGCTTGTGTCATCAAGCTGTTGTTTTGTGTACAGCTGTTGCTAGGTGATGACCACAAAAGCAAAGTCCCCAAATGAAGACGTCTGCATATCATAGTCATTCTGCTTTTACTGAAACTTTTGCGTTTGTTAATAAAACCAAAAAAATAGAGAGCCACTTGTTTAAAAACGTTCAGAACATCACGCAATGTCTGCAGAAGTCATTTGTTGGTGGAGACGAGCAGACATTATCACTGTTTGCACTGGGTCAGTCCCGCTTGTCACCAAGGTAGGTGATACACAGACATACACACACATGAATGAACATTATAAAAAGTTTTGGTACAATTGCATTCATATCAGGAGTTAACCGTTCCAGATTTCACACAAACCGTACCTCAGACCACCTCTTTCAGGCGGACTCAGGTACGGTTCACGAGTGCTGTGTTCACACTAGCTTAACGTACCGTACTTTGACGTCAAATAAACCCGGGTGAGGACCACAATTGCTAGTGTCAAAACATCCTAACACACAACTACTCCTTTTGTGACACATCTTAAGCAGTTCGCTTAAAGGTGCAGTAGGTGATCTGCCAGAATGCTAGCCCTCCCCTGCTGTCCAAATCCATGCCTCCTTAAGCCATAGATGCGCAATGTTTAGATTTAACACTTTATCATGTTATTCACAAGTTAGAAAACTCTATGGAGACACGCACTTTATCAAGCGTAGTTGTTGACACGCCAGGGGATGCAGGAATTATATTTCCCGATCCCACTTTATATTGTGTCGCTTAAACCTATGAACTTACATAGTAACTAGATGAGTAAGTAGTATGTTACTACAGTGTATGTACACACTGGTACATAGTATTTACTTGTGTAATACTGGTGTAACTACACATGTAACAACACACTGAATAATATGTGTAAGTTCAAATGTGTAACAGGACATTGGTAACAACACTAAGAAAGTAAACATCTGTAACAAGAATTACGTAAATGCACTGTGTAACAACAATATGCACTTGCAGGTGTTTTCCCACTTACACAGCTGTTTGCATACCATGTACTTGTGAACATTGTATTAGAATAAGAATGAGAGAACTAACGCTGCATTAAAATGTTTCACCTTGTAATACCAGTGTAATTATAGGGTAAATCCATAGGAACTGTCCACTCAATATAAAGTGTAAAATGGTCTCAAATTACAGTGTAATATATAAAACCTAAGCCTTTGTGCAACTGTTAAACAACAGCAAACTTCTGCCAAGTGTAACTGTAGATGTACAAATGCCTTATGTTTATATGCTGTTTTAGGGTCAATTGTAGTATCATATCAGTAATTCACATTAAAGGGGTATTTCAACCAAGATTGTGTTATTAATGTCCTGTTACACATTTTTACTTACACATACTATTCAGTGGGTTGTTACATGTGTAGTTACACCAGTAATACACAAGTAAATATTATGTACCAGTGTGTACATTCACTGTAGTTACATACTACTTACATATCTATTTACAATGTAAGTTCACAGGTATAAGCGACACAATATAAGGTGGGACCTGTTTCCCCAAAACTGTGTCACAGGCTGTCACTGTTCAAAAATGAACAAATGTGTGAATATAAATCAAACTTCACCTCAGTAAAGCTGGTTAGGCGGAAGGGCCCGTTTACTTATGTTTTGTTATTAAGCCAAATAAAAATCAGATCAGAAAAAAGAAGTGCTAAAAACAGAAATATCCTGCCATCTTTTTACATTACACCTATGTTTGCAATACCAAGACAACGAGTGACTTCATTTTCAATAGTGCTCGCTGATCCTCTCGTATATCGCTTGTTTTCAGCTCCTTTTACACTTGAACAACTAAACGAATGAGGCGGCGCAGTTGGTAGTGCTGTTGCTTCACAGCAAGAAGGTCGCTGGTTCGAGCCTCGGCTGGGTCAGTTGGCGTTTCTGTGTTGAGTTTGCATGTTCTCCCTGCGTGGGTTTCCTCCGGGTGCTCTGGTTTCCCCCACAGTCCAAAGACATGCGGTACAGGTGAATTGGGTAGGCTAAATTGTCCATAGTGTATGAGTGTGAATGAGTGTGTGTGAATGCTTCCCAGAGATGGGTTGCAGCTGCAAGGGCATCCGCTGCGTAAAATCGTGCTGGATAAGTTGGCAGTTCATTCCTCTGTGGTGACCCAGGATTAATAAAGGGACTAAGCTGAAAAGAAAATGAATGAATGAATGAACTAATCGAATACTTAGGTCTATTTAACCGACTATATTATGGATGCTGTAAAAGGTACTCTACAAACTTGAAAAGAGTCAATCTTTTGCCGGACGGTTTTAGTGGCTGAACAACACTTCCGTGCATATAAACCCATTCATAAACAAGAACACAATCTACATCAGCTTTGCGTGGCTAACATAGTTATAAAACATAACTGTCTAATAGAAATACTTCAGATGGTTGTTTTGAACTGCACAATGTCATATTGCCCTCCAGCGTGCAAAAGTAATTTGATTCAGGGCTTAGAAAAGTTTTGATTCTGCATTTTTTGCAGAAGCCCTTTCAGAAACAATCCTTCTTTTTTGGATACATGGCCATTTTGAACTTCAAAAAGAAGTTCAGGTAGATGCAGAGTTTGCCTGACGTCTCTCTGTCAGCGGTAGATCGGATCCGTGCTTCATGTGCGCGCGTGTGACGAATCTGTCTGCTTAAAGTGGCTGCGCAGAAATTCAAATATAAATATTTTGGAAAGATTTGGAATTGTATAAGACAGAAATTGGTTTATTTGATGTACTGTTTTATTCTGATAATGTAAAGGACAATATATTTTTTATTTGTTTATGCTGTTAGGAAAATACAATATACATAAGAAAAAGTGGGCTCGATGTAAACCAAACTTTACCCATTTTGTGAATGACTTCAAAGTATATGTAAATCTTTTAGAACAATCACGAAACAAAAAAGCAGTGAAAATATGTAATGCTCTGAAAACATTTAAATTCATGTAAATGTAATTTGACTTTATTTTTATATATATATTTTTTCTCTCTTTCAGAATTTTTGTGAAATGTAATACCTCTTGTTCTTGTGGCATTGAGTTAATAATAATAATAATAATAATAAAAAGAAATTCCAATTTAAATTTGTTGACAGACAATTTGAGATACCTGTCGTAATTGAGTTATTTGTCGGTCTGACAATATTTAATTGGATGAACATTTTTTAGTTTTATGCCTTATCCAGAATATATTTATATATAAAAATATATTTAGATCATTTACTTTCATCATTACTATTGGAATGTGAAGAGACTTTCAACCAGCACAACAAAAAATGTTGTGAATCTCCTTCCGTTTTGAAATCTTGGAATATTATAGCTAAAACCGTTCTAGACTCTCTAGACATCCTTGAGATCACAATGCACAAGCTGTGCAAGTACATACTTCTTTAGATGAATTTGTCTGAATTCTTGAAATTACATACTCGAGACATGGAGACTACTAATTGCAGGTACAATTGAGAAACCAAGAGACATGGAGGCTGACAAGAGGTCAGTGTGTGTTCTGTCACTGTGTTGGATAATATGTTGATGAGTCCATACATCCAGATCAGGGAGCCAACAAGGTGTTTTTTTTTATCTTGACATTGGTTTGTGTGCTCCTTTTCACCTTTCATTAGAAGAGCGAGAGAGAGAGAGAGAGAGAGAGAGAGAGAGAGAGAGAGAGAGAGAGAGAGAGATTGCCACACAAGTGGAGGAGAGCGGCTGAATTAACCTTCTGATGAAGGTGGTTGGCTCAGCATCAAATTAAAATGCAGCGCCACGCCTTTTCTCTCTCCGGAAGCAAGGAGAGCAAGAGAGATAAATAAATGAATAGATAAATAAATATATAATCCGAAGAGAAATTCCGTCATCATGCTACACAGCCCTTTCAAATAGATGCCTGGTGCAGTATGAACGGCTGGCCATTATTCTGTGCAGAACAAGAGGCAGATAGGTTGCCAAATGTTAAGCAATGTTTCTTTACGAGCCAAAACAGACAAGAAATATGCATTCTTATTTTAGTCTGTGATTTTAAATTAAAGAGCTCTTTAATCATGTCAAGGCATTCAGAGATGCATGTTTTAGGTTTGTAGGTCACTTCAATGACTAATTTTTTTTTTTTGGACATGCAGAGGTGTGGGAGATGTCATAGCACTGCTGTTGGCCCCCTTTTACTTTGGTTGGTCTAATTACTTTTATTGTCTACAGTCAGTTGCATCTGCTAATCCGATAAGTTTTTTACACTTTATATTTGGTTTGTAGATCATTTCAATGACTCTTTTTTTTGGTTTATGTTATTTAGTTATGCAGGGATTCTGATCTATTCAATAAATATATAAGGGAACTTTTGGATATGCAGCAATGTGTGCCCGTCCCATTAGACTTGTGGTTTGCTTATTAATAGGATTTTTTATTTTTTTTTTACAAATGCTGTCATAAGCAATGCTGCCTCAGGATTGATGGGGGCACGGCAAGGAAAAGGGGGGCAAGTGGTTGGGGAGAAACAGCATTTTTTGGCATATCAGAGAGGATTTAATGGTGGCAATTAAGGAGCAGATGCACTGGCCTTGGACGCAAGACCTGAAGGACATTTTCATGAGGCTGCTCGTATCTGCCAGAGACCGAACCCAAAAGTCCTGGTGGGAATAGTGTCTCAGAGTGGCCCAACGGGAGAAGTTCTCAACAAGTCACAGGGAACGGTGCTAAAAATGCCCCTTTACTCCTCACAACAATCTTAGTTTAAAGATGCTTCGGAGGTAAATATACGTCTAGGGCAATCAAATGTCAGGGTGTCAATTTCATTGTTATCATGCGCAGAGATGCCAAGCTTTTTATTGGTCCTGCAGCCCTCGTTAAAACTAATGTAAGCCATCTATCCTGTGGTAGGTTCTGAAATCCATCATTATTTTAAAAGACATAAGGATAAGTGATGTCTTGCTTGCCTGCTCGATTTTACTGCTGATGTATTACTTACCTCTGAAAAATGAGGCACATTATTTCAGTTTGAAGCCTACAGGGGAAAAATTGAGGAATTATGTCCTAGAAGAAACTTTTATTGCTCAGATGCTGCTCTTTCATAGATCAACGGAGTTGTTATGTTTTGAATAAGTAGCAACTTTATTTTACGTGTCTTCTAATTCTTTAGATGAAAGGCTCATGAGACAATTGTTTTCATATAGTAAATGTATAATGCTTTTAATGTGATGTGAATAATATAGTTTAGAAGGTTTGGCTTTGTCTGATAAAACTGATGTTGCTGCAATAATGTATTACTAGAGATGATATTGAAGGTGAAAGCTTGACACTTGAAAACAAACTATTAACTGGCCAAACCGAATGTTGTTTGCATTCCAAACAAACAGATGTTCGATTCTATAGTCTGTAGGAAGTTCCATTTTTACTTTACTTTACTGTGATCATCTTACACAAAAGGCAAAAGCACAAAAGAGTTTCTATGATATGATAATATTTTACTATCATAATTTATAAATATTAGAGTTTCTGCAGGTTTCACAAAGTTAAATTTAAGCCTTATTTTCAAGGCATTTTAAGACAATTTTGAATGAAATTTTAGACTTATACAGGGCTAAATGCTAAAGATTTTATTCAAATATCCCAGTTGAAAAAGTTTTTCACTTGCCCTATCAAACATTATTATAATTTAATACATTTAATAATACAATAATAATAA
>CAIGQZ010032813.1:6400989-6442379 GCA_903798205.1 Danio tinwini
ATATATATATACACATACACTGTGTGTGGGGGTGCAGCTTTTTTATGATCAGCTTCCGAGGTGCTAGATGGCATTTAAAGAGAGCTGTGGCTGGCAGTGAGGAGTGCTGGGGGCAGGTTTGTTTCTGCTAATCCTCAGAACGCTCTTGGAAGAAAAGCTCAATCCTGCCATCATTTAACACCACAAATATCCCTCCACTCTCTAGTGTGTCAGTGCAGCGCTCAGAAAACATGACAACCTAAAGTCTTCACAGAGAGATTTTTTTTCTTTCAAACAAATAATCTGCTGTTTCTTCTCGCTTACCAGAGAGTTTGAAAAGCAGCTCGGAGGCCATTTTAACTGATATGTCCTGCGAGAAGAGGTCATTCGGGGGGCGGGGCAAATGATCTGGGAGGTTGACCATTGGTTCCTTCTTTTCACATGGTCCTGAAGTGCTAAAACCCAGTAGATGAGAGGAGGGTGGGGCCATATCAAGGGGCGGGTCCACTTCCATAGGCTCCGCCTTCACAATGACATTCTGGACACAAGCGTCTTTGTTGTTCTCTGAAAAGACAAATTAAAATATATGTTAATTAATTTGCAAGTGACCATCATAGCACTAATTCTTTTTAGCAGTGCATACTGAACATAGAGGTTTTATAACTTCTAAATCAAAGTTTTAAATTAAGCTTTAGGCAAAGATTTCAGGAGTCAACTGTGAACATCTGACAAATGTATCAATGGTTTAAAAACTGCATGTCATTAGCATGTTATAGCCAGTGGCCATCCTAAAGGGAGATTTTTAGATTAAATGCATGCACACTGATGTTCGAAAGTTGCGGTTTGTAGAATTTTAGAAAATTGTTTTTAGCCTCAATTGTTTGGTAAAACCAATATTTAAAAACAAAAAAATGGTGAAAGGTGCGATAGCACGATCGCCTCACAACAAGAAGGTCACTGGTTCGAGTCCCGGCTGGGCCAGTTGGCATTTCTGTGTGGAGTTTGCATGTTCTCCCCATGTTGGCGTGCATTTCCTCCGGGTGCTCCGATTTCCCCCAAAGACATTCGCTATAGGTGAATTGAATAAGCTAAATTGTCCATAGTTTATGAGTGTGTGAATGAGAGTGTATGGATGTTTCCCAGTGATGGGTTGCAGCTAAAAAGGGCATCCGCTGTGTAAAATATGCTGGATAAGTTGGCCGTTCATTCTGCTGTGGCGACCCCTGATTAATAAAGAGACTAAACCGAAAAGAAAATGAATGAATGAATGAGTTTTTAAAGGCAATCACAAAATGCTAAACAACAACCAAAAATGTTTATTATAATACTGCGAAGCATAAATTCACTATTATTTCATTCAATATTATTTTTCACTGCGTTTAATCTGATGGACAATGGGCAAAAACTTCCACTGACATGTGAAAAAGAGCCTAAGCCATTTTAGGTAGTTTATGTATTATCTCAAACTATTTATAATTTGGCTATCAAACAGCCTGGAATTGGTGTCCCAGTAATCACTACCATTTTCTAAATGATATAAAACTAAGAAGCAAGTTTTTGTGACCTATAAGTCTCCTACCCAAGAAAGCACTAAAGATCAACTCAGTGTCATGTGCAACATATTTAAATTTGAGTCTGGTGTTCTACTTTGTGACTCATTTGAGTTTTTAACTGCCACAGAAACAAGGGCATCATTGAGATAAGGCTTTTACCAAAGGCGGTTAAAGTTGAAGCAGATGCCTATAATTTGGCTTAAAAACAGGTTTGAAATCTGATCAAAATGACTCAGAATGTGTGTTTTTTTCTTTCTCACAGCTGTAGGTTAAGCCAAAGTTAAAAAGAGTTCATAAAACCTCAAAACCCTACTTCAAATATAATCAATTTCCAGTCCATATCTTTAAAAAAAATAAAGAAAATAAGCAGTGTCGATCAACCAAATGTCAAACTTTGGCGATGACATTTAAACTTGCGGTCAAAAAGTTCAATGGAAAAAGAAGCGCAGGACAATGAGGGTTGAGAAATTGATCGTGCATTTCCAAAAGTATTCAAGAATGTTCTACGGTAGAGTCTAAAAAACACACAAGTGACATGACAGGACAAACAAGACAGTCAGTCAATGAGCTCATAAGAACTCCACGGTTCTTTTAATGAAAACCAGCTCTTGCAAACCCACTGATACAGAAAAACAAGCTCCGTTTCCTACGTTTAATTTGGGTGGGGGAAGAAATGGAGGGTATGAAAACGTTTAGCCTGTTCTTCTTATCAGATCTGTCTGTCAGTATGTAGAGCTGAGCGGTAGATGGCATATGCTTCTCAGGTTAAACCAGGCTCGATCAGACAGCTGGGAAAGGGGGGCAAAGGGGGCATAATCATGAATTTTGTCTGGCCTGAGACGAGAGAACGGGAGATTGTGGGTAGGCCGAGTGACCTCCACCCCTCCCGGTAACAGCGAGCGCTATTGGGCAGGGTCTGCCGGAGTGCTGTTGTCTGGCTCTGACCTAGATTGTGTTTGAGTACAGTGTATGTTTACAGTGTCTGAGCGTGTGTAAGTGTGTGTAAGCGTGTGTGTATCGGGGGGGTTGGGGTCAGTGGTGTGCCCAGGTGTCATGAGCTGGAGGAGGCAATGGCACACGGGGACACTGACAACCACTAGCCCGTTAATCCCTTAATAAAGTGCCTGGAGCCAGATTGAGGACTGGGGTCATTTAGGGGACACGCAGTCTCACAACACACACACACACACACACGCTCAGACACTGTAAACATACACTGTACTCAAACACACACACACACACAGTGATGCACTCTCGCCTTGGGTTCACTGACGTCAGTAACTGCTTTCAAATGCATTCGAACATAGAAAGATCGGGTCACTATGAGGATGAGAGCACAACGCTAATCGGCAGTGTTTTGAAAGCATCCAAAATAGCCGGTGTGTTGGATATGCATAATTATCATGAGTAAATAAATGGGCAAATACAGAGAGGAAAATACAAACAAACACGCTGAAAGTGCACTGATGCAGGGAGGTTAAACCGAGGCTGACCAGTGGCAACTATCTGTTTAGCCATCTGGTCTATTAAAGATTTCTGACGGTTAAATCTCTCCCGTGAGCTCTGAGAGACTTACACTAGCAAAAACAGAGAGCACAGACACGCCAAAGCTGTGGCTCGGTGGTTAGCTCTCGGGCTACTGGGACTATAGATATGTAAATCTAATGCCACATTCACATACATTGACACGTCCGAGATGCCACCATGCTGAAATTGAAGATTTAAATTCCCGGAGAAACGTGAAACCTTTCAAAAGCAGCAAAACAGAGCCACAGATATCTAAGAAGCAAAGCAACAGCAGTCAACATTTGATGTGAATAAAAAATGTTTTTTCAAAATTGTCCTACGATAAAAATCAATAGTTTCAGGACAACTTTGATGAAAGGTTTTGATCCACTCCAATTGTTGACCATATATATTTATATATATATATATATTTAAATATATATGTTCGTATATATATATATATATACCGTTAAAGAATTATTAACCCCCCTTTGAATTTTTATCTTTATTTTAAATATTTCCAAATGATGTTTAACAAAGCAAGGAAATTTTTACAGTATGTCCGATATTTTTTTCTTCTGAAGAAAGTCTTATGTTTTAAATCGACTAGAATAAAAGCAGTTTTACAATTTTTAAAAAACAATTTAGGGTCAAATATAAGCCCCTCTAAGCGAATTTATTTTTTATTTTTTGCGATAGTCTACAGAACAAACCATCCTTATACAATAACTTGCCTAATTACCCTAACCTGCCTAGTTAACCTAATTAACCTAGTTAAGCCTTTAAATGTCACTTTAAGCTGTTTAGAAGTGTCTTGAAAAATATCTAGTAAAATATTATTTACTGTCATCATGGCAAAGATAAAATAAATCAGTTATTAGAAATGAGATATCAAAACTATTGTGATTAGAAATGTGTTGAAAAAATCTTTTTAAAAAAAAGTTTTTTAGATGTTAGTATCAGTATTGTTAATTTTTGGGATATCTACAAGCTAGTGCACACCAAAACAGTGACCCAAGTAGTGTTTAGAAGAAATAAAACTGATACACTCACCGGCCACTTTATTAGGTACACCTGTCCAACTGATCGTTAACACAAAATTCTAATCAGTCAATCACATGGCAGCAACTCAATGCATTTAGGCATGTAGACATGGTCAAGACGATCTGCTGCAGTTCAAACTGAGCATCAGAATGGGAAAGAAAGGTGATTTAATGGTTGTTGGTGCCAGACGGGCTGGTCTGAGTATTTCAGAAACTGCTGATCTACTAGGATTTTCATGCACAACCATCTCTGGAGTTTACAGAGAATGGTCAGAAAAAGAGAAAATATCCAGTGAGCGGCAGTTCTGTGTGTGCAAATGCCTTGTTGATGCCAGAGGTCAGAGGTGAATGGCCAGACTGGTCCGAGCTGATAGAAAGGCAACAGTAACTCAAATAACCACTCGTTACAACCGAGGTATGCAGAAGAGCATCTCTGAATGCACAGCACATAGATCCTTGTGGCGGATGGACTACAGCAACAGAAGACAGCCATCAACAACATAAAAGCATGGATCCATCCTCCTTTGCATCAATGGTTCAGGCTGGTTGTGGTGGTGTAATGGTGTGGGGGATATTTTATTGGCACACTTTGGGTTCATTAGTACCAACTGAGCACCGTGTCAACGCCACAGCCTACCTGAGTATTGTTGCTGACTATGTCCATCCCTTTATGACCACAGTGTACATATCTTCTGATGGCTACTTCCAGCAGGATAACGCTCATCTCAGACTGGTTTCTTGAACATGACAATAAGTTTGCTGTACTCAAATGGCCTCCACAGTGACCAGAGCTCAACCCAATAGAGCACCTTTGGGATGTGGTGGAAAGGGAGATTCCCATCATGGATGTGCAGCTGACAAATCTGCAGCAACTGCATAATACTATCATGTCAATATGGACCAAAATCTCTGAGGAATATTTTCAGTACCTTGTTGAATCTATCCCACGAAGGATTAGGGCATTTCTGATGGCAAAAGGGGGTCCAACCCGTTACTACTACAAACATGTAAAGCTTGCAGTTCGTTACTTAAATGTGATCAACCGTTTTTTATTCATGTCACATCATACTTCAGTTTCTCATCAAATCATGACCAACCAAATGCTCTCTAATTTCTGACATGCCCCGCCCCCTTCAAGACGATACACATTTGATGCACTTAAACAAAACAAAACATTATTGGCTGTTTTTCAAATAAGGGGGGAGGGGCTACACTATGTCCTGCACTCTCATTTCATGTTTCTGTTAAATTATGTCAAGCATCGATTAAAAATGCACATTTTAAAGCACTTCACGAAGCTTTAAACCAGAAATGGTCAATTTGTATTAAAATGTCTGAAGCCTATTAAACTCTTAAATTCTCAAAATTTGTATTATATTATTTATTGTATACTTTTGAATTAATCAATGTGCTTGTTGTTGGCTACAGTTGTTAAATATATCCCATCTGTACTTAGATTACTGTTCATCCGCCTTTGCATCTTTGCATATATATAATTGAAAGAAGCTTTCGTGTAGGAAATGTGTTTTAATCCCATTCCCCTTTTTCTTACAAATGAGCATGCAGAGTGTTAAACGCTAAATTAAACACTTATATTTTCAGCAGCCTACATGTGTTTGTTTCCTCATTACAAACATATGAACAAACTTCACAATATACACATTGAACTAGGAAAAGATATAGTTAATCAGAACATATGCTTTTTCAGGAAGTGCAGAATAAATGTATAATCCATATTTCCCAAATTTTACATTCTGATGACAAGCTCTGATAAGATATTCCATGCCTGTTTGAATTTCCTGAGAGCTCTATAATGCCGGTCTCGTTTTAAAAAAAAAGAGTTCCGCATACACTGTAAATATAATACAAACTTAGATTAAAAATGCTAAATAATGGGGAAAAATGATAATTGTTGTAATCTCATTAGTAAACATTGTGGCCAATCAATCACACTGCCTGGGGCATGCATGTTAATGATCCCGTGTGGATTGTCAGACTCTGTATTTGATCCAATTGGCCTGTTTTTCACCTGAATCTTTCATTCAACAAGGAAATAATGCTGTTTGAGGCTCACAGAATGTAATTTCCATGCACTAAACTCGTATTATTCAGCTATGACAAGGTATATTCAGATATTTAATACATGGCACCTTTTAGAAAGTTTTGTTTAAGAACATGCATGTAAATGTTCACAGTGATTTTATGTTTTTGACAATAAAAGGTGGGACAATAAAGGGACAAATTATTACAGTCTTTTAACTCCGAAAGTCAGTGCAGAGGACATGGGTCCGTCATACCACATTTTCCACAAGGTTGATTTTAATTTTGCTTAATTTTTTAAACATTACCTATGTAAATACATGCTAAGACTTGTTCAGCACAAAGGTAAACAAAAATACAAATATTAACTTGTGTGTAAGAACAATCATATATTAAAAATAATTCTTCTGTTAATCAAAATATTTTGGCAAAAAAATACAATTATGAAAAGGGAAAATTTGAAAAATGCTGCTAAAAATAGTTTCAGACCGCGTATATCATGTCACACTACATGCCAACTTGACAAAAGGATTTCATATCAACTACCTATAATTATATTATGTGCCTGCATTCACCCACCAGTACTTCTACGTCAAATGTCTCAGAGGCGACATATAAAAAGCAGATGAAGGTTGGTAACAAAGGCATGCGTAGCAAACTTCATCACCCTCATTTAGACAATGAAGGCATGAATCAACCATCGTTTCCACCGCATCCGTTTGGCATACTAAACAATCTGACAGCCTCAGTGCATTAGTCATTCAACACATGCAAACCCTACTTGTCACATGCACTTTGATGCACCGTACAGTAGCCTGAGAATATGAAATTGAAGGTGAGACATTGAGACAAAGAGGAAGAAAGGGAATCGATGCACACAGAAGAAATGCAAATAGGGTAAAGGAGGGAGAAGTAGAGACACGAGAAAGTAAATAAAGATAAAAAGAAAAGTGGTTACTATGTCTGTTTATCTACTACCAACATTTTATAATGATGTCAAATGCGATTATAATATGTTTTTATTAAAATTTGTAAATATTTCAAAGTAAATTAACTATATTTGAACTTATTTCTAAGCTACTGATCTCATTTATAAACAGAAAACACATAATATACACACACACACATACACATATACAACCCCAAATCAGAAAAAGTTGGGACAGTATGGAAAAAGCAAATAAAAAAGGAAGTAGTGATTATAAATTACTTTGACTTTCCTTGCAGGCAATACAACAAACATTATTTAATGTGTTCCTTACATTTCCAAAAAGTTGGGACAGGAGCTGTTTAGGGCTAGTAATAATAAGGTAAATTGGTTAAATAATGATGTGATTTAAAACGAGTGATGTCAACAGGTGATTGTAATTACAATTTGGTACAAAAGCAGCATCCAAAACAGGTCTAGCCCTTTAGGAGTAAAGTTGGGCAGAGAATAGCCAGTTTGCTAACAAATATTTGAGAAAATTATTCTAATTAAATTTGAAATGATTATTACTTGACTGGCCTGCCTGCAGTCCTGACCTGTCTCCAGTTGGTCTATCCCTATTAAACAATGTTATATTTGTTTGCCAACAAATATGTGAGAAAATTATTAAAATTTAATTTTAAACTATTATTACTTGACTGGCCTGCCTGCAGTCCTGACCTGTCTTCAATTGGTGCATCCCTATCAAACAATGTTATATTTGTTTGCCAACAAATATGTGAGAATATTATTACAATTACATATTAAATGATTATTACTTGACTGGCCTGCCTGCAGTCATGACCTGTCTCCAATTGATACATCCCTATGAAACAATGTCATATTTTTTTGCCAACAAATATGTGAAAAAATTATTAAAATTAAATTTGAAATTATTATTGCTTGACTCGCCTGCCTGCAGTCCTGACCTGTCTCCAATTGATGCATCCCTATTAAACAATTTTATATTTCATTTTTTTTTAATTGTGTGCACTTAAAAGTCCCTGATGTTGTTGTTATGCAGTTTCAAAATGCAAGATTATATACATTTTACATTCAGAACAGATTAAATATGCACATTTATTTCCAAGTAACCACAAGTTAACTGATGCCGACCATGTGATTATTCGCGTTTAAAATTTTGAATCGGTTGACAACCCTAATATATATGCAGCTTTACATAAATATCTACCTACATTAAAAATTAATAAATAAGTACTGTCTTTTCTTAGTAATTTATTGACAATGTGTGCGGTATGTAAACAAAGGAGCAGATGCAGAGATGGAAGATCTAGAGATGAAGAGGAAGAAAGAAGCAGCGAGGGTGAGACGGAGGTGGAGGAGGATAGAGAACGAGGTTGTCATTCTGCACTACGTCTCCTTTGGCCCGACAGAAAGGATGACCCGCTTAGACACGAGGTGAAGAGTTCAGCCGCTTCAAAGAGGTCCAGAGCAACCGCAGCCCGCAAAGAGACAAGGGAGAGCTGATCCCAGACCAGTGGCCGAACAGCCTCTCAATAATTCAGCACATCATGATGCAACACTCAGCTCAGCCAGAGAGAGAGAGAGAGAGAGAGAGAGAGAGAGAGAGAGAGAGAAAGAGAGAGAGAATCAGTGCTGCCCCTGAAGAGGCTTCTGGAAAGATGCAGGCTTTTGTGTGTGATGCTAGAAATGGTCAAATGGCTGTGCTTTCACTTCATGTGGAGGACTATCTTCACGCTACATGGTGAAATCTGTCTTTTTGCTGTTGTAAAACATATATGAGGATAATCTTTTAAGCTCGGAATGTGCAAGGAAGTCAGTTGTTGATCAACCAAACAAATGATTATCTGCGGATTTTTTCTTTTTCAAATTTTTTTCATTTGAAGTAGGGATGTCAATTTGCATATTTTGCCATGATTAATCCTCTCTTAAATGAATAATCAAATAATCAATTATTTGTAAGCGCTAATAATGCTAAATTTGTCTGTGTTTATTGGCACATGATGTGCAAATATAATTAAAACCAGAAGTATTTGCACCCAAAGAAAAATAGTTTACTATAAATAAAAGGATGGTATTACAGAATCAATGACTGTTATTTTAATAAAACTTTGTCTACACAGAAAACTAATGCATGTGTTTGTCCATGTGAGCAAATCAATTGTTACTATAAGTGTTATTTCATTCCCAAATCTGCATAGGATATTGTGCACATTAAGGAAAATCTAGAGATTTTTAAAAAAAGCTAACGTTTACTCATGAATGCAAGATAGGCTCATTCTGAAAATGTAGCCCTATATACGTTTCTGGAGATTGTGAATTATGTAGCCAGAGCTATGTATAGCTGCATTTCATCTTTAAAACAAACGCTACGGGACGGTATGACGCCATTCCTTTTTGCAGTTACCAGCTGCCCGCTTACCTCCGTATGGACGACTTTCCCGCTGTTACCAGTTTGTCAGGTAGCTCGACACGTATGTTAACCATACGGGTTCAAGTCTGGGGAAGAACGGTTCCAGAAAGCAGGTAAGAAAAACAAAGCTAAAAATAAAATAACAAGGTGAGAATGTGGTAAAATCTGAAAGTGTGGTAAAAATCAGGTGGCTTTGATTGATTTTCAAAACACTGCAGTTGGGTTTAGGGAAGGGGGTGGGTGGGTCAAATCGGTGCTTTTTAAAATACTATTGGTTGGGTGTAGGGAAGGGTGGGGTAATTGGTTGGTTGGTCAGTCAGTAAATCAGTCAGTCAAAAGCAACCTCTAGTGGATTTACATGAGAACAGCAGGCGCGAAACAATAAATACATAGCTTCTGGGACGTATTTTGCTCTCTCCAGAAATGTATATGGGGTACGTAATCAGAATGAGCCTGTGTTGCATAATTGTCTTTATTGTTAAAATCACTAAAATAAATTATTAAATAAATGATAAACTACTTTTAAGCAGTTCTTTTATAGTGCAATAACATTCCACAATTTTACAGTTTGTACTGTATTTTTGATGAAATAAATGCAGCCTTGGAGAGCAGGAGAAGCTTATTTTAAAACATTTAAATATCCTACTGACCCTAAATGTTTGACCAATGGTAAATGTATATATATTTCTTTATTTTTGACAAATACCACTCCTCATCCCCTGACTTGCTATTTGCAGTGAGAGTCTTATACCAATATACCAATAATTAGTACAAACCAAATCAAACTTAGAACTTTTCATATATCTTTAGAAGCACTTGAACTGCTCCATCTGGTATTATTGATATCATGGTCAAACAGTGCTGAATCTAGAGTTTGTCCAGTGAAACTCAGCTTACAGACTTTAAGAATAAACAATAAAATCTCGCTTTTTTTAATCAGTCATCTCAGCTTTCAGCAGTTTCTTAAAATATTGCACAAGAATACAGTATCATTGTGGTCACACCATCACAACACTATCTGTTTGCATCACACATGTGTAAAAATGTGGAGTATACATTAGTTTCACAGATGTATAAATATTTATACATTTCACTCTCAATTTTATTAATGAGTTTTAAAATCAAGCAGTGCTTCCTGAACCTACTCCTGGAGAACCGCCAACAGTACACATTTTGGATGTCTCACACATCTGACACAACTATTTCAGGTCTTAAAGTCCTCACTAACAAGCTGATGAGTTGAATCATACAAACCCTGTGTCTGAATATGCCTGCTGTGACACACCAAGTCAATGTCAAAAAAACTAGTGGCTTTAAAATCTGACTGTGGCATCTCCCTGCTATGGTTGTGTCCTGTGCACTGGTTATTACTGTTTATATCAGTGGGTATTAAAAAATTTTAATGACTAAATGTGAGCCCAAGTACAGCCAATGTATGGAGCACACCTTTAAATCTAGAATTACCAGAATTTTACATCCACTATAATGGCCTTATCGGTCATTCTGACCGTTCATACAAGAATTTTTAGACTAACACTAGATAGATTTTTGTCAGGTCAAATTTACATTTGAAGCTTCTGTTGAGGTTTTAAAATGATTTTTTATTAAATTTGATGATCTTTTCTGTATTATTTAACTGTGTAAGGTGCGTGCTTTATGTCAGACAGATGAGAGTGTAGTTTTTCATTGCAGTGAAGATAATGCATTTGAAAGTCTAAATGTCAATAAATGGGGTCATTTTTGAAAGTGTTGAAGGTGTAGTATGTAAGTTTGACACTCAGTGGTTGAACTAGGTATTGCACTCCTCGATCAAAACAAACGCAAGCGCGGGTTGCCAGATTGAGTACAGGCGCGAGAGATTTAATCTGTGTTTTAAATAAAAGCAACGACACGCAATTGAGGGAATATTTTCTATATTAAAACGAGTTTTGGTTCTAACCAACACCTTGAATTGAGATATTAGAAACGGCTTCTATTACTCACAGCTGAACAACAGAAACCTATGACGATGATCACCTCAGGTAAACATTGTGTGCTTTATTCAGTGCTAAATGAAGATCTTGAAAATACAATAAAAAGTTTGAGATTGAACTTTAGAACTAAACACATATGAGTGATTCAGCATCTACATTTAATGATGTTAAAGAGGGTTAACATGTATTAAATATATTCTAAACCTTACCGTTTCGTGAGTGAGTGCATATTCTGTGCTTCTGAAAGGCTGTATTTACATTTCTGTCGTGTTTCGTCTGGTGCAAACAGCCAAAATGCTCATCACTGCGTATCTCATCACAAAGCCTGTTGTTAGGACATACGGTTACAATGTAACCAGCTCACCTACTGTTTACGTTCCTAATATTCATATCATTTGCTAATTAATAACCTCATGTGGAACTGAATCTGTCTCATTTCGACGTCTGCTATGTCCACCAGAGGTCACAGTTTCAGTCACGGATCAGAGCCTTTCTGAATGAATAAATGAAATACGCTGTTTTTTCTAACAAGGCAACCCGGAGTGTTGAATTATAATTGGCTAAACTGGCATTGTGCAGGTGAAATTTACCTAAACAAAGACAGCGTTCCTGCACAGAAAAACCATTTTCAAAGCAGAATATCTGACTTCAGCATTGTTTTTCAGTTAAACAAGTATGTTCACTTGGGATGTTTCCTAAATATCTGCACACATATTATGGTGTTTTTATGCTTTAGAAGAGTCAAAAACTTACATACAGCACCTTTAATGTTTTTTCAATAGGATATTTTTTTCAGGAGCAGCCTCCACTGGAATCAAAATCCATGTTAAATGGACCTGATTTAGGATATGTAATGATATAAATAGCTATAATAGTAACTCATTTAGCTAATTCAAAACAGATCAAAATACCACTACTAGATACTTTGTAAAATACAAACAATACATAGGAAATAACTCATTCATCCATTTTCCTTTGGCTTGGTCCCTTATTTATTAGAGGTCGCCACAGTGGAATACTGTATGTCTTAAGGTTGGTTTATACTTCTGCATCGAGTGATCACTGTGACCCATGGCACCTGCCTTGCGTAGTTGTGCATTTATACTTCTGCGGTTTGTTTGTGTTGCTCTGCAATAACACTTCTGAAATGTTAGCTGGCAGTATGTTTTTATGCTCTTCTGTGTCAAGTTTCTTCACAGGTGTTTTGTTTTTTCTAAATGCTACCTTAATATACAAGTAGCTAAAACTCGCTAATTCAGAGGCAGGAACCGGCGAACGTGCAACAACATTAATCATAAACTAAACACTAAACAAGTTTCCATCTAGAGCTCCGTTAGTAGACTCGACACTCCACAAAGAAACGCCAACTGGCCCATTCGGGACTCAAACCAGTGATCTTCTTGCTGTGAGGCAACAGTGCTAACCACTGAGCCACCGTGCCACCCCATAGGAAATAATAACTGATAAAAACACCACAGAAATGCATTTAAATGCACTTTAAAAACCTTTATAAACATGGCTGAAAAATAGCCTCCACTAAAATAACCTGCCAAATTATGTGTGCGGTCAATCTGACCATTATGGCTATTCAAGTTAAAAATACACAGAACTCTTCTGTGTTGTGTAATTTTCATAAAATAGCAATGCTACAATAAATTACAAGTCCGTGTACTTAAGTTATGTGGCTTCTGTTTTCAAAAACATAATCATTTTACAACAAACACCTTAAAAACCATACAAAATGACCACCTTGGTAGTTCTAGTCCAACAAAGACTCATCAACAGCCTGCCCATCAGCTAGAAGTCTCACAGACACTTGTAGGTCACATGGCAATGACAGTAACAACATGGTGAATGTAGTTTGACTAGGTTTCATTCATAAAACTCACAACAGTACTACTACTACTACACTACAATAGTACTACTCATACAGTATGGAGTTTGGCGAACACCACAGTTCTTGAAGTCCTTGTTAACAAGCCAATACGTTAAAGCAGGTTTTTTTTTATAAAATCCTTTTTAACAGTAAATTAGGCTTTTTTACACATCCATTTTCAAAAGACACATTTGGATGCTGTTCTTTACCATACTGTTGAAAAACATTGTGTAAATAAGTTGTAAAAACAGACTAATTTCTGCTCAATATAGAATGATTTTAAAGTGGGATCTGTGAGGTTACCACCACTCAGCAGTGTACTGCTGTATCTTTGGCTGGCATGGCATAATTGGTTTTGTGTATAATAACAAAGGCCAAGATCCTGGCAGAGAAGAGGAAGAGATGACCAGGTCAAGAAACAATCCCCCTGAGAAAAAGCTGCAATTGGATGCATCCCTATCCGTAGGGACAAACACAGGTTGTGCCGTGGAGGATGAGAGGATGGCAGTCCTCTCTTAGGTTCTGTGTGCCCCCCGGTGCATCGCCGCATCAGGGTCCATCTGTTGAAACCCAGGAACCATCAGTGCAGAGGGACTAACACGGCAGTGGTAATTAGCCCCAGGATGCAAACAGCTACCATCAAACAGATGTGGGGGAAGTCGACACATTGTTAACTGGTTTGATGGGGGGGTGGATGGGTGGGGGAGCTGACCTACTTTAAATCGTGTGATGCAACACCTCAATACAAGAAAGCAGCTATCCACACCATGAAACCAAGTAAAATTCATAATGATGCCTCGTCAGTGCTTGCAACCAAATTGATATGAGCTTTTTTTCCTCGTTTTTGTTAATTGCTACAAGCAAACTTGGGCCAAAGGTCAGGCTCATTAAATTTCCTGAACTTTCACACAATGCTCCTGTGAACTTGTCACATGGACATCGCCCCTGGAGCAATTTGGGCATATGTGCCATGAACTTGTAGTTCAAGGTGTTAATAATGGAAGACACCAACCTCTGCTGCTCTACTATTTGAGACGCAGTGTTAGGGTTATCTTGAATCACGTGTGCCTTCATAACAAAGTACATTAAAGCTTTGCTATCGACAGATTTCTGAGAAGTGTGACAGTCAATCACTGTTTGTGGATTCTGCATATACCATAATCTCAATGTCAAAAATTGTCTGTTTAATCTGATAAAACATTAGTTCCCTCCAAAAATCTCACAAAAAGAATTTCCCCTCCAAAAAGAATAAATCCAAAATGATTGTGAGAAATACTGACAACTAGCCAATAGGTTGCGTTTCATAAAATGATACCTTTTCCTCAAAAAGCAACCGATTTCAGTGTAATTATCCTTGACATCTATTCAAGAACAAAAACAATTGGTCTGCCTGCTGGGTTGAGTATACATAGGAATCCACTGGGCTGCCATTTTGAATGTTTTAACAAATTAAAATGTATACGTATAAAAGCATCTAATTGAGAATTTAGGTTGGATATTGCACTCCTGGTTCAAAACACACACAAGCGCAGGTTGCCAGATTAATGACACCAACATGGGTGTGCCTGACTATCGAGCCTAAAGGCTGATTTAATTCATGTTCTAAATAAACGCAATGGCACGTGATAGAAGGAATATTTTCCATAAAAAGAGTTTCTGATTTAACCAACATCTGAAGTTTATATATTAGAAACGGCTTTTATTTCTTGCAGCTTAACAACAGAAAACTGACAATGATCACCTCAGGTTGGAGTGCAGTAAGTGCAATATTGGGTTCTTCTGAATGGCTGTATTTAAGTTTTTGTCATGTTGGGTCTGGGGCAAAGAGCCAAATGTGTATCTTGTCACGTAGTGTGTTGTAGGACACAGGGTTACAATGTAACCTGCTCACCTAATGTTTACATCATAATATTTAAATTATTTGCTAATTAATAACCACCTCTTGTGGAACTCTGAATCTGCGTCTCACTTCAGAGTTACTGTCCATCGGAGGTTGCATTTCCGTCACGGAAATATATTTTGAGAGTCTTTCTGACTGAATGAATGAAATATGCCACAAAGGCAACCCGGGGTCCTGAAATATAATTGGCTTAACTGGCATTGGGCGGGTTAAAGGAACTAAAACAAAGACAGACGTTCTGGCACGTAACTCACATTTTCAAAGCAGAGTATCTGACTTCACCAGTTTTTCAGATAAACAAGAATGCTCACTTAGCATGTTTTTTAAATATCTGCAAACATATTATGGTATTTTTATGCTTTAGAAGAGTCAAACACTTACATACAGCACATTTAACAGTGAAAAAAAAATAAAGATGAGAGTTTAACTTATGGCCACTATGTGCAGGGCACCACAACAAAGCTTTTTATTTTTATTTCTTCTTGATTATTGACCTCGCAGACAATGCAAATACATGTAAGTAAGAATAACAACCAATTAATGTTGAAATGTTATTTGATATAAAAACATTTTAAGTCAACTTCATCTAGTTCACAGCTATTCAACTGGCCGTCTGTGAGACAAATTCAGCAAGCCAATCATCTTCGTTCAGCCAAGGGAACACAAAAGTGCATGCATGTCATGCAATGTTTCACAGTTGAAAAATAAAAGGATGAAGAGGAAAACCAACAATAAAAAAGTACTGGAGTACACTGCACAAAAAAAGAAAAACGTGTTGAGTGCCTGTTTTTGCACGTTATCAAAGGGATAGTGTTTGGTAGACTTTCGAAATACAAACCAAAGTAAACTTTGGGCTTAACGCAACATTAGTTCAGAGAAGGTGTGTATTAAAGAGCGCTGAGATAAATGTCTTTTGAAAATAGGAGAAACATTGTGTCACGAACATATCATGAACTAACACTACAAAAGGCATTTAAATCCCCAAATCACCACCTGTTCAAACATAAACCATGAACAGTTTAGTACCTGTATTAACCATGCCATTTTGGCAAATATAGCGTTAATTTATATTGAACATCAATTAGTAAATAATTAATCATCTTAAAATTGTATTTGTTAGCTCTAGCAGTTTCTTTTAGAGTGTATATTGGTAACCTTGGTGGACATTTAAAATATTTTAATTTAATAGATGTTCACATTATAGTTTATATAATACTGTTGTTAATATCAGTATATTGCACAGCTCAATATGCATTTCAATTTCCTTTTACTGTTTATAAGATCTCCTATAAAAAGTTAGCCACAGCCCTTAGTGTTTTTGTTTTGAAACAACATTTTAAAATGCAATAACTTATCATCCCTATTGCCGTTTTTACTGTGCTTCCGAAAAACTACATACAGCATAAAATACAAAAATGCAGCATAAAACAAACGATACATAAACTTTTAAGCTCACTGGGCATGCACATATTGTGCCATCTACTGGTTTTGGTAATGTTCATATGAGTGGGGCTTGAAGAATCACAAAACGATACACAATAATCTAGTTCATTCCGAAATCAATTGTTTATACCTGTACCTCAGTTTTCAAAAGTATGCATTTCGGTCCATTTGAAACAAAGAACCAGAGTTTTCACACTAAAATGAAGTCTTCAGCTGCCATTGCACATTTCAACATGCTATGTTTTTTGCGGTTTAAAGATGCAAAAGTAATGTGGATGTAAGGCATAAACGTATCAAAACCTATATGTTTTAAAAGGGAAATGTACAGTGCATCTGGAAAGTATTCATAGCGCTTCACTTTTTCCAAATTTTTTATGTTTGAGCCTTTTATGTTTATGTTTGAGCCTTTCTCAAAATTCTACACACAACACCCCATAATGACAATGTGAATTTTTTTTTTTTTTTAAATTGTTGCAAATTTATACAAAAAATAAAACCTGAAAAATCACATGTACATTCAAGTACACAAGTACTCAGCCTTTGCTCAATACTTTGTTGATGCACCTTTGGCAGCAATTACAGTTTCAAGTCTTTTTGAATATGATGCCACAAGCTTGGCACACCTGTCTTTGGGAATTTTTGCCCATTCCTCTTTGCAGTACCTTGCAGTATCAGGTTGGATGGAAAGTGACATGTACAGCCATTTTCAGATCTCTCCAGAGATGTTCAATAGGATTTAGATCTGGGCTCTGGCTGGGCCACTTAAGGACATTTACCAAGTTGTTGTGAAGCCACTCCATTGATATTTTGATGGTGTGCTTTGGATCATTGTCCTGCTGGAAGATGAACCGTCGCCCCAGTCTGAGGTCAAGAGCACTCTGAAGCAGGTTTTCATTCAGGATGTCTCTGTACATTGCTGCTTTTCATCTTTCCCTCTATCCTGACTAGTCTTCCAGTTCCTGCTGCTGAAAAACATCCCCCCAGCATGATGCTGCCACCAGCATGCTTCACGGTAGGGATGGTATTAGCCTGGTGATGAGTGGTGCCTGGTTTACTCCAAACATAACACCTGGCATTTACTCTAAAGAGTTCAATTTTAGTCTCATCAGACCAGAGAATTTTGTTTCTTATGGTCTAAGAGTCCTTCAGATGCCTTTTGGCAAATTCCAGACAGGGAGTGGCTTTCGTCTGGCCACTTTACCATACAGGCCTAAATGGTGGATTGCTGCACAGATGGTTGTCCTTCTGTAAGGTTCTCCTCTCTCCAACGAAGAACGCTGGAGCTCAGACAGAGTGACCATATTGATCACCTCCCTGACTAAGGCCCTTCTCCCCGATCACTCAGCTTAGATGGCCGGCCAGCTCTAGGAAGAGTCCTGGTGGTTCCAACCATCTTCCACTTACGGATGATGAAGGCCCTTGTGCTCATTGGAACTTTCAGAGCAGCAGACATTTTTCTGTAACCTTCCCCTGCAATCTTGTCTCAGAGGTCTACAGACAATTCCTTTGTCTTCAAACTTGGTTTGTGCTTTGACATGCACTATCAACCCTGGGACCTTATATAGACAGGTGTATGCCTTTACAAATCATGTCCAATCAACTGAATTTGCCACAGTTGAACTCCAATTAAGCTGCTGAAACATCTCAAGAATGATCAGTGGAAACAGAATGAACCTGAGCTCAATTTAGAGCTTCACGTCAAAGGCTGTGAATACTTATGTACATGTAATTTTTCAGTTTTATTTTTATTTTTTGAATAACTTTTTTACATTGTCATTTTGGGGTATTGTGTGTAGAATGCTGAGGAAATAAATGAATTTAATCCATTTTGGAATAAGGCTATAACATAAAAAAATGTGGAAAACGTAAAGCGCTATGAATACTTACTGGATGCACTGTACTAGTGTAAACATGACCTAAAACAATTGCACCAAACAGCTAACATTAAGTGCTTGTGTGAAGCAGTGACACTCAGTGTTGGGTAAGTAACTTTATAAAAGTAATAGATTACAAATACTGATTACAACTAGAAAACTGTAATCTGATTACATTACTAATTACTTCATGTAAAAGTACTCAAAAGTTCAATGTTACTTTTAAAACATAAAATATAGCTATTAAAAATACAAGATAAACTGCAGCTCTTTCAGTGATTTAATATTCACTTAACATTACAATGAGTTGATCACAGCAGATTGACATATTCAAAAGACTTAAAAGAGTTCGCTCAAAACTTAAAATTCTCTCATCATTCACTTGTTGCAAACCTGTTTGTCTTTTTTTTTACACAAAAGAAAACTGGATTGATACCTGTAACCATTGACATCCATAGTATGCAAAATCACTGCAGTGTTTGGGTGTTCTGTTTGTCTGAGGTAATTCGTCTACCGAAATGTGTATATTCCATACAAAGTATAAAGTTGATTGGTCAGTTCTTATTCCGTGACTTATAGTTTTCAACTGGTGTGCCTGTAAAAAATGTGAGTTCCCAACATGTCTATGCCACGCGCCTCTATTGGAAGTATCGAACTTGCATGTGCAAAAGACGTGATATGTGAACAGTTCGATTATTACTTTAATCTGATTAAATTAATCAAAAATCGCAGTTTACATGGTAGTCTCTTAATCAAAGTATTGTCTTAATCGCATTAAAATCGAATTATTGGTGTCCATGTAAACGTAGTGATAGACTGCATTTCACAGTGATATTTTTGTTTTACACCCAATGAAATCAAAGTAATGTCTGTAATTCCACTTGAAGAAGCACTAACTCTCATTAGCAGCTATTTCAGCTCGTGTTCTCCTGCAGTTTAAAAGCGCATGCTTATTAACTGACGTTGCAGCTGAAAACCTTCTTTAAAAGAAGCATATTTTCTTCTATAAACTATATTTGTAATGTACGTAACACAATTCCATTGACTTTAGTAACTAATCAAATTACAAAAAATATAAAATGTATTTTGTTACATTACTACGTTCCCCAAAAATGTAATAAGAATACAGTAACGCGTTACTGTGGAACACATTACACTTAACTCTGCACACAATTTATGTAAATTGTGGCTGTAAATAAACAACAACCACTAAAACTTTGAAAATTCTAAAGAAAAAAATGATTGGCCATGAAGGCAACTTATTATGACCTATAATTATGTTTAAAAATTCGCTGGCAGGCATAAAGATAATGTGTCACAGGTGTCATGAAATTACATATTACGGGCTTTACAAATCAAAATGCAGATTTGTTTAAGTGCAAAATGTTTTTAGACAGTCCCTTACTAATCGTTTTTTTTATTTTTCATTTTTTATTTCCAGTTCACAAACTTGACATTTGTGCATTTGATAGAGGCCATTAAACATGATTTAAATTCTATTCAATGTAAAAAATAATCTATCTGTACACCTGTTCCCTGGGATTAAACTAGGGCCCAATCCCAATTCTACCCCTTAGCCCTTCCCCTTACCCTGTTCACGTGAAGGGGTAGGGGTGTCCCAATTCTCTTTAGCTTGAAGGCAGTGGGCTAAGGGAAAGGACTAGACTACACTCAAAACCAAGAGGTACAAAAATTCCCCAGAATACACCAGCTACAACGGCAGTATGACTGCACACAGAAGTCAAGAGATGCACAAATGCACAATTTTTTGTCATTATTACGAATGTTTACAAATAAATTAAAAAGCTAAAATAAAAACCACTAACTTTTTCTAACATTATTTATAATCCCTGTATGTAACTTCTGTACAGCAGTACCAGAACATACTTTTACATCTGCCATTCGATGACACTCGAATACCCTGTCAGAAAAGTCTGGAAATGAGCTTTTTACAGTGTCTGGTATAATGTTAATGTTGTTTTCGTGTGTTTGCATAGATGAATATGGCCACAGTGTAAATGCACAGTACAGTTATGAGCTTATTGCCACATTATATTGTTATGATAACATGATATTGTTGCCTTCAGTAATTTCCTTAAGATAAATACCAAAACATAACGCAACCTGGAATAACTACAGCAGTCACGATCGTCGATGTCATATGAAGCGAGAGACGTGTGCAGGTGCTGTAGTGCTGTGCCATTAATTAGGGGTAAATTTTGAAGCCCTTCCCCTTCACAATCTGTTTCAAGGGCCAAGGGGAAGAGGTAGGGGTACAAAAATAAAATTAAGATTGGGTGTAATTATTGGTGAGCCACTATGAAGCAGTGCTCTACCAACCAAACTACAATAATCTCATTTTTAATTATGCAAAATTTTCTTGATGTTAAGTGTATTGTTTGCTTTTAATATCCTACCTGAAAAGCTAAATGTAAAGTATGCCTTCTTATCGCTGTGATGGTGTTCTCCAATGCCGCCTGCTGTTTTTGAAAACAAACCAATGGCAAGAATGTCAAGTTTAAACAGTTGCGTGTGCGGTGTGCCGACATTTGCACGATAGTACCAAGCGAAAAATAAATAAACAACCGCTACAGTACACAATGCCTATTTCATTTCACGAAAAGCCAAACTACATGGTGATTGCGTGGGGTTGCCGAGACATCTTCGGTCAGAGGGGCAGTGTGCTTATGAGCCAGACGCAGACGACCTTCCCCCAATGACCTCTCAAGACTGCACCACTGCATCACACACACACAAGACCACAGACGATGTCATTGTTTCCATGGCATTGATCCCCAGCCTGCAGCAGCAGAGCGCTGCTCTTTAGATCCACTTGGTTGCATGTCTGCACGCCGCTGTGGCTGTGCTGAGACGGATCTGTGAGGCCATGTCGTGTAAAACGTCTTCAGTCTGACAACAAACAGGCTAATTGGTCCCTGTTCCTAGCCTCTGGAGACGGAGAGAGAGAGAGAGAAAGGCTGAGGAAACACATCCTGGAGGTGGGGTGAGCAGGAATAGAGGCTCTCGCTCATAGTAGCACATGGAGAGTTCTGATGTGGAAAGTCACGGAGACCTCTCATTGAGCTTTACGCACATACATAATGCAAAAAAAGCAATCTCCCATTTTCTCATGTCTTACTGCTTTCAGTACTCGTATACGGAAACACTTGGTTCTCTAGTTCACGTGCATACTTTTCCTCACTCTCTTGGGAAAAATGACCTGGGGCTGTGCAGTCAGGAAGCACACGTGTTAAAAGCAGCTCTCTCTTGGCGCGGCTGAGTCACGCTGAAGTGTAAGGCATCATGGGGAGGCAGCAGCAGCAGCAGCTGGTGTGTAGTGCCCGTCAAATTATTATTAATTATTTAATTAGGACAGTAAGGTCTGTCTTTGCTTTGACAATTGTCTTGTCAATTAACAGAAATAATGTACAGTATAGAATATAAAGTCATGGAGCAGTGGAAAAAGAATTAATATTGTGAATGACTCTCATGAGGACTGCATCCATACATCTCTGCAATGACTCAAATAACTTATTAATAAAGTCATCTGGAATGGCAAAGAAAGCGTTTTTGCAGGACTCCCAGAGTTCACGAAGATACTTTAAATTCATCTTTAATGCCTGCTCCATCTTACCCCAGACGTGCTTAATAATGTTCATGTCTAGTGACTGGGCTGGCCAATCCTTCTTTGTTTGTAGGAACTTTGATGTGGAGGCTAAAATATGAGAAGGAGTGCTATCTTGCTGAAGAATTTGCCCTCTCCTGTGATGTGTAATGTATTGGGCAGCACAAATGTCTTGATACCTCAGGCTGTTGATGTTGCTATCCACTCTGCAGACCTCTTGCATGCCCCCATACTGAATGTAACCCCAAACCATGATTTTTCCTTCACCAAACTTGACTGATTTCTGTGAGAATATTGGGTCCATGCAGGTTCCAAAGAGTCTTTTGCAGTATTTGTGATGATTGGGATTCAGTTAAACAGATGATTCATCTAAAAAAAAAAAATAACTACTTTCTGCCACTTTTCCAAATGATCAACTAGAAATCAAGTTATTATTTGTTGCTCATACAACTGGGATCGACGACAAGACTTTTGTCGCATAGTGTAGTTTTTTGTAATTGGATGCAAAGATGATATAATACATACATTTAAATACATATAACTGTTAATTTGTTTAAAAAAAATCTAAATATTAAAAACTTCCAAGGATTTAAGATGCTGACGAAATTAATTGTGTCATAACAGTCTTGTTAAAAGAGTCCATGGGGACTTATGTGCAAGAATCGATCAGTTTTTTTTCACATCATAGACACTGGCTAAAAAAAGAGCACTGAAATTCTTCTGTACACAAAATGTTTGCTCCTCCTGTAGCTGTCGAGCATAGGGCGAACAACTCAAAGATTGTGGGTTTGATTCATAAGGAAAGCAAGAAAGAAGCGTCTTCAATGCAAGGCCAGTGGCTTTAGATAAAAGCATTGGAAAAAACATATAGAACTCCCAAATGAATTAAAGACAGCAGTATTTGTGCTGACAGGTGGAATTATCTAGTGGAGGACAGGTTCATGGAGCTATGGGAACAATTGTTTTGTGACAAACCACTTTGGTAGCCTTTGTTTCTTTACACCAGAGATTCCCAAACCAAGGCCCGCGGGCCAAAGTTGGCCCATGGTAACCTTTGATTTGGCCTGCCATCCCATCTGAGAAGAGGGAGAATGATGGGGATTGTCATCAATTCAGTCTATTGCCGGGGTCTGGTGAGAGCACATTTAGCTTAGCTTAGCATAAATCCCTGAATCGAATTAGACCATTAGCATCTCTAAAATTTCATGATGGGGATGGGGATGGTTTAGAGATTACCATTTTATATTGAATGTAAACCTTTTATTTGTTTGTTTTAATGTTAAGCTACAAGAAAAGCTAAGTGAAATTAAAAGCTTCAATTTAAATGGTGTCCATTAATCAAATTTAGTTTAAAATATACATACTGTCACCTAACGGATAGAGGACTTTAGTAAACAAATCAGGGCAAAGAGAGATTCTGCTTGACTGCTGTATTCAGCATTGAACTCCACTGTGTTATAAATGTGATTGTTTATGTTTTTATTGCAATTGTTATATGCAATAGGTAAATTGCATAAGGTAACACGATTCAAAATAGTTTGGTATATTTATCTTCGGCCCATGGCTATCAATGGTATTAGGTTTTTGGCCCTTCATTCGAAAAAGTTTGGGCACCCCTGGTTTACACTCAGCCACGTCTCCCAATTCTTGATGACATCATGTACATCAATAAAGATGGCAGATATGGAACTGATGATCTGTCAGGAAGCAATGAGTAGTCTGACATGTTTCTTGTTCACAATACAACAACAATTAAGGAGTCAAAATGGCTTAATTTGACGAAGATAATTATTTTAACAAAATCATTAGCATCACATCCCTATTGCTTCTCATATAATGATGGCAAAGCAATTCGGTTGTCAGGTAGCTACTAATATCTAACAACAACTGTCCAATCCAAATGAACAAGATAGTATGTAGGCCTGTCACAAGAATCAATATATCGCCATATCGTACAACAAATGGACATGAGCTCAATCATTTTTGGTGATGCAATATATATCACCCATACATAAAAAAACAATTCTAGCAACATTTAACTGATGTGGGTGCCAGACAACTAAAAATAGATCTGGCAGCAGATATCACAGCCTCTGTTACTTTTTACCTTGCACTTTTTTGTTAACATTTATAATTATTTATTTAGGATATGCATTTTTACATTCTGATTCCAATGCCTAATTATTAAATAGTTAAAATGACTATAATTAAATGAAATATTATTAAGAATAAAATATGATGTGTTCTTTGGAAGAGTGTACTTGCATTGAGATGAATTTACAGTATATTGTCATTCTGTCATTATATAATGAGTGACAAAAAATGGTCTTAAAATGACAATAATACTTTTACCACAATATATTTTGGTGCAATATGGTACAACAAAAAAAAAAATCGTGCCAGGCCTAATAGTGTGCCTCAACAGGAAAGAAAATATGGTTATAATTTTTTTTTTTTATATTAGGAGTCTCAATTTTGTCATGGATTCACCTAAATGATTTATTTTATTTTTGTAATTTATTCATAGTACAAAGAGTAAAAAAAGAGTAAATTACACATTTGGTCAAAATGTAATTATTAGAGAGGAAGTCATGGGATAAAATTTACTTTTAGACTCGGTTTAGAATCACTAAAGAAAGAATCATTACTCACTAATCCATTTTTTAACCCATTAATTAGTGACGCACACGATATGACATTCGCTCTCTTATTTCCTATTAATAGTAAAGCATTTTATCCACTAATATGAATTAGCCTCCAAAAAGGGAATCCATTTAACTACTTTTAAAACTGTGTGCACAAAGCGAATGTGACACAGAATACCTTTTTAGACCTGAACTTTTTCAATCCCCTTGTATTGTAGAGTTCAAATAAAGATTGGACCAGCGGCCCAAAACAGCAATCAATGGGTTTATTTTGGCAGAGTACTGCCCAGGATAAAAAGCACATTGACTGAACAACATGAAAAGGAATTGACCCTCTTCCTCCTGCCCAGAACACATGAGTGAGTGGAATGGACAGCAGCAGGTCAGAGCGAGAAAAAGAGCAAAAGTAAAAGGGAGTGAAAGAAAGAATTAAAGAAAGACTAGACAAAGGACAAAATGTAAAGACAAGCAAATATAAGCAAGTGCTAGAGTTTATGATGACCTGACATTGTTTTGCATAACAATTTTACACAACATATAGACCTATTTTTGATGTAAATATACAATCCTTATATTATTTTGTAACCTTAGTTGTACTGTCAAAATAAGGTTATTCTAAATATGACCTGAGCAACGTGTTGCACCAAAGAGAAGGCACAGCACACACATCTCTCTCACACACACATGCACCCACTCACTCAATCCTTTGGCCTTTGGGTTTCCTCAACAGCATTCAAGCACTCAGAAAGCACGCCTGAAAATACACACGCATATGAGTGCTTGCACCAAAATACACCTGCTGACCTGAGAGCTTCATAAGCAATTCAGAGGCCACTTTGACGTTGATGTCCTGGCTGAGAAGGCTGCTCTTGCCCAACATCGGGCTCCCCTCCTCTCTTGGCTTAGTAGCTCCTGGAGGTCCTTCTTGGCAGAAGCTGTAGCTGGGTCCCCTCTGAGAGCTCAGGGGCTCCTCCGCCTGGGGCTCTTCCTTGACACAGTATGGACCCTTTAGGGCCTCCTTCTGGTTCGCTGCTGTGGGGCAAGAAAAAGACAAGTGAGTGTTTTGAGAACAATGTTCTGGTGCACGTGCTTTTTGTTGACAGCGATGTCGAATGTGACAAGTTAAATATGTAACAGTACGGTTTATATGGAAAGAATTCACAGAACTTTACATTTTTCGCACAGTTTATGTTACATCCTTTGTCCAAAATGGATTAAATTCATTATTTTTCTCAAAAAAATCCACAACTGTTCATTCGTTTTCCTTCCGAATAGTTGATGATTTAACAGGGGTTGCTACAGTGGAATGAACCACTAACTGTCCTGGCATATGTTTTGCGCAGTGGATGCCCAAACCAGCACTGTGCAAGGAGTGCTTCGGTTTCCCCCACAAGTCCAAAGATATGTGTGGTACAGGTGCATTGGGTATGCTAAAATTGACCGTAGTGTATGAGTGTGTGTGTGAATGAGTGTGGATGTTTCCCAGTGATAGGTTGCGGCCGGAAGGGCATCCGCTGCGTAAAACATATGCTGGATAAGTTGGCGGTTCATTCCGTTGTGGCGACCCCAGATTAATAAAGGGACTAAGCCGAAAAGAAAATGAATGAATGAATGTTTTTGCCTTCATAGTTCACTGACAGGTTTTGTACAGTAAATATGCTCACATATTACAAGTATGAGATTTTTGATTGAAGGAAGCATTACTTGATTTTAAAATAATTGAAGGTAACATACTATCTATTATTTATGATTATTTATTGAACATCAATGCTGAACAACTGAAATTAAAACACACACTGCCTAAAATGCGTCTCTCCTTGCCGCCCACCCTCGTCACAGCTACCTAACCAACCAATCACAAAGCTTTGCGTTACATGTCATTGAAACGTGTAGTTCAATTTTTTTTTTGAGTTGTGTGGTTATGCAAAGGCTGCGCCAAACCATGCATGTGCACTTGGCAGAAGTATTATATCAGAATAATATAATAAGTTCATTCATTCATTCATTTTCTTTTCAGGTTAGTCCCTTTATCATTCCGGGGTCGCCACAACGGAATGAACCGCCAACTTATCCATCACATGTTTTACGCAGCGAATGCCGTTCCAGCCGCAACACATCTCTGGGAAAATATATTAAGTATAAATTATAATATAATAAGTATAAATTAGCCTTAACAGAGCGGGGTCACATGACTCCACACATGGTAGGGGAAGTAATTGATAAAATCGACCTGGAAAAATTAGATCGATTATAGCAGAGATGCCCAAAATAGAGCCCACGGGCCAAAGTTGGACAATGGTAACCTTTGATTAGGCCCACCATCTTATCTGAGAAGAGATTTAGAACAGAGATTGTCATTTCTAATTTAACGTTGTTTGTTTAAGTGTTGAGCTAAAAAAAAAAGTCAACTGAAAAGAAATGTTTCAATGAAATGTTGTGCATAAATACATTTTTAAAAATGTAAATACTAGATAGAGGACAAATACAGAAGACATCGACAAGCAAATCAAGGCAAAGGCAGGTTCAGCTAGACTCTTGTATTCAGCATTGAACACCATTGTGTTATAAATGTGTTTATGTTTTTATTGTATGAAGCTCATTATAAAATGTAAAAAAAAACTATAATTATTAATATGATTGAAGTATTTTCCTTTTATTTTTCAAAATTAATAAATTAGGAAATTACCATAGCAGCTTTAATGTAATAATTTGGTATATTAACCTTCTGTCCACCCCCTCAATCAACTTTGATTTTTGGCCCTTCATAAGAAAAAGTTTGGGCACTCCTGAATTATAGGTTCTGAATGTCGATTACTTTTTGATTAACTGCCCAGCCATACATACACTTATACATTACGACCAATTTAGTGCTAACCACTGAGCCACTGTGATGCCAATCTACAACCAATACACCATAATGACAACATGACAGAAGTTTGTTTTGAATCTTTGAAAAATGTATTAAAAAAAAATATAAAAAAAAACATGAACATAAGTATTTACAGCCATTGCTCCATACTTTCTGCTGAAGCACCAATTACAGCGTCGAGTAAGTTTTGAGCATGATGCTACAAGCTTGGCCCATTCTCCCATTATCTTTTGCAGTACTTCTCAAAATCTTTCATAATTTTAAGCCACACTGAGCTAAAACAGTTCTCTGTAAAACAGTTCCTCTATTAAAGGTCCAGTGAAGTGCTTTTTTATTCAGTTTGAAATGTTTGACAGAGTAGCCCCTCCCCCCTTTTAGAAACAGCCAATACCATTCAGTTTATTTCACAACTGTGCCAGTCAGAGCTGTGGAGCTCAAGCGCATCAGACTCATGACAGCCACAGTCTGTAAGAGTAATACTGAGTCTGACACTAAGTACTGAGTGGTCCGTGTCGACTCAGGCATGTAACCATCTCTCTGCACTAAAGCATACCTGTACGCTGTGGTAGTTTATGTAATATTAACATGAAAGCAGGCTTCATTCACACTAAAGGAAATCATATTTACTTTATTTCTATATAGTACTATTCACTAAATAAAAACAAACATGTGTGTAACCGATTTCATTTTGAATCTTCTCGTTCCCTGTATACTGAGTATGAGGTATTTTTCTCCTTAGGGCTTGCCGTATAGGTGCTGCGCACAGTGAGTTTCAAAACAAATAAGATGTTCAGATCAACAGTTTAGCAACTCTTTATTATTATAAGCTCTTTGACGTGAATAAATAAATGATATTAACATACAGCAATTATGTTTTGAAGAAGCAGGACAAATTATATATTGGAGAGCATTGGAATGATTGGAAGTTTTGATGAGAAACTAAAGCATAAAGTGACAAAAAAATTGATTATTTTTGCTGAAAGTGGAAAATCTAAAGTTTTGAATGTTTACATCTTAAAAATGCAAATTTTTTTCTTTTTTTTGAGCTTACTAGATTACAGATTCCCTTAAGACAAAAATATTGATACTAAAACCTAAAAAAGGTTAATTTTGATTTCACCGGGACTTTAAGTGTAGTTGCTCTCTTTTTGTAAGCAATTAAACAAAAAATAAATAAATTGTAAAGTGTTACTGCAAATATATAATTTTTGTGAATTATTTTGCCAGTGGAAAAAAAATGTAGTGAAAAAAAAATCGCATTTTGACAGCACTAATTCATAATGGGTAATTGTTATACAAGGCATTTTCTTGTTTTCTCACTTGTTTTTTAAAAGTGATATTTCTAAGTGATTTCAAATAAATTGTAAAGTAAATCTTTAATCTTTGTCCTTGTTGGTAATGTATTTTCATTAAATCATTTATAGTGAATAGCTAAGTTTAAATTATTTCCTTTCACAACATTCAGGTCAACATTTTATGTTTTAAGCCTATACAGGTTGATTGAACTTAAAAAATTTCTGGAAACTCGTTGCCCTAAAAAAGCTAATTCTGTCTTGTTAAAAAACAAAACCTTTTAGGTTTTTTGTACCTAAGATGTCAATAGTGCTGTACTAAAAACCTTTATTTTAGTCAACTGAATGTTTAATTAAATGCATTTGAGATCATAAGTACAATAAACTTAAAAAGTATTGTTTTTTCAACAAGACGGAATTAGCTTTTTTAGGGCAACGAGTTTCCATAATTTTTTTAAGTTCAATCAACCTGTACGGGCTTACAGTGTATTTAATTAGTAATTACTTCACTTTTCAAAAGACACAGATCATGAAAATATAAGATTATAAAAACGTTACATAAGTTACATTACAGGCGTTATTGCAGAGAAAATTGACTACGTTCTTCTAAATCATCAAACTGTATGAAGCTATCTAACACTGCTTATGCTGACTGCCTGTAATTACAAAATGATTGGTAGTGATTTATTTCTTCTGTTTTTCTGCCCAATTCAGATGAATGTAAAACACATTTCTTTTCTCACTCAATATGCTGTAAAAGTGGGCCATTTCTAATCAGGCTTCAATGAATAATTAATATAAAGACATGGAGCCCCTTCTTATCGGTGCCAGGAACAGAACACAGGCCACTGGTTCTTTCTGTAACACACACACACACACACACACACACACACACACACGCACACATGTTTGTTTTTCTACGATGGTGGGGGATTTCCAATGACTTCCAATGACTCTTGTTTTTAAACTCATCTAATAATATTTTCTTTCCCGTAAGATTTTTTAGCTTATTTGGTTTTTAAAGAAAAATACATTTATTCCATGCCAAAAGAAAGAAAGAAACAAAGAAAGAAAGAAACAAAGAAAGAAAGGCAATATGTATACAGTTGAAGGCAAAATGATTTGCCCTCCTGTGATTTTTTTTCTTTTATTTTTTCAAATATTTTCCAAGTGTGGCTGATATAAGTTTGCCTGAAATAAAAGCATTTGGCTAAAGAACAAATCACTGTTGACCAATGACTTGCCTAAATGTGCGTTTACATCGAAGGTAGCAAGATCGTCAAAGTTCGCTTTGGCCACCCTGACGTCAACGCTGTCTGCCTTTACTGCTCTGGCGGTGAGAGCATCAAAATTTGCTACATTGATCCTGTATTTAAAGGAGCCATGGCAACATTCTCGCATAAAAACATGCTTTCTAGCATGAAAATGTTGCACACTTTTTATTAAACTCATTTAACATTGAAAAATCAAGTCGTTGTGTGTGGTGTGGCTTTGCTCCACTTATACAATATGTGTCTACATGTCTGAAATATTCTGAAGTCACTATTGTTAGCATGAGATTCCTGCTTTTTAAAAAGAAAAAAAAAATATATATATAACATTAATGCACATCAGTAACTCATCAGTAACTTTTTTTAATGTATGTCCCAGTCAGAAAACATTGTAAATAACTGGAAATCCGACAACTGCAATAATGAAACCCTTGGGTTCAACTGTTGTCGGAACCAAAGCAAATTCCTTTTAAGGCAAGCCATTTCACTCGACGGCCATGTCTGAAACACTTCTTGGGCAGTATGCTCAGGCATTCTGTTTGAATGGGGATACATCAAATTCTCCAAAATGACTTGCCAAGCTTACGATTACATTTCATTTTACGAATAACCAATAAAATTAAACAACAATCTATTTTGTTTCATTTCTAAATGTTTGTATGCAGAAACTCACGTCTGGTCAGAGCCCCTCACCCGTAGAATTGTCATTTTATAGCAATCGCTCATTGGTTTCTGTACTAGAAGGCGGGCTTTATTTGCCATATAGCGATTGCTGATTGGCTCCTGTACTCGAAGGCAGGGCTTCATTCGCCATATTGACAGTTACACTTTTCTCTATTCAAATATATACGAGTGACATGTCTTGTGTATTCTGTAGTCTTTGACTAAAGTTTACAGGACTGTGTTCTCTAGAATCCTCTCAAGCAGTGTACTTCAACATTCCAATTGCTTGCCGCCGAACCACGTCATAGCTCATTACCATGAAGTTGACTTGATTTTAACACTCCTCGATGTCCACACCACCAGGCTCCTCGCCACCGGCTTCCATTGAAAATGAATAACTTTCGACTACTTTGATGCTCTCGCGGATTTCGATGTGAACACACAGTTATTAACCTAACTTGCCTTGTTCACTAAATAATCCTGATACTAGTACTAGTATCTTGCAAAATAACTAGTATCACCAAGTGAAACAACATATAATTTTGAAATATAATGATCTTTTAAATGTTGTTTTCATCTCTTTCTGTTCAAACTGTAGTGTACATCAGATAAAAGTTGGGTTTGAAGTAGGGCTGCATTATATCAGAAAAATCTAACATTGCAGTATTTTTTTCTTTGCAATATATATTGCAATATGAATACAGTTTCACCAGATGACTTAAAAATCTCTATTTGAAAAAAAAAAGTATAATAATAGATCGATTAGGATGATTCTGCAGTGGGAGTGCATCTGCAAAAAATCTAATAAGCAATCTATAAATGTCATTGTGGTTTATAATATTTGCAGTGCATTTCTGTATTTTCATGTGTTGTGAGTATTTTCATGCACATGTTTAGTCAAGAGATTGATGAATTAATGTTTACTATTTGCATCTCCATAAAATCTAAGAAACAATCTATAAACCTTTTGGGGTCCCTAGACACATTTTCATTGTGGTCTGTGCTATTTGCAGTACATTTCTGTATTTGCACATGTCGTGAGTACTTTCATGCATAACAATCTATAAATACAATTAAGAAAAAGATACAATTGAAATCAAGTGTTTTATCGTTTCCTGAGTCTAACAGTATTCAAGTACAGTAACTGAATGATAAAAATAAAAGTAATTCAATAAAATAAATCATTGTGAAAGTCACAAGTGGTACAAATTCATATGCCTGAATGCTTTTAAAATTATTATACAGTACAATTACATATATACTTTTACAGTACATGCAAATGATAAACTATAATACAAACTCAACATAGAATATATCCTGTGATGTGTCTATTGCAAATGATCACATTGCGATATCGATGCTGAAACGATATATTGTGCAGCCCTAGTTTGAGGAAAAATAAAAAAACTAAATTGAGCTATTATGCAAAACAATAAAACAGTCAAAACAAGATCAAATGAGTTTAAGTGAAGGGTAACAGTAAAATATGTGCATTGTGACTAACCACAGAGTCTTCATGGTGCAAAGAAAAGGGTAAAAGTGCACAGTGCATCAGCCTCATGTTTCTATCAATATGCAGTTTGACTAGGTGTGAAGATCCCTTGTTGCTTCTGTTTTAGATTTTAATTAAAACGTGATTTAGTAAATTCATTAAACTGTTGTCCTTGTGGATATCTTCAGCTGGTACCCATAGTGCAGGTGATTTCAGGTTTTAATATCCTTTAAGGTATATCTGTTACCCCCGATGTCTGTAAAACCTGAACCACACACACTTTTTTGTATTCGTATGGGGATTTTCCATAGAAGATTGTTTTTATATTGAGCAGGGTTCAACGCCAAGGATTTTTTATACGGACCAGTGGTTCAGATTTTTACTTGCCCTTCCAAAATTTTCACTGGCACAACCAAAAAACTTTATTAATTAAAAAGTATTAATTAAGTTATTAAATAAAGTTAATAGCTATTACTTAGCCACGTATTTGAAATAATGTGTCAAAAATAACAACTGTGAATCTAGAATTTAAACATTTAAAAATGTTTATAAATGTATAATGAGCAAAATTCAAAGTGTTATGCAAACAAAAAGAGCAGTATGGAAAATATGCAGGTATTTTATTGCAGTTCTAAATTATTTAACAAAAGGTGGCTAACTTGCCAAACTGACAGTGAAGACATCACTTCACTTTATCCATCATGTTGTACCCACGTAAATGTCAGACGTTCTTTTAGCCTCATAATTTAGTGCTGCCGCCAGGTTTTCGTTTCTTCTGTTACCAGGTTATGGAAAAAAACAAATGCTCACAACATCCAATCAGATAAGAGAAACCGAAAAGCAATATAGTGTCTACAACATCTCAGAGAGTGTCACATTTAAAGGCTTAACAGCACAAACTGTTTCTCGATTCTAAGACTGTATTTGCACACTATTCACAGATAGTCGCAGGCAAACGAAACTTTTGTGACAAGGTCACTAGACGATCCTGTATACTGTCTCGAGAGTCTTGCACACTCGCCCTGGGCCATCGGGCAGTCCTTATTGTTGAGCCCTCATAATACTAACCATCTCACTACACCACTAAAACAACTGTTACTCAAATCTTTTTGCAATTTAAAATATAGATTTAACATTTTTTTTTTACATTTAACATATTTGTTATATTATATGTGCAAACGTCTTTTTTTGTTGTTGATAAATAAAAATATATAAAAATAAATAAAAATATTATAAAAAAAAAAAATATATATTTCCGTTTCATAAGAACATAATGCTGTTCCACAGTTATTAACACTATATATATATATATACTCCTTCGACATAGCATTCTACGGGGACAGTGCATATGAGATAAATGATGTGAGTACGTAAAAAATCCACAGTATGATCCACAGTATTACTGAACCAATACTAAATTGTCCGCATCTGCATCGCACCAAAGAAACAATTAAATTTGACACCCCTAATACAAATACAACATACCCCTAATACATAACACACACACATACAAATACAACATTATATGTGCCTGATGCTCTTCAGTGAGTGTTTCAATACAACAGCTGAGAGAATAATGGCAAATGCGATCAAATGAATGGTCAAATATGAATGCAAAAATGTCACAAAAATATCTTTGTGTGAGTTTTTGTTGTTAATATTTTTAGAGTATGGCTATAGTTTAAAGGGGATTTATTATGCAAAAATCATAATTTGTATATTTTTTATATATCATATTTTTTATATATATATATATATGGTTTAAACAGTTGTGTGACAACGACGTGTGATTATAACCAGCTTTTTATGTTAAAAATAAATTAATTCATTTTTTTTATAATCACACTTTATAAAATATGTGTAATTAAGTGTTAATAGTGTACTTAGTAGTGTACATTAATAGTGTACAACTATATCATAGCCATCCAATGTCATCATTATACAATTTTGTGTCCTCATAAACCACATAAACACATACACAAACACACACTCACACTTGAACAGCTTGGTGTTCCAGCCCCATCTTAATAGGGATTCCCAGTTGTGTAGTCAATCAAAAATCATTTCCCATATTGATTTTTGTACACTGCACTATACACAAACTGTATACCCTCCCAGGAAACAATCCACCTTCTAACATTTTCATTTATTATCTGTGATTTATGAGCTGTTTTCCTCACAGGACCCAAAAAATGTCCTCACAATGTAAGAAATACACACTGTAAAAAGTGCAGGGTTCCACACAATTCATTCATGTTGTCCCAACACAAATCAATTAAGTTATCTTAACACTTTTAACAAATTTATGTGGATTGAACAAACAAAAAAATTGTTAAAATCTCAAGAATTGTGTTGATTCAGCTCATTTTAATTAAGTAGTTTGAACAAGCAAAAAAGATATATTTATGAGTGCAAGATACACACATGACTGGCGATCCCTTGATGCAGAAGTATAAATCAGGCTTTAGACACATACTCACAATGTCAAACCTGTTCTTACCTATATCTGATCTCCATATCACACTTCCTCTCGCAGTCTGTCAGTCTTTTCCACTTAAGCACCTGCCTGTCCCGTTCCCTCCCTCTCTCTCACCATTCCATCTTTCATCTCTTTCACAGATCAGCAGTGATCAGTCACCCCTACTGTCTCTACCACACTGCCCTCAGCAGTCATCTGATCTCCCCCCACCCAAAATCTGAGTACATACACCATCCACAACAGCGCTGACCCTTCTCATCAATCTAAACAAGCTGACCACCACCTCACTCCGATGACTCTGATTAATGGTGACGTGCCTCCGTGACACAACCAAAGGTACAGTCAGGTTAGGGAAGGGGGCACGGCTACGCTGTAAAGATTGTCGGTAGCCATTGGGAGAGTTTGTGACCTTCACGTGGAGAGTGCAGGCGGTGAACGGGGGTGGTGTATGTGGTGGCACCGGCTGGAAATGTCACCAGTCAGATGTCAGCGGACGGACTTAGCGTGGTCCGGTCAGCACCTGGAAGGGCATTCTCTAATTAAGAGCGTGTCGGGTCGCGTGTCCTATCAGACAGGGACAGGGCGTGCGGTATGAGCACAAGCGCCCTCTCTTTTCGAAGACACACACAAAAGTACAAGCTGGAGACGAGAGCGCGGAGATACAAAGTCACACCACTCTGGTGACCTTTCGGTTTGCGGCTAAAAATAGAGCAAAATTTCCATTCGAATTCATGTTACAGTGAGCGTTGAATAATTTATCAGCTTAATCCGCCAGCCAAGTTTGTTATTTTGCTCATAAAGCATCGAGGTCCCCGAAATACCAAAACTAAATGAAAAAGAAAATGAGCGCTTTCTGTTTATGGACTGTTTTATTAGACTTTCATGGAGGGGGTAAGCCCAAGTGTCTGTTGATCTTTCCAACTCTGTTCTGTCATCAAATCATCTTTGGGTTCATTTCTATCATAATTATATGTTCCTCCAGCCAGGGTTGTGGGTTCAGAAAAGCAAGGCTGATCAAATGTGTACCTTCAGTGCAATGTAATAAAAGTGTTGGCCAAATGTAAATATGTTGAAAACCTAGCTCCATTCATACAGTATATGATTTCAGATTTGGGAAAAAACGACTCTGGAAATGTGGTGCTCTTGCAACATCTAAAGTAGAAGGGGCTCAAATACTGGCCGACTGAGTAAATAATTGAAGACCAGCTCTTTTTCTTTTCACTTGATAATTGTTAATGTGTATGTAACCATAGTAACAGTGACTAAAGGAGGTCTCAAAAATGTCAACTTCCATAAACTAGGAAGTCTTAAAACGGCATGAATCAAGAAAAGAGTTCATTGTGCTGGTTGTTTTAAACCCAAATGACTTTGGAAGACTGAGAACAAATGTTGAGAATGATACAGACTAGGGATGCTCAAAATAACCTATTAACCATTAACCGATTAATGGTATCAACTAAACGATTCAAAAATATTATGTTATATATTTTTAAAGTTTGGCTGCACAAGTGGCTGATCACAGTGAACGCATTTACTAACGGTCGCTATGTCAATATGGTGAATAAAGCCCCGCCCACCAGTACAGGAGCCAATTAACGATCGCTATATGGTGAAAAAGCCCCCCTATAGTACAGGAGCCAAACAGATGTGATTTTTTGCAGATTTTGTGTGATTTGGATGTTTGGATATAAAACTAAAGGGACAGTTGTTGTTTAATATTATTGGTGATTTCTAGTATGAAATTCAATTGTAGACTTGGCGAGCAGTTTTGGAGAATTTTATGTTTCCTTATTGAGACGGAATGCTCAAGCATAGTGCCCGAGAGGCATTTCAAAGATGGCCGCAGAGTGAAATGACTTGCCTTAAAGTAACTTTGTTTATACTCAACGTGTTCGCATGAGTGTGCGAAGCGAATGTGACGTCATGGATGTGCTTGCGGAGATTTACTTTGGGTGCGTGCGACATGATTTCAGCTGGAGGAGCGCATGATTTCATGAGGCACGGCATTTGATTTGAGTTAAATATGAAACACTTTTAAGAGATTTTGTCTGAAACAGGTAAGATTGTACAGACACATTTATGATCCGTGATCATACAGATAACCAGATGATCAATAATTCTTGGCTAGACATGGCAACAGCCGTCGCAAAGGAGAAAAGTTTTTGTAAAAAATTTGGCAAACCTGAGGGATAAGTTTGTTAAAGCCAAAAGAGGCCATGGCTAAAGTGGAGACCCGAGTACACAATTATAGAATATGTTTTTCCACCATTCAAAGGTTTTGCACTGATGTATATTTTACAATTTTTAATTTAAAACAATTTAATAGTTACAAAACTATTATTAAGCAACAAATAATTTCTTTGATAACTGGAAAAGAATATTTGAACCTATCGGTTTACAATATGCTGATGCCCTGTTTTTCTAGGCTTTATTGGTAATAATGGTCAGGAATTTTGGACCATTATTGCCTTTTTAGCATAAGAAAAGAACAGAAACTAGCCAGACAGTAATGTGTGAATTGTGGAGTGGGCTAAACAAAAAAAATCTGTATTTTTTAGTAAGTGTACTTATTCTTGCCATAATAAAAATATATATTTGTAAAGCAACCCATGTTCTGTTGTCATTCATATTTTAATAAACTTTAATAGGTAAAACTGTCAGATATATGAACAAAAGCAAGTGATGCATCAAAGTTTGATAAAAAAAATATTGAATGGTTAAAAAAATCCTTATAATCATTAAAATAATTTATACAAATAAAAAAATAATTTGTTTAAAAATATTGAATGATATTTAAGATATGATGTAGTTCTAGATAACTTTTCTGTTTATGCGTCTGACTTTACTTTTTTCTGCCCCCTGTCGTTTTAAAAAAAATATATCAAAACGGCGAACGCGGCAAGTATAAAAGCCTTGTCCATTTCGTGAGGTGCGCAGTCAGCGAAGGTGCGTGATGCGGCACCAGGTGAAAGTATCCAACTTTACGCCTCACGTTTTTGCAGTTGCGCGCTGTGTGCTCGCAATTGAAATAAAAGTCAACCTAGAGCGGAAAAAGCATGTTACTTCAGTCATGTCTTTTTCATTCTTCAATCAATTAAAAGCAGAGGCAGGGTTTTCTTTGAAGTGACAGCATTGTTTGTGTTGTCAAGATGACTACGGAGACTTTTAAAGATAGAGGAGAGACTAGTGGTTGCTGTTTCAAGTTATCCAGAGCTGTATTACTTTACAAATCTTGAATATCACAATATTAATAAATATTACAATTAAAAAAACATCAACAGCAACACTTTCGACAATACGCAGCTGATTCAGTCGTTTTCCTAGTGACATAAAAAAGTGACATTTTTTCTTGTCAACAAAAAGGCAGTGTGGTGCGCCTTGCGTTTTTAGAACGTAAACACTGCATGTGCGTGAAGATGTTCTGTTGTTTTGTATGCTGTTGTCCGCAAGTTAAAATAAATCAGTATTTTAAAATGCAATATTTATTCTGTCACACAAAATTGACACGTCAATAATTTTTTTATTAAATAATAATTTAATATTATTCTAACCAGTTAACCGTTAATATTTGATTAACGAGCGGCGGTTGTCGGTTGGCAAAACTAACCGAAATGAGCATCCCTAATACAGACCAAACTGTTTTAGTTGTATGGGTTAAAAAAATCTTTTAATTATATGATATAGGAATATTTAAGTGACTACAATGTAAGACCTTTTACATTTTAATTAAATTCTACAGCATAAAAGATAACAATGTAAAACAATTCCAATATAATTATAAACTGAAATTAAATCATAACTAAATTATTTCAATAGTATGGGAAATAGCTTCGAGCTATTCAATTTAATCTGCTGAAAAGAATAACTGGCAATTAGGGCTGGACGATAAAGATACACACAGGTAAAATCCTGATATTTTTAAATGACATTTATTATTCTGAAACGGCAGAAAACTATTCTGAAATATCAAATGTCAGGAATTATTCTGACATTTCAGATGATCTATAATTTGGACCAATGCAAGATTACATAATAATATACAGTATGACATACAGTACAAATCTAAATATACTTAAAGCCCATTTTAGAATTATTAGCCCCCTTTTGAATTGTTTTTCTTTTTTTAATTTTTCCGAAATTATATTTAACAGAGCAAGGAAATGTTCACAGTATGTCCGATAATATTTTTTTCTTCTGGAGAAAGTCTTATTTGTTTTATTTCGGCAGCAGTTTGATTTTTAAAGAACCATTTTAAGGTCAATATGATTAGCCCCTTTAAGCTATTATTTTTCGATAGTCTACAGAACAAAACCATCGTTATACAATAACTTGCCTAATTACCCTAACCTGTCTAATTAACCTAATTAACCTAGTTAAGCCTTAAAATCTCACTTTACGTGGAATACTAGTGTCTTGAAAATATCTAGTAAAATATTATTTACTGTCATCACGGCAAAGATAAAATAAATCAGTTATTAGAAATGAGTTATTAAAACTATTATGTTCAGAAATGTGTTAAAAAAATCTCTCCATTAAACAGAAATTTGGGAAAAATAAACAGAGGGGCTAATAATTCTGACTTTAACTGTATGTACAGATTTCTGTCATTATATCAATATGTATTAATGAACAGCAGTATTAAAGTAATAAAATGCAATCTGGAAGATATATGTTATCATATTGATTTATTCAAATGCCCGGCTGGGCCGATAAAAGATATGATATCAAATCGCGACAACATTTATGTCAATACCAATGATAAGCTTTGGACTTTTTCACTCTATATTGATCTAAAAGTGTGTTGATATTAGAGATGTATGGAATTTTCGACGACTGAATATTTATCGGCCGAAAATATGTTGTCATTTAATGGACCCTCTAATTTTTGTGTCTTCAGTCATTGTTGGGATACGCTTAAATCTGGAAGCATAACAACTTATATAGAAATATATATGGTTATCGTTCAATATTGAAAATAATTATCGACATTGCCCTAATAATTACTGCCCAGCCCTAAAATGCACCACACAACAGAGCTTAAGACCTCAACAGATGTAAGCTTGCATGAAAATCTATGAAAGAGTTTAATATTTGATACCATTAAAATCGGACCAGTGAAATCCATTTTTATTACTTTTTTATCACTAAAGTGAGTGACTCTGGTTACAGAATGTGACTGTCACTTTCATTTATATCCAAACTGTATGTGAAAGCAACCTTATTTAAGTGATTCGAGCAGCACAGACAATCATATTCTGCTTCTGTCTGACTGCAGCCTCTTTCTGGCTGTCTCTTTTCTCTCTCTCTCTCTCTCTCTCTCTCTCTCTCTCTCTCTCTCTCTCTTTCTCTCTCGCAGTGACTGAAGTGAAGCCCCCGGTCAGTGTTACATCAACACCGGGGCTATCTCTGCTCTCACCGGTGAGGCTGTCATCTGCCGTTGCTGTCACCTGGCCTGTTTTTTTTTCCTTGCCTCCTCCTCTCGGCGGGCTGATTCGTTTCTCTGCTGGGCGCTTGTCCAGTACCCTGTCACCTCTCACTCTGTTGCGGCTGCCCACTATTGGACCACTTCATTAGCTTTCCACCTCTGTCATGCAGCTCTGCTCCCAGCTCTGACAATTGGTCAGCACTCCCGCCGAGGATGGCTTAACGTGGCAGGTTAAGGGGGCAACAACAGCCAACAGTCGGCTACGGTAGGAAGGCTTTGCTACATGAAGCAGCAAGGGTGCAGCTACACATCACTGGGCGCTGGATGCGGCAGGGGTCACTTACGAGCCTAAGCGCTGCATGGTGGATGTGGGAAATGGCTGGCAAACCTTCACACTACTGGGACCACGAGGAACAGATGAATGGAGAGCATACAAAAACAACAGGGATGGAAAGCACACTCCAGATTTTGGCTCATTCTTTGAATTCGCCAATCTCCACACCTCCCACCATTGTTCTAGACAATTATTCGCCCGTGACCAGAGTCACACCCAGTGTCACTTTCTCTGAGAGGAAGAGACAATGTGTGAACTGTCATTATTGAATTAGGTCCAGCAAGCATGTGCAGAGGCCTGCATTTCAAAGCGCTTCCCCGGCTTTCATCTCCAAATCAAAATGTGTATCGCAACTGGATGGCTGACAGTCGTGTCAGCGTGGAGGAAAATCAAAGTCGATTGGTCTGAAGCTCCGAGGAGAAGCAGGCAGTCCAAAGAAATGATAGGCCAATTATGTCAGAGGTCAGTGAGAGTTCACCTCATGTGTGCGTGAGCATGTGTGCGTGTTTCGCCTAGGGAACTCTAAAGCGAGTAGTCTCTTTTTTTGCACTTCATTCTTCGCTCTGTCTCTAGTTGTCTAATTTCCTTTCCATTTTTCTTTCTTTTGTTTCTCTCCATCTCTGTTTCTCCTATGTACTCCAAGTGGGTGTGTGACAACAGCAGATAGCACTCAAGACACTACTTAAGAAATTTAGAAGATGTGCACAAATGCACTGCCATATTCACTGGTGCAAAACAAGTTGCAG
>CAIGQZ010032813.1:6442779-6479464 GCA_903798205.1 Danio tinwini
TATCGCCGACCCTGTCTTCTTCTTCCTTCACAACGAACTTTACTACAGTGGTGCCGAAATCCGGGAAGGAGAAGAGACTTCGCTGCCAAGATGACCACTCCGTCAACCAGTCCATTTGCGGATGTGATCCAGGCGCTCGCGGTCCTCCACCGCGAGCAACATGAGGCGCTGGTGGAGATCCGGGCGGACCAGGAACAAAGGTTTAGAGTCCTGGTGGAAGCCCAGCAAGAGGACCGCGAGCTTGTCCGGAGACTGCTGGACCAGGGGATCCGGCCCGCATCGACACCTGCCGCCCACCCTCCCATTTCCCTTCAGAAGATGGGGACACAGGATGATCCGGAAGTATTCCTGGACCTATTTGAGAAGATGGCGGAGGCGTGTGGCTGGCCGCGGGCCGAGTGGCCGGTAAGAATCATCCCGCTGCTATCGGGCGAAGCCCAGATCGCCGCGCAGCAACTACCGGCCCAGAATCTCCTGGAATATGCTCACTTGAAGCGAGCCATCCTCCAGCGGGCCGGCCGCAACCCCGAGGAACAACGTCAGCGCTTCCGGTCATTGGAGCTGAGTGAGAGCGGCCGGCCCTTTGTGTTCGCCCAGCAGCTCCGGGACGCCTGCCGCAGATGGCTGATCCAGGATGGCCAGGACATCGACCGGGTGGTGGATACCGTGGTGCTGGAGCAGTTCATCGCCCGCCTCCCCTCCCGAACATCGGAGTGGGTCCAGTGCCACCGGCCCACCGAGCTCGAAACGGCCATCCAGCTGGCGGAGGACCACCTGGTAGCGAGGTCCAGGGTCGGCGATTTAACCTCTCTCTCTCCTCTCTCTCTCCCCTCTCCCTCTATCTCTCTCCCCGTTCCCATTCCCAGGCCCAGGCAGCAGGGACCTCCCTTGCCAGCTCCAAGGAAGCGGGCCACCGGGACGGAGACAACTCGCTCTATGCCTCGGTGGGGTGGATATCAGGGCCGGGGCATGGAAGCACGCCCCCTAGTGGCTCCTCCAGCCACAACAGGTCTCTCTCCGGCTCAACCAGTTGGTCCAACTGGCCCCGGGGGTGCAGTGGTGAGGTCTGGGCCGACGTGTTGGCGGTGCGGGGGCGTGGATCACACCCAGGAGGATTGCTCCGCGATGGAGGTGGGGGCTTTGATCCGCGTGCCCGACACCCCAACTGTCGCCCCCGGTCGCAACGGGCTATATCAGATACCGGTGAGTATAAAGGGAGATAAATATCAGGCCTTGGTGGATTCAGGATGTAACCAAACCTCTATCCACCAAAGCCTGGTGCAAGACACGGCATTGGATAAAAGCCGCTTGGTTAAGGTGAGGTGTGTGCACGGGGATGTAACTCACTACCCGCTAATGGCTGTAGAAATTCAATTCCGGGGGAAAAAACATAGCGTGGAGGTAGCGGTTAACCCGCACCTCAAGCATCCGCTGATCTTAGGAACCAATTGGCCTGATTTTAATAAACTATTAGGGGTTTTGACAGCGGGTGTCTCTTGGAGAAAAGGATCGATGGCTAGGGGGCGGACCGCTCAGTTGGGGGAATCCCTGGCGATGTCGTCACGCTCTGACTCAGAGGGAGGGCCGGGAATCTCCCGGTGTAAGGACTTCCCTCTAGAGCAGTCGCGTGGCGACACGCTAAGACATGCCATTGAGCAGGTAAGAGTGATAGATGGGCATATCCTCCAGCCTGAGCGACCGCTCAGCTATCCGTATTTTGCGATCATTAAAGACAGGGTGTATCGAGTGATCCAAGACACTCAATCAAAAAAAGATACCACCCAATTATTAGTACCTAAAAGCCGTCGGGAAATGCTTTTCCAGGCGGCTCATGCTAACCCTATGGCTGGACACTTAGGTCAAACGGCCACGCTAAATCGACTTATGGCCCGATTCTTTTGGCCGGGCATTCACGGGGACGTCAGCAGATGGTGCGCTGCGTGCCGTGAATGTCAGTTGGTAAATCCACCGGCCTGCCCAAAAGCGCCCTTGCGCCCCTTACCAATCATGGAGATCCCCTTCGAAAGAATTGGTATGGATCTCATCGGGCCATTAGAGCGATCTGCACGAGGGCACCGGTTTGCATTAGTTCTGGTGGATTATGCAACCCGGTACCCGGAAGCTGTAGCTCTCCGCAACATATCAGCCAAAAGTGTCGCGGAGGCACTCTTCCGCCTAATCTCCCGAGTGGGGATCCCCAAAGAGATCCTCACAGACCAAGGCACCGCGTTTATGTCACGCACCCTGCGCGAATTATACGAATTATTGGGCATTAAATCAATTCGCACCAGTGTCTATCACCCACAAACAGACGGGCTGGTGGAACGATTTAATCGCACTCTTAAATCCATGATTCGTAAATTCGTTCACGAAGACGCGAAAAATTGGGATAAGTGGCTAGAGCCCTTGTTATTCGCTGTGCGGGAGGTTCCCCAAGCCTCCACTGGGTTTTCCCCATTTGAGCTTCTCTATGGCAGACAGCCCCGTGGGGTGTTGGATGTGGTTAGAGAGGCTTGGGAGGACGAGCCTTCTGATAGTAAAAATGAAATTCAGTACATTCTGGACCTGCGGGCAAAACTCCATGCACTGGGGCGGCTATCCATGGAGAATTTGCTCAAGGCCCAGAGTGAACAACGCCGGCGTTATGACAGGGGCACTAAGCTAAGAAAATTTTCACCGGGAGATAAAGTACTTGTACTACTGCCTTCTTCCAGCTCTAAATTACTCGCCAAGTGGCAAGGGCCGTTTGAGGTCACACGGCGAGTGAACGATCTCGATTATGAGGTGGTAAGATCGGACAGGAGTGGGGCACGTCAAATTTATCATCTAAATTTACTAAAGTTATGGAAGGAGCCGGAGGAGGTGGCGCTGGCAACGGTGATTACGGGCGAGGATGACCTGGGACCAGAGAGCGGTGGCCGAACTCGGCCGAGCACTCTGATCACGGGAAATGATCACCTCTCGCCCGCCCAGCTCGCTGATGTCCGGCTCCTACAGCATGAATTTACAGACGTGTTCTCACCTTTGCCCGGTCGTACTAATATGATTCAGCACCATATCGAGACCGAACCGGGCGTGGTCGTTAGGACCCGCCCGTACCGCTTACCTGAACACAAAAAAAAGTGATTCAGGAAGAATTAAAAAAAATGCTGGAGATGGGGGTAGTAGAAGAATCGCACAGCGACTGGGCCAGCCCGATTGTTTTAGTTCCTAAAACAGACGGCACGGTCCGGTTCTGTGTGGATTATCGCAAATTAAATGCCGTATCAAAATTTGATGCGTATCCAATGCCGCGGATTGACGAGTTGCTCGACCGGTTAGGCGCTGCTCGCTATTACTCGACATTGGATTTAACGAAGGGATATTGGCAGATACCCCTAACTCCTTTATCCCGAGAAAAAACTGCCTTCACAACGCCGTTTGGATTACACCAGTTCGTAACACTTCCGTTCGGGCTGTTCGGGGCTCCGGCTACGTTTCAGCGCTTAATGGATAAAATACTGGCCCGTCACTCCGCATATGCCGCTGCTTACTTGGACGATATTATTATCTTTAGTAATGATTGGCAGCGGCATATGCAGCATCTGCGGGCAGTATTATTAGCGCTGAGGCGGGCCGGGCTTACGGCCAACCCGAGCAAGTGCGCAATTGGGCGTGTGGAGGTGAGGTATCTGGGCTTCCGCTTGGGTCATGGGCAGGTGCAGCCACAAATTGATAAAACTGCAGCCATTGCAACCTGCCCGAGGCCCAAGACCAAAAAGGAGGTGAGACAGTTTTTGGGGCTGGCGGGATATTATAGACGGTTTGTCCCAGATTATTCGGCCCTCGTCAGTCCCTTAACTGATCTCACTAAAAAGGGGGAACCAGATACCGTCCGGTGGTCGGAGCAGTGCCAACAGGCTTTCACCCAGGTTAAAGCTGCACTTTGCGGGGGGCCGCTATTGCACGCTCCTAACTTTGCTCTCCCCTTTATTTTACAGACGGATGCGTCCGATCGGGGTCTGGGGGCGGTTCTCGCCCAGGAGGTGGAGGGGGAGGAACGGCCGGTGCTGTACATTAGCCGCAAACTGTCTAACAGGGAGGCTAAGTACAGCACCATAGAGAAGGAATGCTTGGCAATTAGGTGGGCCGTCCTCACTCTCCGTTATTATCTCCTGGGCAGGGAGTTCGTCCTCTGTTCGGATCATGCCCCCCTACAGTGGCTCCACCGCATGAAGGATACCAACGCGCGGATCACCCGTTGGTATCTCGCTTTACAGCCTTTTAAATTCAAGGTGATCCACAGGCCGGGCACGCAGATGGTTGTAGCGGACTTCCTCTCCCGGGCGGGGGGAGGGGGGAGATCTGCAGGCCGGACGGCTGCACGGCCTGAGACGGGCGGTGGGGGTATGTGGTGGGGAAGGCGTGATCGAACACCCAAAAAGAGGGGAGAGCAAGCGGAGACACCGGCGGCTGGTCAGTGGTCCAATCATAAATAATCAGTAACACCTGTATTTTCTAGTGATTGGGCCGGAGAGACACCTTCATAAGGGGAGGAGAAGGAACAGCCGAGAGAGAGAGGAGAGCCAAGCCTGCACACACACACATACACACCCAGACTGCAGCACAAGCTCCAGAAAAATAAAGAATTTGTGCTTACCTGATATCGCCGACCCTGTCTTCTTCTTCCTTCACAACGAACTTTACTACACTGATAAACATTTATTCTCATGCAAAACACTCTGTGTTCGATATGAAAGAAAAACATATTATATGCTTGTCGTAATCATAACTCTAAAATGCGATATTATTATTCGAATGAAGTGCATGCTTTTTGTTTCATTTTGACTGTGCAGTTCTCGTGCAGCTCCCAAACAATCGCTCTGTGCCACAAACTGAATGTTATTTACAACTTTATTACCTGTTATTCACAGCCTACTGGATGCAAGTTCTGTTCACTAAGGTAGGCATCATTCACAGGCGTGCACCCGCCCTCTCAGTGGTAACAGCTCACGGTCAGCTCAAGTCATGTGTGTTTTCGCTGCCGCAAATACATCATTTATGTATGTAAAACAATGTAAAGACGTGTGGCCGCCTTTATGCTTCTCTCCTGAACTTGAAGATATGATTGGCAGAATCATATAAATGCTGGATTAGGATCGTCTAGGGGGTCGAATCGAGATCTTTTTACGATTAATCGTGCAGCTCTAACCCAAGTAATATTTAATAGGTTTATACTTACGTACCTCAATGTCGGGACAGATCCACACACCACTAGATGGCGCCACTAACTCGGTTAGCTCAGTTAGTATATATAAACGTGTGTTTTTTTTTCATTCATTCATTCATTCATTCATTTACTTTTCAGCTTAGTCCCTTCAGAAGTCGCCACAGCGGAATGAACTGCCAACTCAATAAATAATAATAATAAAAAAAGTAATAAATAATATTCTTTATATAAATATTTGTTATTGGCCACATAATTTCAGTTTCATTTTATGTTTTATCAGATCAGATGTTTAGAAATTTAATAGTGACCCAAATAGTATTTAATAGGTTTATACTTTGTACCTCAATGTCGGGACAGATCCACACACCACCGCTAGATGGAGCCACTAACTCTGTTAGTTCTCTTGTGTCCACAGAATATAACTTTCCCTGTAATTTAGTCAACTGTTTATTATAATGTGATAAATAAACTACTAGTCAGTGAACAATTCAAACTGTAAAAACTTTATTTTTAAAGTCCAGTTGAATTAACTTTCTGCACCGCCTTTGACGCCAGATCCAGTAAACATTCAACTGAATCAAAATAACCTACAATGCTTCAAAATCATAGAACAGGAAGAGCTAGATAAAGTTATAAATAGTTCCAAACCAGCTATGTGTATGTTAGACCCAATTCCAACAAAATTACTGAAAGAATTGCTACCTGTTAAAGGAGAACCTCTCCTTAACGTTATCAACTCTTCTTTATCTTTAGGCCATGTTCCAAATCCTTACAAGCTAGCTGTTATTAAACCTATTATTAAGAAACCACAACTGGACCCCAGCAACTTAGCTAATTATAGGCCTATTTCAAATCTTCCGTTTATGTCTAAAATACTAGAAAAAGTTGTTTCTACCCAATTATGCTCCTTTATGCAGACAAACAATATTTTTGAAGTGTTTCAGTCAGGTTTCAGGCCTCATCACAGTACAGAAACTGCATTAGTAAAAATAAACAACGATTTACTCTTAGCTGCTGACTAAGGGTGCATCTCGCTATTAGTTTTACTTGATCTTAGTGCCGCATTTGACACCATTGACCACAATATTCTCATAGACCGCTTATATTCTACGGGTTTCCAAGGACAGACTCTGGTTTCGGTCAGGCAATGGTTTCGTTCATCCTTAGCTGATCGTTACCAGTTTGTAAATATTAATGGACAGCTTTCACAAGTAAGGCCAGTAAAGTACAGGGTCCCCCAAGGATCAGTTTTAGGCCCTTTGCTGTTTACAACATACATGCTACCCCTGGGAGACATTATTAGAAGACATGGGATCAGCTTTCACTGCTATGCAGATGATGCTCAATTATACATTTCAAATAAACCTGATGAGATGTCTGAACTGTCTAAGCTAACTGAGTGTATTAAAGATGGTAAAGACTGGATGACCAACAATTTTCTTCTCTTAAACTCAGACAAAACAGAATTATTACTTATTGGGCCTAAATCCTGTACACAGAAGTTCTCACAACTCGACCTGCAACTAGAGGGATACAAAGTTAGCGTTAGCTCTACTGTAAAAGATCTGGATGTCATATTAGACAGCAATTTAACTTTTGAAAATCATATATCCCATGTCACAAAAACTGCTTTTTTTCATCTGAGAAATATTGCTAAGTTTCGAAGTATGCTATCCATCTCAGATGCAGAAAAGCTAGTGCATGCTTTATGACTTCTAGGCTGGATTACTGTAATGCTCTGTTCTCTGGTTGCCCAGCATCTTCTATTAACAAACTTCAGCTAGTACAAAATGCAGCTGCCAGAGTTCTTACCAAGTCTAGAAAATATGATCATATCACCCCAATTGTATCCTTCTTACACTGGCTGCCTGTTAAGTTTCATATTGATTACAAAATATTACTTCTTACCTATGTATCTTTAAATAATCTAGCTCCTGTTTATCTAACCAACCTCTTGTCTCGCTGCAATCCAACCCGCTCTTTAAGATCTCAAAACTCAGGGCTTCTGGTAGTACCTAGTATAGCAAAATTGAGTAAAGGAGGTCGAGCGTTCTCATTTATGGCACCTAAACTCTGGAATAGCCTTCCTGATAATGTCCGAGGCTCAGACACACTCTCGCAATTCAAAACTATATTAAAGATCTTTTTAGCAAAGCATACACTCAGTGAATTACATAGCGGTATGACGCATGATGTGCCCCACACAGGTTTTTGCTTCGTGTTTATATACGCTATGAACAGTAGCTACGCTAATTATTCTTTTTATTCTGTATTTCCACCTGGGGGTACTCATCCCAAGTCCCTTAAGACTATGCAGCACCACTGATGTGACCAAAGACCAGCGACGAGATGATCCCAAGGTTTCATCATCCTGGACTAGACCGTATCCTGAGCAGCTGCTGTGATGCCATGGTGGAGTGGAGAGCACGAGACTGATTCCTGTGATGCCTCAGAGAAAGAAGAGTCTTCGCTGTGGTCCAGCATTCTCCAGCTTCATGCGCCTAGACTGCAGCTCTGCACAAGACGTTTGGCCATAGGAGAAATGGTCGTGCCCAACTTAGCCTGGTTTCTCTCGAGGTTTTTTAAATCTTCACTTTCGCCAATTGGTGAAGTTTTTTCCTCGCCGCTGTCGCCACTGGCTTGCATGGTTCGGGATCTGTAGAGCTGCGCATCAATGTATTTGCTCTTCAGTGTTTGGACTCTCAGGCCCCGTTTACACTAATGCGTTTTAGTTTTAAAACGCATAAGTTTTGCTACGGTTACGCCATCCGTCCACACTATGCCGGAGTTTTCGAGCCCCAAAAACGGAGCGTTTTGAAAAAGCTGGAGAGGCCGTTTTCATTCTAAAACGCTGCTGCTCCGTCTCAGTGTGGATGGGGGAAAACGGAGACATCTGAAAACGGGGGCGTGGCTGCAGACTTGGGGCTTTTGGATCATTGCGTATCCTTCCCTTATTGTTCGAGCACTCGCTAATCGCTCACGTTCATCGTTCAACCAGCGTTTGTTGACTAACAATAGCCAAATGCCGAGCGAGACACATGCTTCATGTTTATACTTGGACGCGCATGCCCAGAGTGCGCGAATTGTCACGTAATATACGTTTTTGGTGGAGTAGTGTGGACGGAGATAAGTTTAGAAACGCTAGATGAAACGCTAGTGTGGACGCGGATTGTTTTTTATCTAAAAACGCCGTTTCAAAACGAAAACGCATTAGTGTAAACGGGGCCTCAGTAGTGAATATTAACCCACACTGGCCTGAGCTAAACTAAACTGAAAACTGAACTGACACTGTTTCAATTCACTATAATCTTCTATGTGAGGCTGCTTTGACACAATCTACATTGTATAAGCGCTATACAAATAAAGATGAATTGAATTGAATTAAGTAGCCTAATATACTTTAACATTCCACCCTGAAAAAAAATAATCATACATTGTTAGTAGGGGTTTATCACTTTCCCGTTCCCTTTCCATCAGCTTAGTCCCTGTTTTTAATAGCCTAGTTTTAATTAATTATAAAATATATTTTTATAAATTTGTAGTATCATCCCAACTTGTGACACTTTCAGGTATTAAATTTGAGGCACCCGGCTGTAGCACTGAATAAATGAAGTAATAGGACAGATGACTTGCAGAGAGTAACAACAAATGTGCGTTCTGCAACAGTATTTATAATGTACATAGAGTGCACATGGTCATGACATGCAAAATGTGAGCGTGGAAAAAGTGCACAGTATATAATGCCCATATATTGCAAAGTTGATGTATTGTCATCACAAAAACGCTAATTAAATTTGCAAGAGATTTTTTCATCAAAATATATCCTAAGTAGCATATTTCAGATTCGCACAAATGTAGACAGTGCCCTCTAGTGGATTTGTCATCTAAAACGTGCAATAAAACGTACCTGGAGCAATGTATTTTACTTTTTTTATACTGTATAAAAATAAGTCAAAATGAAGAGTTTTCCTTAAAATGACATTTATCTGCCAGTGAAGTAAACAGTGAAGCAAACAGTTATCTGCCAGTGAAGTAATAAAAAAATCTTGTTTTTATTTAGAATTGAAGTCCAAATATCTACATTTCAAAGTAAGAAAAAGATTCATTTTGACTTATTTTTATTTAAAGTTTAAAACAAAATATTTTTACTTGATCTTTTAGATGTTTGGACTATGCAGAGTGAGAAAAGCATTTTTTGCATTGTGGTTATTTAATATTTGTACCTAAATACTGTCAGACTCTTCCAGAAAACCGTCAAATAGTAATATTCAATCGATCATGTGAAACTGTATTCATATCGCAGAAAATAAAATAATGCAATATCTTTTTTTTTCCACTGTCATACAGCCCAGGCTTAACAAAAAGCCAATACAAAACCATGTCCCACTTGGAACATCTTGCTTCTTCTGTTTAGAAGAACAGGTCCACTGTACTTCAACTGCAACTTCACAAAATTTGAGGAGTCTGTTTAGTCCACTGGGACCCAAACCCGTTTGTTTGGGAGTCCAGGAACACAGTGCCATGGGCAAAAATGGGGGCAGCAATGCACTGAACGCAAGCTCTGCACGTTCCACCAAGACGCAGAAGTTAACTAAGCTGGAACAGTCCCTCTGCATCCAGGCAAGAGGTCACGCGATGGAGCTGAGGGCGCTAATCATTTCCAATTACGGATTCCTTTTTAATTATGAATTATGCATGAATTTTTAATTAATCTAATGTTCCGAAGGTTTTCCTTTTTTTCCGTACCGAGATCTCAATCTAATTACTCTGCATTAAGCGAGGGAGCAGTGACCCCTCTGCCGACCTTCTTGGTAACCCTTGGTCAGGCCTCTCGCATCAATCTCGCAGCTGTCTGACAATTACCTATACTTTCGGCTACAACAACACATATTTAATGGCCTACAGTCCAGAGTTTGATTACATTAACAAGTGTAATTGTGAGTTTTGTATTTTGAACAGCTGAATTTCACATCTGCCCCCCAAACAGCTTATTAACGGATACACTAAATATTAGCCTAATATTACCATTAACGGATTATGCAATTGTCTGTACCATTCTCCAACTGAACAGGTTCTACAGGTTTATTTGGTTAAAGCATTAAGCAAACACTGACTTCAATCATGCATTATTGTATGCTAATGATAGTAAGTTATAACAACTTATTCATTAATATATTTAACACTTTAGATTGTATAGATTAGCATCAACTGCCATTGTACAAATCCAACAGTATACAAAACCATCAAATTCCCTGACCTATAATGAGCAATAAAAAACTGGCCACTATTAAACTTATACACTAATAACATAATATTAAAATAACATGTTCAAATAACAACTTTAAACATTGAAATGGTTTTAGCTTGCATATCAATTTGCATATAATAGCCACTACATTGTGAAAAAAATTGCATATAATAAAAATTAGCAAATAATAGCCACTACATTGTGAACAAAAAGCTACAACAAAAATGTTTTTGTTGCTTTATTTTAATTTCATATAATAATTAAAATAAAAATAAAAAAAATGTTTGTTATACAAAGTTGAACTTAATGGGCCCTATCATACACCCAGCGCAATAAGGGGCAAGACGTGTTTTGCGCAATTTGTTGCTATTTTCAGACCAGCGCAACCCTAATTTTCACGTTTTGCGTCACATTGTTTAAATAGCAAATCCATTTGCGCCACTTTGTGGATTCATGAGTTTTCTGGTCTATAAAAGCGCATTGTTGGTGCATTGCTATTTTGAGAAACTGAAATAGACTGCACCATTGACCAAGTAAAAGCTGGTATAAAGTCCAGTGCAGAGTGTGTTAGTTATATGCCTCTGCAGGTTCAACGCTTAATAAACATAGGATGTACTGCAATACACAAATATCTTTACAAATGAAAAAAAAAGGATAAAATGTTACAAAAATCATTATTTTCTACATAAATATAAAAACCACTACCTCCATGCCTTCTTTATGTCTGGGGTCTTTTTTCTGTTTGTTCATTCATTTGCATTTTTATTATTATGTTATTATTATAAGTAGTCGTATTATTTATTATATGCATATTTATATTTGTTTTAAATAAATAAGTTTAAATTTGTCCACCTGTGGGGTTTTGGGGACGTATGCATCATCATATGGGTCCTAAGAATATGGCGTGTGTTTGGATATAACTCTTTTTTTTTTACATTTGAAGTTTTATGACCACACTTCATTTTTATTGTTTATTAATTTGTTTGCTGGAAATAAGAACTAAACTCAGAAATAGTTTTGAAACAAATCTTTGCGCTTAACAAACAAATTAAATATGTAGGCTAATGAATGTCTTCAGTGGAGTACATGCAACACTGTTTCCTCATCCACGAAAGTGAAGGAGTAAAGTGTAAAAGTAAAGTAAAGAGAAAGTAAAGAGGCAGAATACAGGAGGCTCACTCTTTTTGTTCGCGCAGATGGTCTGTTAAACTGTTTTCTCTCTAGTAGAGCATTCAGTTTGTCCATTTAGTTTTTCCAATTACAAAGTCCGCTATGTAAATAGCATATGCGCCATGGTGCGACAACTGACTTTTAAAGGAAATAGGAGACAAGACTCTGATTGGTTTAATGCAGGTTATGCTCAAAACACGCCCATAACTCATTAAGAGAAAAAGCACAAACCTGTTAGACCATGCGGTGTTGCACAAACTGTATTTTTCCGTCCTTAAAATAGCAAAAGTGGATTTAGACATGACCTTAATGCTTTTGAGCCATGCGCTTTAGACTTTGCGCCTAGATTGTTAAAATTAAGCCCAATATGTTCAGTCAGTTACATTGATGTAAGTTGGTATTAATCGAAAAGTAAAAAAGGTCCAACCAAAAAAATAAGACAGCAAGATTTTATTTACATTGTGTGAGATATTTGCCCTTTCAGCCACAACCAAACACCCATACACTCTTACATTTCAATTTACCTGTACTGTAAGTCTTTGGACTGTGCGGGAAACCAGAGCACCCGGAGGAAACCCACGTGAACACAGGGAGAACATGCAAACTCCACAAAGAAATGCCAACTGACCCAGCCGAGGCTTGAACCAGCGACCTTCTTGCTGTGAGGCGATTGTCACTGAGGCCACTGCGCCACCGTAATGCCCAGAATGAAATATAATGCTGATAATATATAAATATAGAGCAGACAAATAGCCTAACCATCATAACAGCCAAGACAAAAAAAAATCCCTGATATTCCATGACAAAGAGAAAAAATATATACAATTCCCCTTACTTTCAATGTCTGGAATGGACCTTTCAAAATTTCATGATATTCCAAAAATTTCTCAACCTTTGGAAACCCTGCTAATAAAATGTAAAATGCAATGTATTTTTGTAATTGCCAAGCTGACATTTCAGCCTAATTCCTCCAGTCTTCACACAATCCTATGGAAATCATTCTAATATATTAGTGTGCTTACACAGCCTAAATGCAGTGTAACCATACTGTCTTCATTCAAATTGTGCAAAATCTGTTAAATCTAATGCCATCTGCACTTTATATCATGAAAAAATAGCACTAAATGTATTTGTAATGCCATCAACAGACTTGCGTCTTCCCCTTTCCTTAAATATGTTTATGCCATCCTTACATAAGTATATTAAAATTGGCCCAAAAAAACTGGATTAAGTGGCAAGATGGTACAATAAACATGCCCTACATGGTAGAGTGGAAAATGAGGTTTAAGAATGAATCATGCAGACACTGTTCTGTAAGATCTTAGCTTTGGTTTTCCACCTGGCAAACCAAATTCTACTTCCTTTGCCAGCTCCTAATTATATCACCAATTCATTCATCCTAAATGCAACAAATTATACATATATCAAGCTGATTTACATCACCAAGCATCTAATGCCATCACATCGCTCTTTAATATTGTGCTTTGACAGAGATCTCTTACCCGAGAGCTTTATGAGGAGGTCTGTAGCCGTCTTTGTGGTGATATCTGGGCTGAAGAGCGAGGCAGCTGTAGGCCCGGGCCCCGGTGGACTAGATTTAAGCCCGGACAGATCCAGAGAACTGCTGCTGCTGCTCGGCCTCTCCCTACACAGGGCAAAGGGAGACATCACAGACACATCCCTCTCCTGTGGTTCCTCCTTGATCTGGACGTGGTTTGAGGGTTCTGCAGGAGAGGCCAGCAAACGAGCGTCAGGTTGGCTCACAGTGGGAGACGTGGAAGCATCTGTGTTCATGGCCTGATCACCAGCCGCTCCACCGTCCCCCATGAGCAAGCCCTCGCCCTCCTCGGTGTCTGTGCCGGGTTCTTCTTTGACTTTGAGGTCGGGACGAGGGAAGTGCTGATGGCAACGCATGTGCAGCTTGAGGCTAAAGTGGCGGGAGGATGTGAAGGGGCAGAGCTCACACTGGAACGTCTCCCCTCGGTCTTGGTGCTGATGGACCTGAGAAGGCAAACAGAAGAAATTAGAAACAAAAAAGAGAGAGAGAAAGGTATGGACAGGAAGCAGAAATACTAGTCTACGCTTTATTTTGGTGGTGTCATTTATACATACTGTTGACTATATGTTTAAGGGGAATTTCGTACAAAAATAAAAATTTCCTTGGAGATTTAGATTAAGCATGGGACGATAACCATTTTCAAGGTAATGTGATTTCTGCTACCAGATCTATTTTCAGTTAATTTTGAAGGTAATTCAAGGTCATTTCGAAACGTCAAGATTTTAAAACCGCCAAAAATTTCTGCTATACTGTTTCTATGATATATGTAAGATATTTCATTAACGTTTTTTGGTGTGTTTCTTTTTGGGACAAGAGAATCTTCAGAAGAAAAGATATCCAAAGATGCCATTTTAAATTGTAAAGAAATCTGTTTTTGAAACTAATGTAGACAGCAAAAGTCAATGATTCATTTTAATTATTTAATAATAATAATAATAATAATAATAATAGTAATAATAATAATAATAATAATTATAATAATTATAATAATAATAATTCCTTACATTTATATAGCACTTTTCTGGACACTCAAAGCGCTTTACCCATTGGGAAGAATCTCCTTATCCTCCACCAGTGTGCAGCATCCACTTGGATGACGCGTCAGCAGCTATATTGTGCCAGACAGAACACCACACACCAGCTGATTGGTGGAGAGGAGATCAATGTGATGAAGGAGTGATGAAGCCATCTATGATATGGGGATGGTTAGGAGGCCATGATGGACAGAGGCCAGTGGGCAATTTTTGGCCAGGATGCCGGGGTTAAACCCCTAATCTTTTCGAAGGACATTCTGGGATTTTTAATGACCAAAGAGTTAGGACCTCAGGTTAACATCTCATCCGAAAGAGGGCACTCAATAAGCAGTCACTGAGTCCCCTTCACTATACTGGGGCTTTAGGACCCACACAGACTGCAAGTTGAGCACCCCCTGCTGGCCTCACTAACACCCTGACATGTTTACAGCTTCAAAATATTATAAATGTTTCTTAAAGTAAAACATATTGTGTTCAAATGGGGGAAAAGTTTTAGTTTTTTACCAAGACTTTTAAAAGAATATATTTTAGAGCAGTAATTACCATGAAAATGTGATATTTTTAACCAAGGTTATCATACCATCAGAATCATATACCGGCCCAAGGCTAATTTAGATGTAGAATATTAAAGGAGATTATGTGATAAAACCATATGCCTAAGTGATTCATATAATGCAATTAATTGATACCCATCGCTGTGATATCATATACCTTATATGTCAAAATTATAAGAGATGGTTCAAAAGCTGAAAGCTCTTTCATCATTTACTCACCCTCCCCTTGTTCCATACCTGTTTGTGTTTCTTCCCTCTGAAAATATTTCGAAGAAAGCTGGAAACCTTAATCATTGACTTCTATAGTATTTGTTTCTTCTACTTTGAAAGTCAATGGCTACAGATTACCAGCTTTCTTTAAAATAGCAGAATGAAGAAACTTTGGAACCACCAGAGGATGAGTAAATAGTGAGTATATTTGCATTTTTGAGCAAACTATCCTATTAATACCCATGGCTCCTGACAATAAAGTAATGCTAGAGTAGCCTGTGCAAAGAAACTGACCTTTATTTAAAAACAAAATGCTTGCATGTACTCATTAATAACTATGTTTCCATCCAAAGATGCGAATTAAATGTATGCGCATAACTGGAATATCGCATAAAAGATGTGCGAATAAAGCATCGTTTCCATCCAATGAGTCAAAGAAAACAAAATCGTCACTTCCTGATTAACTGGCGGCAAATATCAAAAGTAAAAACGGAATTTGCTGCGGTGGGAGAAGCTGCGTCAATCTTTTACTTATTTAATATATGACTTGTGCCTCAGAAGACAGCATGCTGACACAATAAATGCGTAGTGGCTTTTGAAGGCGTCAGACGCGGAGCACAGGTGCTCTTGTCAATTCTGGAGCTAATAATAATATGATAACACTAATACTGAAATGGTAAAGGCATTTTAGAATGGCCAAAACAACATTTCAAATGTTTTACAGTGTGCTCAGCCTGCTGGTTTGTCCATTCACAGGCATTTTTATCATCACATGACCTCTTATAACAAAATCACATGACCTTTTTTAATGCGCATACTGGAATTTGTTCAGTTAAAGTATTTCCATCATAGTTTCTGTGCATCTTTTCTTATCAAATAAAAATGTTCTCCTACTCAGTTATGCGCATGTGTTTTTTAATGTGTATTTTCAAAAGTTATGCACATCTTGGAGTTTCCATCAACTGTTTTGAAAGGCAAAACAAATAGGTGGTCGGAAATGTAGTTACTGTCTGGTTCAGAAATGAATGCTTTTTGAACCACTTCCTCAAATCACACTAAACCGTCTGAAACAGTTTGCAGATTGAGCCAGAACAGATCTACAAATTATTCAATCAAAACTCACTTTCAGAGTTTGGCTTATGCCACCATGTACCATACTATTGATGCTCCTTTCTGGAGACTCATTCAGAGCCTCTGCTACTCCAACAGAAAATTAATTGAGGAAACAATTTGACTCAGACTAAACAACTGATGAGGCATTGAAAAGTGTATGCTTAAATTAAGCACTTGAATGTAAGAGATAAATTTAAGTTATTATGTTTTATATAAAAAGTTGGGCTGATCAAGACTAATTTAGTCACTTTATATGCTTCAGACATGTAAAACATCCATGTTTCATAGCTTTATTGGGTGTGTTTAGGTATGTCACAATAATCAATATATCGACTTATCACACAACACATGAGATATGAGCTCAACCATTTTGGATGATGCAGTATATATCACCCATACATAAAAACCAATTCTAGCAACATTTTAGCTGACTGTGCAACATCTCTGTCTCTATTGGAGGTGTCACTGTCAGTATGGTTAAAAAAACACTATAGTATTTACTGTAAATCACTATAGTACATTTTCATGTGGGTGTCTGACAACTAAAAATAGTTCTGATAGCAGATATTGCAGCATCTGTTACTTTTTACCTTGCACTTTTTGTAAACATGTATTATTATTATTTGTTTAGGACATATTTAATCACATTCTGATTCTAATGCTAATTATTACTTTGTTAAAATGACTATAATTAAAAAAAATATTCTTAAGAATAAAATATGTGATTTTTGATGATATTGTCATTCTGGCATTATATAATGAGTGGCGTAAAATGGTCTTTATCTTAGTATATTTTGGTGCAAAAAATATGGTGCAATATATCATACAACAAAAAATAGATATCCTGACAGGCCTAGATGCATTAATAATATAATTATGTGTAAATTACATCATTGCATGATTATAAAAACAAGGGATTCAGTTATTTAACACAGAAAGAAAAAGAATCTTATCTGCCCACGGCTGTAGATTACAGGTAATAATGATGTAAATAATCTTCACATTCTAGCACAGACCAATCACTTCACTTCATAAGACTTCAACGCATCATCATGAGCCAGAGATATTAGAATTTGTATTCCCTGAGATGCTTTTTTCGACTCTCAGAGTGGCAGTAATTACTGACTTGCTATGAGAAAAATACATCTGACAAATGATCATACATCTTAGGGTAAATTTTAAATTATGAGTAATTGTGGTGTTTTTTGGAAGATGATGGGGATCTCCCCTGACTCTAAAAACCAATGATAAGCTTACTTTGATATGTAAATAAACCGTCTATTTCCACAATGTATGTCTAGTTAATGTGTTCATTTTCCACTATAATACACTGCCCTTGAATTATCTTAATATAAAAGCTTTCCTACGCAAATATTTTTAAATGTGATTAATTGTAATTTATTTAATTAATTACTTGGCATTGCCATATCAAGCAATTCCTTTAATTAAACATGAATTGACTGCCCTAATAACTTTTCATCGTAAAAAGATCTGCATTTCGAGATGTGCTATTTGGTCGTGATTTACGATGCTAGCATTTCTGCTGTCAGCAGTTGAAGTCACCTTCATGTGGGACTTGAGATTGTCTTTACGAGCACAGCGAAAGGGACAGAGGGGACACTGGTGGCTTTTTAAGCCTGTATGGATCACCATATGTCTCTTCCAGTAGCTCTTTCTCTTGATGACCAGACCGCATACCGGACACTGAAAGGGCTTTCCTCCATCCTCAGGAGAACCTGCAAACAAGTAATAAATAAATAAACAAAGTTATGGGTAAACTTGTAGACAACCATTTGGACATTCAGGTTATCTGGATTTACTGGATTTATAGACCATTTCAATGTGGTGATTGAATGTTTTTCTGCTTGTTATCAAACTATTTCGTAACTGTAACAAGAGGCAATTTAATTATAACTTAACAATAAACCAGCTATCATAACATTATTTATTAATATGTGGTTCTTTTTGGATTCTAGGAAGCTATAGAATTTTAAAATGTAAAACAGGAAATACCCTGGGACCATTGTTTTAGTGTACAACCCTCAAAATGGTTGATAAGTAGTAATAAATAAATAAATAATAAATAAAAAAAAGTAAATTTTTTCTAAAACATTCAATAAGATTTCTTGCAATTGTTATATAAACATTTAATTTAGAGCATTTTTTTTTTTAAATGACAATTGGTCAGAACATTTTTTTTTATTTGTGGTGATCGAAAATCAGAGTTATTCCACCAAATATTGAATGCTTAATATTTATACATTGATATTGTGTTGTCTAAAACTGAATATAAACATGCCACTGTTTTAATGCAAATAAAAGATTTTCTAACTGACATTTTTGTTTTAAACCTGAAAAAAAAACATGTATTTATCTATTTATTTGACTCATACATTCAAAAAATAACATTTCAGTTATAGGGATGCAACAATTAACCGATTTCTCTATTAACTGCACTTTAATTCGTCGTGGTTAATTGAAGTTAACTCATCGTGGTTTCTGCACGGAACAAAACTGCTGCAACTAAACAAGGTTATGCCAACTGTGCGCTAGTTTGAAGATCTGAGCTCCTACACCGAGGGTAATACGCACGCACACTGGATTAACTACAGTTGAGGTTATTAACTAAGGGCTGTTCACATACTGTGTCTTTTGCACGCACAAGTTCATTATTTCCAATAGAAGTGCGTGGCTTGTGCACACATATTGAGATCTATGAACATGGTGCAACGTGCTTACGCTTTCCAGGCACACCTAGTTGAAAGAATGGCCCGAGCACACCACAAGTCACATGATGGTTCAGCTTCATACTTTGTATGGAATATACACATTTCTACTCCAAAGAGAAAAAAACAACTAAATATATCAAAAATTTTGTAATATAGTTGATGAAAAGTGTCTTTCAGACAGAGGTTCATCAGCCCTTGACTGCATGTTCTCTAAAAGGAAAATACTTAGCTAATAAGTAGTTTAGATTTTCATTAGACAAATACTGTTTTTTAATACTTAATATTTTTATTTATATATTGTTTTGACATTTATTTTCAGTGTAAAATTATTTTAAATGTAAAAAACTTTTTTCACTTATTTTTAAGTCCAAAAAGAACATTGTCATTATTATTTTGTGCTGTATTAATTGGTTACTGAGGTGCAATAAATAACACTTTAAAATATTAGGAGTTTTTATGTGATTTTCTAAACAGTTCTGAATAGTGTTTTGAAATTAATGAATGCTTAATAATCGTGATAAATGTGATTATTCTTCAGGCTATAATCATACAAACAAAATCTATAATCGTTGCATCCCTTTTCAGCTATTCAATCCCAGCAGGCACAGGGCGTCAACATGACGTCAGAGTGACGTTGTACCCCAACGTCTTGGGGACGTTGCATTTTGTTTGGAAAAAAAAAATCGAGTTGACGTCAGAACCCAGTGGCGGGCCGATGTAAATGTTCAACGTTCAACCAAAAATCAACCAAATATCAACATCTAATCATATTACAGCTTGATGTTGTTTGGACATTACCATTATGACATCTATCGTCATGACGCTTCGACGTTGAATTTTGGTTGCCGTACCTGACAAATAATTATCAGTATTTGACGTCAATATGGCGTTGGTTTAAAATGTTGGCTCGATGTTGGATTTTGGTCACTTTCTAACACAACCTAAAATCAGCTAAATATCAGTATAATTATGTGGGAACCACACGACGGAAAAAATTTGATGTTTTGCACAATTTGTTGTCAGTATGACAAGTCGGCCATCTTTTGCTAAATAATTTCAAACTGCAATAAAATACCTGCACATTTTCTATACTGCTCTTTTTGTTTGCATAACACTTTGAATTTTCCAATAATTGACGTCATTATTGGAAGTCAAAATAATTTTGTCCTTAGACGCTGGCTAGATATTGAATTTTGGTCACCTGACGTCATGACCTAAATCTAAGCTAATATTAACGTCTTATGATGTTGTGTGCCTGCTGGGATGCACCAAAAAAGCTTTCGAAAAAAAGCTTTATTCAAAGTTGTCGCAAACAAGGAACTACGTTGCTAATGTTCTAGAATTTCCACAGAGTCATTAGCTAAACAGTGATGCCACATCATCAGATAGCCCTTTGGCACCTAATAACATGTAGGCTAAATAGCCTTTTCCCCTTGTCACCCTTGCATCTATTCGTGTGAATGAGATAAAAATGGTGAGCTATGATTACACTGATCAATGCCAAAGACTCCTCACAAAGGAAGCCAAACACAAGGATGTTTTTAGTAAGCCGATTATTGTTGTTGGCTCCATATCCGGTGTCCATTAGGGCTTAATTGGTCTTATTAGAAGCTGGCATGATTGCATTACAAATTCTACGAGGGCCTGTCAGGATGGCTTCATAAGTATTCCAGTCGTGTTCCTCGAAAAACATCTGGTAATCAGTGTTTGGTGAAATTACCACGCTCAGGCATTCATTGACCCGGGGTGTAAAACTTCGAGACTGCCTATTTGCAACAATAAACCACCATCTGTGGCTCAACCTCTCCCGGCGAGATCACTGTGGAAACTGCTCGTGAGGTACAATGACTGAAGGTCTTTGGTATCAAGGGAAAGGATCAGGAGCCGTTAGCTGCTTTCACCAGTTTTAATGTCCGTTTGGTACTATTACGTCGTTACAAGAGAGAGATTCTTTTGTGTGTATTTTAGGTCTTTTTCATAAACACAAGCCAGGTGAAACTCATTTAAGAATTTAAAGAGACAGTTCACCCAAGAATTTACATTTACTTACTATTTACTTTCCATCTACTGGTTACAAACCTTTATGAGTTTCTTTTTTTATTAAACACAAAATAAGACGTACTTAACAATGGCTATGTTTCCATCCACCTATTTTTATGCAATTTTTAATTATGTACATTAAAAAAATTGGTTGATGAAAATGGAATGTACGCAGAAAAAAATGCATGCGCATAACTGAGTAGGATCAACTATTCGATAGGAAAAGATGTGCATAAACTACAATGGAAACACTTTTATTGAACAAATTTCAGTATGCGCATTAAAAAAGTCATGTGATTTTGTTATAAGAGATCATGTGATGATAAACATGTGTGAATAGACAAACCAACAGGTTGACCACACTGTAAAACATCTGAAATGTTGTTTTGGTCATTTTAAAACGCCTTAACCATTTCAGTGTTAGTGTTATTATATTAGTAACTACCTTCATAATTAAGAGCGTCTGTGCTCCGAGTCTTCAAATGCCACCACGCATTCATTGCGTGTCGTTTATTAAATACGGAAAAGATTGACGCAGCTTCTCCCACCACAGCAAATTCCTTTTTTACTTTTGATATTTGTCTCCAGTTAATCAAGGAGTAACGATTTTGCTCTCTTTGACTTGTTGGATGGAAACGCTGCTTTATTTGCACGTCTTTTATGTGATATTGCAGTTTTGCGCATAAAGCTAATTCGCATTTTTGGATGGAAACATAGCTACTGTTAGACACCTGTAATCATTGACACCTATAGTAGGAAAAACAAATACTATGGAAGTCAAAGGACTTCAAGATTTTTTTAAATAACTTCTTTTGTGTTCAACAGAAAAAAGAAAATCTAACGGGGTTGTGGGTGACTAGTAAAGCGTAAGTAAATGATGACATCATTTTCAGTTTTGGGTAAACTGTCCCTTTAATTGAGATGTCAAGGCTCAACAATAAGGACTGCCCAATAACCTGCGGCCAGAGTGAGAGACGCTTGGGACAGTAGACAGGATCATTACTGGTCCGATCGGGACAATGCTGCCTTGTCACTAAAGTTTATTAGCATGCGACTATTTGTTAATTGCTTGCATTTTAAGTTTGTGCTTATAAGTATTTAAAAGCTACCTTCTCTGTGATGTTGTAAACACTATATTGCTTTCGGTTTTATCTAATTTGATGTTTTGAGCATGCTTTTTTTGTAACCTGGTGACAACCAGTACAGTGAAGTAACTGCAACATGACGGCAACATTAAATTATAAGGGTAAAAGAAAACGTTTGTTTCTAACGTCTTGAAAGCAGACATTTACTTGGGAACCACACGACGGAAAAAATGTGATGTTTTGCACAATTTGTTGTCAGTATGACAAGTCGGCCACCTTTTGCTAAATAATTTCAAACTGCAATAAAATACCTGCACATTTTCTATACTGCTCTTTTTGTTTGCATAACACTTTGAATTTTGCTTATTATATATTTATTAACGTTTTTAAAATATTTAAATTCTAGATTCACAGACGTTAGTTTTGAAACATTATTTAAAATGTGGCTAAAATAGCTATTGCTTTTTTGGTGGGGCCAGTGAAAATTTTGCCAGGGCAAGTAAAACTCTGAATCATTGCCCCGATAGGACCAGTAGAAAAAAACGTTAGTGTTGAACCCTGCATGTTGTCATTTAGTATTTCATCATCTAGAATTATATCCATTTGTAATAGGCCTACACAATATATTGTTTTAGCATCCGTATCGCAATGAGTGTATCTGCAATAGACACATAACAGGATGTCAACTGATTTCAAGAGAATTCAACCCATCTGAACACAAGAAATTATAAAGTTTCCCACTTTAACAAAGATTAATTCTGTTTAATTATTTATAAAATGAAGACTATAACTTGTTATTTTACACTTTATCATTGAATTTCTGTATCTCAATACTATTTCGGTGGAGCTCAAGAAGTTTATTTCATTTTTATCTTTGTTCTATTGTTTCCATATGTGCTTTAATTTGTTTATTTTTGTATATATATATATATATATATATATATATATATATATTTGGAATATAAATCACTCTCGAAAAAAAAATAATCTCAATAAAAAAACTAATAATTAAAATTGTGAAATGATTACAAATATTATCCATCTTATGAAAGTATTCATATCACATTATATTACATGGTAAAACTAAATATTGCAATGACAGTTTTTTCAATATCGTGCAGCCCTAAATTGTAACATATTTAATTGGCGATTGTGACTTTGACATTATTCTCTGTGTCTGCAGCTCTGTTTGGTCAATCCTGATTCCAAGAAGTTTGATAACTAGAAAAAAATCAGCCATGTCTCAGGCGCTCAGGCCTTGTGCTGAATGGAAACTCTGATGGTTGTGCCGGCTCTGGAGCCTGACCTAAATTCCGGGGGAATCTGCTGAGATGGTCTCCGACTGTTCGGGCTATGGGGAGCACACACACTGCTGGCCTCCGTTTGGCAGACTGCACATCCGCGGGAGATGAGCTGGGTCTGGGAACGTGCCGCCAACTCCAGCAAACCCCCACTGTGCTAACAGACCTTTCCCAGATTCTCCAGCCAACCTCTTGCAGACGAAGCATGACCTTATGGCACTACTAAATCACTACACAGTGCATTCTTCAGCGGTGTAATAATCAAACATTTAGGCACCGTTACCTTAAGCAACAAAAGTACAAGTGTGGATTGTTTCATATTTTACTGTACCCATTTTCCAGCATTGATAAATTGTTTACTAGGAGGTGAAAATAACTGCTTATTAGTTCTAACATAAGCATGATTTAATTCATAATGACATTAATTCCATATCTGAAAGAACTGATTGAATGAGAGGGATATACTTGTAAATTACCTGCATCTGTGCAGCATCTCTCTGTTAGTAGTGAAGCTGTGAGTTTAATTACTTCAAAAGCTGTAACAATCTAGCTACTTAGTAGCAACGCAATTTATATATGTATATATGTCTATATACTTGTGTCTAAATGCCTATCCAATCTAAATATATCTACACTCACCGGCCACTTTATTAGGTACACCTTACTAGTACCGGACCCACTTTTGCCGTCAGAACTGCCTTAATCCTTCGTGGCATAGATTCAACAAGATACTGGTCCATATTGACATAATAACATTATGCAGTTGCTGCACATCCATGATGTGAATCTCCCTTTTCACCTCATCTCAATGGGGCTCTATAGGATTGAGCTCTGGTGACTGTGGAGGCCATTTGAGTACAACGAACTCATTGTCACGTTCAAGAAACCAGTCATCTCAAAGGGGCTCTATAGGATTGAGCTCTGGTGACTGTGGAGGCCATTTGATTACAACAAACTCATTGTCGTGTTCAAGAAACCAGTCTAAGATGATTTAAGCTTCATGACATGGTGCGTTATCCTGCTGGAAGTAGCCATTAAAAGATGGGTACACTGTGGTCATAAAGGGATGGACATCGTCAGCAACAATACTCATGAAGGCTGTGGCATTGACACAACACTCAATTGGTTCTAATGAGCCCAAAGTGTGCCAAGAAAATATCCCACACACCATTACACCACCACCAGCAGCCTGAACTGTTGATACAAGACAGGATTGATCCATGCTTTCATGTTGTTGATGCCAAATTCTGACCCTACTATCCGAATGTTGCAGCAGAAATTGAGACTCATCAGACTAGGCAACGTTTTTCCAATCTTCTGTTGTCCAATTTTGGTGAGCCTGTGTGTAAAAAAGTTCGTTTGTAGGATGGGAAGAAGAAGACAGGGTCGGCGGTAAATGGTAAGTAAAGGTTTTATTTACAATGTTATCACACAACACATGTAGCTGTGGATGTGTGTGTGCTCTCCTCTCCCCCTCCCGGCTGCTCCTTCTCTCCTTAAGAAGGGTGTCTCTCCGGTCCAATATCTAGAATAAACAGGTGTTATTTCTTATTTCTGATTGGCCTGCTGATTAGCTGCCGGGCTCCTAGCATGCTCTCCCCCCTCATTGGGTGTTCGATCATGCTTACCTCTCCACACTGTGCAAATTGTAGCCTCAGTTTTCAGTTTTTAGCTGACAGAAGTGGCATCTGGTGTGGTCTTCTCTGCTGTGGGCGTAGTGTAGTTAAGCTGTAGTGTTGTGTGTTCAGAGATGCTCTTCTTCATACCATGGTTTTAACAAGTGGTTATTTGAGTTACTGTTGCCTTTCTATCAGCTTGAACCAGTCTGGCCATTCTCCTGTGACCTCTGGCATCAACAAGACATTTATGCACACAGAACTGCCACTCTTTCTCTTTTTCAGGCCATTCTATGTACTTCCTAGAGATGGTTGTGCTTGTATATCCCAATAGATCAGCAGTTTCTGAAATACTCAGAACAGCCTGTCTGGCACCAACAACCATCCACATTCAAAGTCAATTAAATCACCTTTCTTCCCCATTCTGATGCTCGGTTTGAACTGCAGCAGATCGTCTTGACCAAGTTTACATGCGTAAATGCATAGAGTTGCTGCCCTGTGCTGATTAGAAATTTGCTTAACAAGCAGATGGACAGGTGTACCTAATAAAGTGGCCGGTGAGTGTAAATGCTTTTCACATGCAATTTCATGCAAAATAAAAATAATATTACACTAATATAATATAATATAAAAGTAAGTTGTGATAATAAAAAATGACATTTATTTTTGCCTAGCAGAACAGTTTGTGAAACCATCAGGTTGGAGTTTTACATAACCGCAGAGCTACATGACCAAAAGTGCAAATCTTTTGGTATTACACCAAATCCGACAAAAAACTAAATAAAACTAAAACTAAGTTCTGATACATTTTATATATATATTCAAATAAAACTTAATTCCTTGCAATTTTTTGCACTGAATATTTGAATTGGTGTGAATAGACGGGCCCAGCAGTCAGGCATGCTCCTTTTTTGACTTAATGATGAGGGGTGGTGGCTCATGGGCATGCATAGTGGTCTATTAGCCATGACATATGCTTTACAATATGGTGGGTGCAGAACCTGCGAGGACAATATTGCTCTTCCACATGGAGGAAACTGGTCTGGTGTGAGGAGGCCACCTTGGCATTTAATGGCTTGATGTGCTTCAACAGTGGCATACGTTCCATAACATATGTTCCATTGTAAATCATTTAACCATAATCCTATTTCTTTGCATATTAACCACAGAATGAAAATTTTAGCTAGTGCAATTTAATTTATGCTTTTTATTTTATGCTACAAATTGTAACCAGCTAGCAATTCCTCAGCACACACACACAAACAAAATGTCATGCATCTATTTTAAGAATAAACTGCAAGTTACCTGCTTGACTGCTGGGCTTGGCCCTTCCCTTGGGGACTGTTGGCAGCAGAAGATCCATGGCCTGGGTTGGGGTGGGCACCTTCTGGTTCCTGTCTAACAGGGGCTTGACATCTTCGGAGGCTCCCAGTACTAATGCCGGCTCTTTCTTATCAGCTAGAAGATTCCCTGCTGCTCGTGCGGCCACCTCCTTTAGCAGAGCTGCTGAGGAGGTCATGGAAACCAGAGAGAGAAAGGAGCCAGCTGAGGGTTGATGCTCAGATGAGCCCACCTGCTGCTGACTTCTTTCAGACACTTTCTTTGAGAGGGCAGCAAGCGTAGAGCTGGCTGACTGCGGGCTAAAGGGTGAAGCGAATGGTTCAAAGCGCACTGCGTCATCAGAGCGAGTGCCCAGGGCTGCCATTGAGGAGGAGGTGACTGAAGAGGATGAGGAGGAGGACGAGGAGGATGAAGATGCAGAGGTGGAGGAGGCCACCGCGTTCTTGTCTTGGAGCACGGCGTTGGCGGCTGCCTTTAACTTCTGAATTGCCGAGTCTGGTGAGAGGCTACTGCCACTGGGTGCCGAGCAACTTGTCGATGGCCATTTATCTGCGACGCCTACCCATACAAAGCCACTGCTGCCTGAGTTAGGGCCGTTGCTGGGGCCGTACGGGTCACAGGGCTCCTGCTTGACAGTTGCTACAGATGCAGGTGACGCAGAGTTTGAGTTGCCGCTGTTGTTGCTGCTGTTTGCCAACCTCCTCGCCAGGGCACTCAGCTGCTGTGCGTGATGCGAAGACGGAGATAGTACCAGGCTGACCGGGGGTGACTCTTGTCCTCTACCCGTTCCACGTCCCGTCAGCTCCCCTCCCTCCAGCTTCAGTGAGCCAGCCTCCAGGAGGCGGCGCAGATTACTGCTGAGAGGCTTACCCAGGGCCTGGCTAGAGTCTCCATAAAGAGAGGACACCACAGAGGAAAGCGTGTCCTGGGTCGAGAGGACCCCACTGTCCAGGCCCAGAAGCTCCAGGGAGGCCCGCTGAACTGGCGTCGGGCAGCCCAGGGAGCTCTCGGCTGAGTTGTCGTGGTCCGGTCGGGGAACGTTGTCTGGAGAAACCCGAAGCTCATCTTGCACATCACCGTAGGACGATTCCGAGGGGCTGTCAGAAGTATTCCCAAACCAGCTGTCCTCCTCTACTGAGCCACTCTCTGGCCCTCCATCCTCTACTGTGTCCACATCTGTAAAAAAAAAAAACGTTACTTATTTGATTGCTTTTTTAGTATTTTTAACAATCTATAATGACATGATTAATTAATAAATGCTGGAGGAGCAATTTGTGAGGACAAAATCCTGACAGCATTTTTCGGTCATAGATTTCTAACTGACTTTTACAATCTAAACTAAAATGGATGTGCTAAAAAAATATTTTCTGAAATAATGAGTGATATGATCAAATTGAGAGTTGTCCATATGTGTATTTTGGGCGTCCCTCACTGTGCACAGTGGAATAACTTGTTTTCTATTCTTTTTTCCTAGGGTCTAAAGGAGCCTAGTAAAAGGGTTACCATGGTGACAGGCCCTTCCGGGAGGCTAGACAGCAAAGATTAGGGTAATGGAGGTTACAGAACTGGATTAATATTCATGAGCCTGCCGATACCACAAGGGAGCCAATAAGGATAGGGTTAAGGTCACCAAGGGTCATTAATATACACTTCATGTATCAATATTCATAAGCAAAACATTACAGCTTGCCAGACAAGGGCGAACAAAGAATGTGAATATTCCTAATACATATTAAAAAACCCTCCACAAGAGCATGTCAGAAAGCAACAAGCCTAGATCAGGAAAGATGTCAGAACTTATCAAGCAAGCGTTTTTCTTTCCCTTCACTTGACCAAATTAAATCCTCACACCTCAGTGAGAGTGCGAGAGAACAAGACCTGGAGACAGAAGAAAAAAAGGGCCAGGGACTTGTGACATCAGAATATGATCTGTAAAAAAATTCATTTGAGCATCTTTTCTTCCCCTTTTGCTCACACACATAAAGGCTGGTCTCACCTTGCCGACCTCAACATAAGCCTGGCGAGTAAGCTCTCTGTTTACAGGGAAAAGGAAAAGCCGTTGCCTGGCAACGGTATCCCGCCGACCCGTAGGGATCATTACAGTCAACACACATCTGGCCAGCACTGCTTACTTTGGTCCAGAGGGGTGGCAACCACCACGACCCTGTGTGACCAGGCTCCATGATACCAACAATGCAGCAAAGCTTGGCTTATCACTTGAAAAATTCAAAGAAAATAAGATCTGAACCCTGATGCTCATACGACTGTGTGCAAGAGTCCTCCCATACCTCATCGTTAAAGGTTTAAGCGTTTTCTGCACATCATCAGGGCATTTCACTGAGCGAGCACTCGGTCACCTGAGCAAAGCAGTGAAGTATGTGAGGCATGACCCATTTCCATGTGACACCAGAGAGGATGGCCAGTAATGGCCATAATGTTGTTAGTAAGAAATGACTAGATTGCTGACCTGAGGTCTCTAAGGCTGTGGCAAAAACTCAGACTGAACCCTGCTCTCACCACGCTGGGTTAAGCTAGGCTGTGCTACGCCCCACCGCTCTTGTTCCTAGCTGCACCGGAGAGGCAGACACAGGCAAGCCACTCCGTGGGCGGCCTGACATTTCCCAAGGTCACGGCTCGGGCCCCAGTTCCGCATGGCTTTGTCTGAAACAACCCCCTGCCTCTGAGACGCGCACACGCACATACACACTCATACGTGGCTCGAAAAAGGGAACAAAACCCTGGTAGTTAGCTGCAAAGGCAACAATGCTATCGCATAGCAACAAGCCTGACAGTTTGGGACGAGGGACAAGATACTGGCCGTCTGCCTTTGAGAGGTTCGTTTAATGGCATTATGGTGAGCATGACTTTGTGTAGCCAGAAAAACAGCTGCGGAGGCACTGTGGTCCAGATCTGTTATCAGTCACTCACACTGAGACTCGGTGCTTGTCTCTCTTGAGGCTAAACTGCACTTATGATTGTGTGCTGCTGCGGACATGACCCTACAGCCCTTTAACCACAAGTGCTAAATGCAAATCATAACCTCAGCAAAAAACGAAAAGAAAGAAGTGTGTTACATTCAACCTCTGAAATGAACTTTTTAGCCCACAAGCCAGACATTTTGCTTCAATCAATTTAGTGGAAAAATTAACAATTGTGTGCTCTAGAATAGACAGAGGTCAAAACAGAAATTCATATATTTATTTTCTTTTCAGCTTAGTCCCTTTACTAATCCGGGGTCGCCACAGCGGAATGAACCGCCAACTTATCCAGCACGTTTTTACGCAGTGGATGCCCTTCCAGCCACAACCCATCTCTGGGAAGCATTCACACACACTCATTCACACTCATACACTTTGGACAATTTAGCCTACCCAATTCACCTGTACCGCATGTCTTTGGACAGTGGGGGAAACCAGAGCACCCGGAGGAAACCCACGCGAACGCAGGGAGAACATGCAAACTTCACACAGAAACGACAACTGACCCAGCCGAGGCTTGAACCAGCGACCTTCTTGCTGTGAGGCGACAGCACTACCTACTGCTCCACTGTGTCGCCCAAAACAGAAATATTATTTAAAAAATTAAGATTAAAGAAATGCTATAGTGCAATCTGCATATACATTTGTCCCATTACATTATGATTTAAAATAGTTACATTATTTTGTCCACTTTTCAAGTGCAGCAGGCAAATTAAAAATCATTATATTACATATAGCAAATAAGAAACCACAATCTAATTGTTATAAGGAATTTTCAGTAGAAGCCCATACACATTTCTACAGTGGCAGAGAGAGCTTAACTTGCTGCAATGTAAGAAAACACATGCAATTACAAAAAACACCAGCATATTAAAAAAGATCTTCATCTGTTTGTGAGCACATGGGCTGCAAATCCTCACAATGCATACACATAAAAAAATGCACTGCATTTTTCCACAAAGCAAAACAATTTACGAAAGCACTCTGCATTTTCTCACAACACAAAAAGATTGGAACACAATGGAAATGTTTTAAGGGGACCCAAAAACGGGACGGATGGCACTATGTCACTATTGCTTAGTGAAGTTGTAGGTGATCTTTTCGTAAATTGTTTGTGTTGTGAGAAAATGCAGCGCGTTTTATTAATTTGTTTGCGTTGTGTGAAAATGTAGCACGTTTTAAAAAAAAATGTGTTTGCGTTGTGAGAATTTGCAGCACGTATGCTGTCTAATGAATGAAGATCTTTTCTAAATTTGCTGGCGTTTTTTTGTAATTGCACGTGTTTTCATAAATTGCAGCCTGTAAAGCTCACTCTCGGCCACCGTTTCTTTGGACATGCTATAGTTACTGTGGCTGAACAATATGTCGTTTGAGCATCGATCACACAATAGTGTGTGTTTGCAATAGCCACATCGCAGGATTAGATTATTGATCAAAGATTAAATATAAAGATATATTAATTATGTATAAAATTATGACCTTGCTATTTTACATTTGATTGTTCAATTTCTGTATTTGAATACTGTTATACTGCTTATTTTTGCTCTATAGCCTTGTAATTTATTATAATTTATGCAGATGCACTGCATAGAAAGACTTGATCATCCTAAATCTTATCTAAAAACAGACTTCCCAAATTGAGCTATTAACTCACTGTTAGTTCACTTCTGATTATTAATAGCAACCTGTACATATATCCATCTATTGTAAATCTCTGTTTATAGCTAATACAACCTGTATATAATGTTCATAGTACATCCATTTGTAAATATCACCATAGTTTTTCTATAACTGCACTTTTTAACTTATACCTGTATCCTGCACTTGCTGCTATTGCACCCCTGGTTAGACCTAAACTGCATTTTGTTTCCTTGTACTTGTACATGTGTAATGACAATAAAGTTGAATCTAATCTAATCTAATCTAAAATCAAATAATATATTTGAATCGCAGCAAAACAAAATATCCCAATTACACACATTTTCCAGCACTAATAGTTACTTAAAACAAAGTAATGGTTTAAGCAGGAATCCTATAGGATGTAATAAAGATGACAACTACCATGATTCCACATTCATTCCACATTTGATGCCTATGTTTGTTGTGTATGTACTCTTTCTAGTGATGATAAATACATATTGTGCCTTTAAAAAAGTATATTGCATAATTTTGTATGTGTACAGTATAAATACTGACTGGGCATAAAGTGACATGGAGAATAATAATAAATACTTTAACAGTTCTAAAAAAACATTCTAATGAATTCTTTACAACAATATTAATCAAAACTACTGTTTTCAGCAATGTTTTTTTTTCAAGCACCAAATAAGAATTTGAAAATGATCTCTAAATAATCATGTGACCTGAATAATGAAATTCTAGCTGCTGAAATATCTCTTTGCCATAAATATCATTTAAAAATCTAAACAGAAACTATTTATTTTAAATAAGTTTGTACGGGTCAATTATCAGACATTAGCACATTGTTTAAAAACAGCCGATGAGCAGTGATTGTGTTCTGCCAACCAAAAGGGGGCAGAGAAATGTGTCAGACTGCAACTCATACTGTGAGGAAGAAAATGTTTCTTGTGAAAATTTTTGGACTGCTGAAGTTAACATGATAACACATTCCCTCAATCAATTTATAGAAATAAGCATATAGGTACTGTTTGACCCTAAAAATCACCTGTATTTCAAGCCAGAGTTGAGGAATCTATATTTTTTCTCATAAGTAAAATGTGTATGTAGATCATCTCTTATTTAAGAATTGCAAAACATTTTGCGCCTTGTTACTTCTCATGAGAAAACATAGCCTTAGATTTTTCAATTCTCAATTTTATCATGAAATACAAACAATATGCTATTATATATGACATAAACAGTGCAGAGGAGCATATTTACTACTGATTATATAATACATGTTTGAATTGTTTACCCTTCTCCAACAGTAATACAAGTATAAAGTACAATGAATATTTGACAGCACATTTAAATATCAAGTAGCACAAAAGCTTGTGAAGTAATATTTTTACCAAACTATAAGTAGGTATCAATATCGTCAGATGCCATTTTAAATAATCGACATAAGTTAGGTATTCATTCATTTTCTTATTGGCTTAGTCCCTTTATTAATCAGGGGTCGCCACAGTAGAAAGAACCGCCAACTTATCCAGCATATGCTTTACGCAGCGGATGCCCTTCCAGCTGCAACTCATCACTGGAAAACACCCATACATTCTCATTCACACACATACACTGCGGACAATTTAGCTTACCCAATTCACCTATGGCACATGTTTTTGGACTTGTGGGGAAAACCAGAGCACTTGGAGAAAAACCACACAAATACAAAGAGAACATACAAACTCCACACAGAAATGCCAACTGACCCAGCTGAGGCTCGAACCAGCGGCCTTCTTGCTGTGAGGGGATCGTGCTACCCACTGTGCCACCATGACACCATAGTTAGGTATTATATTATGAAAATACATGGGTTACAAAATCTATTTCAAAGTAATATATGAATTATGGGCGACAGGGTCGCTCAGTGGTTAGCACTGTGGCCTCACAGCAAAAAGGTCACTGGTTAAAGTCTCAGTTTGCATGTTCTCCCCATGTTGGCGTGAATTTTCTCCAGGTGCTGTGATTTCCCCCACAGTCCAAAGACAGGTGAATTGAATAAACAAGGGCATTAGCTGTGTAAAACATATGCTGGATAAGTCGGCGGTTCATCCACTGTGGCGACCCCAGATGAATAAAGGGACTAAGCCGAAGGAAAATAAATGAATGAATATATGAATTTTGTGTTAATTTTACACAATATGTAAAATAGCAATGATTTTCTCTATTAGCATTTTCCATTCAAAGTTTGGTAGGAAATAACTATTAAAATTAAAATGATATAGTTTACATTTGCCATGTACAGCCAGTTTTATTATGTAAATTACACACTAATTTTATCAAATTATTTTGTAGAAGTTTATGCAATGTTATCACTTCATAATTTGCAAACTTATATTGTAAATGTATTACCAAAATTCTATAAATGTGTGTAATATGTACAAGCAGAAATGGTAGTAAAATGATTGTTTGAATGTTATTTGTCCTAAATGTATATGCCACAACACCAAATAATGTTTGTATCAACCTTCATTGTGTATGTCATAAAGCATCCTGAACCAAAGGTGAGTTAAATGTCTTTTCAATGCATTGACACTCACTAAACATTTAACATTTTTCTACTCACAAGCTTCCATAGGTATTATGCATCTGAATATGCGTTCCTAACTGTCATAATAACACTGTATAATGTGTTATATTATATATAAATATGTATAATGTAAGTATACATGTTATATGAAGTGCAGTGTTGGTAAGCATAAAAGATATTAACATTAAGTTTTATTCTTTATTTTCCCTTTGTAATACAATTAGACTAACATCTATTTGCTGCAGTATATGCATCAATTATAATTGTAGCCTATATTTTTCAAGATTCATTTGACCAATAGCCGCTGGCATCTATACAGTTAATTCCACAACATCTCAGCTGTGAGATGCAATGAGCCAAAAGAGCGAGGAGGAGGCTGGGAAGCGTTCTCTATTAGGGCCAGCAGCCACATGACTTGCGTAAGGTTGCCTACCAATACACTGAGGCTATTCTGCAACTCAGTCGGGCATAAAAATCGGCCTGCCTGACCCAGAGGTCGCAGAAAGGGCAGAGAAAGGCTGTGCTGGGTGGGAGGGTGGCTGCTTCAGCAAAGTGAAGGAGAGAGGGAGAGGCCATTAGTCGATTAAGCTGGGGTGGAGCCATCAATATTCCACTGATGCCAATGAAAAGACACACTCGCGCAGTCTCGCATGAGAGGCTCGGGTCGAATGGCTTTAACTCTGTCAGAGGTATTGCAGTGCCTCACAGCGAGTGTTGCTATTGAATGTTACGGGCTAACTAACCACCACTTTGGCATCTATAGTTTCCCAGCATTCTTTGTGGATTGCAGAAGCAAGTGCCGGTGGCATTCGAGGGGTTGGGGGGGCTGGGTTTTTGAGGGGAGATAAAAAGTGGTGGTGGTAATTAAGTGTCCGACTGGGCCCTGTTGGGGGTTGCCACGGCCGCAGGCAATGCTAATGAGCCCATCCGCCGGTCAGTGCTACCTTATTAGCCGCCGGCCGGCAATATGGTGGGAAGGACGCGCCGCTACTGCCACCAACCACACGTCGTCACAAGTGACTAACACAGAAACCAGAGGTGGGCAGTAATTCTGTTAATTAGGGGACACTCAGAATGGCCAGTGTATGCCTTGAAGAAAGCCAATCGGACTTAGATTCCGCACTTAAGATGTTGCCTGACACGCATTGTTCTCATATTGATTTTGGTCCATTCCTACCATTTCCACCAGTTAAATTAATGAACAGGCAGGAAGTCTAAAAAGTGGAAAACTGAAAAACTGGCAACATTTCTCAGTGCGGTTTGAGCCACTTCTATGGTAATGGAAGAGAAACGTGGATGAAACTGCACAAGAGAGATTAAAACTGACACAGCAGATTCATTCATTACCTCTCTCTCTCAATGAAATGCTGATACTCTCTCAATAGTGATTCAGTTATGATATCATGAAGCGTCATAATATAATCATGAGAGATGTCACATTGTATACCCAATTGTAATATTTGAATTGATCACTTATGAAATCACTTCCTATACTAGCATATGCTGACACCAAATATTTAAATATACTGTGATAATGAAGATTCAAAATACTGAGAATGATTATGAATTATTTATTTTAACTTGTAGAGTGCTTATTAAGAATATTCATATTGTTGTATTTGCGGTAGTGTTCAGTACACATTTTTTAGTTTTCTTTTGTTCATTAACTCTGTTCTAGGCATGGGCCGCTACAAGATTCTGACGGTGTGATAACCTTAGATAAAAAAAAAGAAAATTGTGAATACTGCTAGAAATAAATATTGTGATTACTGCTAGAAATAAGTTCTGGGTACAAAAAACAACAACTTTTTCTCCCTTGAACACAATATATTTTATTTTAAGAAACATTTAAAATATATTTTTCATTTTAAATATGTCAAGCTAAACAATTTAAATAAATCACTGACTATCTTCATTAGTTTCAAAAACACAGATTTTATAACAACTTGAAAAGGCATCTTTGGATATCTTTCTTTTCTTTGGATATAAAGTAAAGCTACTGCACTGTTCAGATCTACTGTTGTTTTTCAAACAATTCCTGAATCATGGGCTGACCAGTAGCTTTTGATTTGGAGGATCCATTTGCTGTAGTCGTAAAAAAATAGTCGTAAAAAAAACACATAAAACAAAAAACTTGCATATACCTTAGGAACGATATAATAGAAAAAGTTTGCGGTTTCAAAACCTTGACTTTTCCAAACCGTGGTAAACCTTGGAATTGGTTATCGTGCCATGCCTACTCTGTACATTAAGGTTTCATTTGTTAACATCAGTTCATTTAACAGAAGTCAATGTAATAACGACTACAAAAGTATTTAGTAATCTTAGGTCATGTTAATTTCTTAGTTAAAGATGCTGTATGTAAGTTTTTGACTCCTCTAAAGCATAAAAATATAATAATATTTTTGCAGATATTCAAAAAAACATTCTAAGTGAACATTCTGAAGTCAGATATTCTGCCTTGAAAATGTCTGTTACGTGCAGAAATGTTTGTCTTTGTTTTGGTACTTTTAACCTGCCCAATGTCAGTTTAGCCAATTACATTTCAGCACCCCGGGTTGCCTTGTTGGAAAACCGCGTATTTTATTCATTCATTTCATCCATTCATATCTGTTTTTTTTAATATAAAAAGCCATTATAATCAGTTAAATATATATATATATATATATATATATATATATATATATATATATAGACATGTCTATTAAATTCCTCACCCAAGCGATGCCCAATGAGGGGCATCTGTAGTTTTTGTCGTCTCATTTAGTAATTTGCGGTTCTAGATACATTTCTATTAAAGTTTTAAAGCAAATTTGTTCACTGTACTGAACTGCTTTTTACATTATTAATAAGCTGTGATTGAATACATAATATGCTATGGATTTACTGTGTGGTATGGTAACATTACAGTTCAATCTAAAGCCAAGCTTGGACATTTGATAAAGACAGCCATGAGAATTCACACATTTCTAAACATAATAGTTTTAATAACTCGTTTCTAATAACTAATTTATTTTATTTTTGCCATGATGACAGAAAACAATATTTTACTAGATAATTTTCAAGACACTTCTATACAGCTTAAAGTGACATTTAGAGGCTTAACTAAATTAATTAGGTTAACTAGGCAGGTTAGGGTAATTAGGCAAGTTATTGTATAATGATGGTTTGTTCTGTAGACTATCGAAACAAAATATAGCTTAAAGTGGCTAATATATTGACCTTAAAATGTTTTTAAAAAAATAAAAAACTGCTTTTATTCTAGCCGAAATAAAACAAATAAGACTTT
>CAIGQZ010032813.1:6479864-6500731 GCA_903798205.1 Danio tinwini
GGAATATCAATCCTTAGAATCTTTCTATGAGCAATCAATTGTTGTTAAAGCTATTAAAATATTAACTGACCCCTTGCAAAGTTTATTTTAGCGATACAATCCTTTTAAGAAATATTTTTACCTAAATCAATTAGACTTTTAAATATGCAATATTGTGTGTGTGTTGATTTGTGTTGTCTGTTTTGTTCAGTGTATGCAAATGTGAGCCTAGGGTCCAAGACAAATTCCCCCATTGGGAACAATAAAGTGTTTTAAGTAAAGTTAAATAAATTTTTCTTGATGTTCTTGAATATTTTTTTTTTCAAAGTAAAGTATTTCGACACAGCTGATACAGTAATTTTTTTGGCCATGATTGCCTCACATCTGCCTCACATCATATTTGATGATATCTTATCAATTTCAACTGTACTAGAAAATTGGAATTTAGAATACTCATAAAAGCATTACTCGCATCATCGTTTGTATAAGAGAGAAATTAACAATCTGTGTTTGTATGATCCTTGTAACACTGCGAACAAACTGATTCCATTTTGTCTTGAGATTTTATGCCTTGTTTCTGACAGTCATATTAAACAAATCAGTCGCCTACATTAGCACATGCCTTCATCAGCATGTATCAGCAAAGTATACTACATATTACCATCTGTGTGTTTTCTGCATGGCCTCAGCGGTCTGTGGGCACGTTGGGCAGGGTGCCAGAGGTGAAACAGGAAGGAGATGTGTTCTTGGAAGAGATTGAGACAGTGTTGGCTTCCAGACCTCTGAAATTCCTCTTTGTAGATGAAGCGCCCTTTTGCACTCTTGTTTATTTCCCCCAACTTCCATTTATAGAGACCGTACCAAAAAATAAATAAAAGGGCAGTGCCTGGACTAGCAATCTCAGACGTACCATCAAAAGGTTAGTAGATCTGCACGTTAATGCTTAGTCGTGAGATGCTAATTAATGGGATCCACCGTACACTTCAGTGATGTTTCTTTAAGGGTGTAAAAGTGGGGCATGGAGCCCAGAGCTCAACGGGCTCGAAGATCTTACATTTATAGCAGAAAAACAAATCGCGCTAAGTGCTGGAACGAAAGGAAAATGGATGGTTGGCTCTGCCCGCACAGTCACAAAAACATAAGATAATAAGTAAGGCTCTGTGTACGTACCGCGGGGACAGGAAGCAGGGGTGGATTCAACTAGGTGCTATGACGCTAACACCACAATATGCTGTTGCTACAGCATTACTGCCGCCTACTCAGATAGACAGCATGCACACAGGTTAGAGCTGACAGGGAAACTCTCCAACTACTGTAAATCACACTTTGTCCCAGTAGCTCAGGCAAGGGATGCAGCCAAGCTTGACTAGCCAGCCACCCAGAAAGACGGAGAGAATATGAGGGGGTGTGAGAGAGAGTGGAGGAGGTATGTGTGTGTGGCTGGGGGGTGAGGAAGTGAGGGGGGCTCAGAGAAAAGGGATGGCTTTTTTTACAGTGATACCGGGTTGACAGCAGCTTGGCAGTGGCGCCCACGGCACTGCCTGCTTGGATCCAAGCCTGTCACTCAAGACAAGGGCACTAATCAGGATTGGTCCCGGTTTCTTCCTGAAGAATGGGGGTGGCAGTTTTGCAGCCATTAGAGCTGGAGAGGAGAGTGGGGGATAGAGCGGTGGCACAGCAGGAGAGGCTAACCTCATTTACATGCAGGTCCTGGAGGAGAGGGAGCTGATTCCTTTTCCAATCTCCATGTTAAACGGTGGCCAGGGCAGCCGATGGTTAGCGCCGCATTGTTCGGTCCTAGCGCTCTTTGTCACGCTGATAGCCATCTCGCTTCTTCTTTTTTTTTTTTTTTTTTGCCAAAGGTAAAGACGTACGAGCAAGATAACGCAGACGGCACCCACGTATATGACTGAAAACGTGCCGTGTCAAAGGAGAAAATGGCAATAGTTGTTCACCTCTCCCCTTTCCTTCTCTTCACGTCAGTGTTACCAGGTGCTTCTAATTCAACCCTACAGTATCTGGGTGACAAATGATTGCAAAAAATATGATCACTATGACAACCGTAACTGTGTCTTAGGAGAGCACAGAGGCAACATTTTGTGCCTAACCTTAGTGCTTCGTTTAAGAGTCTCTGCATAGAAGACGACTAAATGACGACAAGGGCAAAATGTGCCCGCTGAAATACGAGCGTGATGTACAGGGACTGAGAGAGGAATAAAAAAAAAAAACAAAGTCCACCGTGCATGCCAAATGGGAACTACTTCATAGAAAGCATTTAGGATAATCTATAAAACTATAATGAAGAAATGCATAACGATCTGCAGCTGAGCAAACAGCTGAATTATAGTCTGATTCAACACCATGCTTTAAAGCAGTTTACTCAAATGACGGCACAGCCAATCAATAGTGGCGTTTAAAAAAAAGAGCGCTACACCAATACTAAGATTCTACTGATACTGAGATACTATTGATACTGGCAATCGTCAACAATGGCTGATGTAGAGCCAATATTATCAATACTAGATTTAAGAAAAACTCATTGAAAGAAAAGTCTTACAGTAAGTGTTTAATTTGGTTTGGTTTAATAAATTAAACATATACAGTTGAAGTCAGAATTGTTAGCCCCCCTGAATTATTAGCTCCCTGTTTATTTTCCCCCCAATTTCTGTTTAACGGAGAGAAGGTTTTTTCAACACATTTCTAAACAAAATAGTTTTAATAACTCATTTCTAATAACTGATTTATTTTATCTTTGCCAAGACACTTCTATACAGCTTAAAGTGACATTTAAAGGCTTAACTACGTTAATTAGGTTAACTAGGCAGGTTAGGGTAATTAGGCAAGTTATTGTATAATGATGGTTTGTTCTGTAGACAAGTGAAAAAAAATTAGATTAAAGGGGTTAATAATTTTGACCTTAAAATGGTTCTTAAAAAATTAAAAACTGCTTTTATTTTAGCTGAAATAAAACAAATAAGACTTTCTCCAGAAAAACAGACATACTGTGAAGATTTCCTTCCTCGATCTTGCTCTTTCCTTGTTAAACATCATTTGAGAAATATTAAAAAAAAAAAAAAAATTCAAAGGGGGGCTAATAATTCTGACTTCAACTGTATATTAGCTTTTATATTTTATGATTAACTATTAGCTTTTCATCAACTTACAATCCCCCTTGCAGTTCACTCAGTTTGCAAAGCCATGACAATATGAAAGTGGATATTTATTATGGGATTTGTTACAGATTGCATTTAGCTGTGTAAATAAATAACCAGTGTTTAAGATTAAACTGCTGTAAGAGACTAAGTGTCACAACTGTGAAATTAGCGTGCGCAACTAAAAATATACAATATGAGCTAATTTAGATCCCTTTAAACAAATATTGTCCTGGCGTTGACACACTCTCTTAAAGGGCAAGCGCTCCTTAATTTAAAAGTGTGCTTTAAGGGTTACCTAAAATTGCTAATAATACTCAAAAAAGGAGGAAAAAAGTAAATGAGCAATTCAAATATTTGTAGTAATAACGTGACACAAAGAATGTTATCAGCATATTAAGACATCTGTTTTTCAAAACAAACTAATCACAGAGTTAGGGGAATAAAAAAGAACCTGTTTTATAATTGAAATGTGAGAAATAAACATGCAAACTATGCAAATTTATAGTAAACAAAAATAATTTGTAGAAATTATGTGAATTAAACTGCATATCCCAAAAGAAATAATGCTAATCAAAGGGATAAGAGTTGGCTCTCCATAGAACATTTTTTTTTATTTTATTTTATTTAACTTTTTTGTATTTCTGAGGAAAAAGCTTTGTTATGGATGTGACACCTCTCTGTTACAGATGCGACAGATGTGAAATTGGCATTTGTGTGACTTTGGTATTTCAAATAAAATAGTTAGAAAACTTGGACAGAGACATTTTTACTGTACTGTAAAAAGACAGTATTTTGACACTACTGTAAAGCCTGATTTATACACGACGCATTCGCTAGTTTGATTGAGTGCGCATGGCGAATGTAACATCATCGCAGAGGTTCACTTTGGGTGCATGCAACATGATTTCCGATGTGAGCGCACAAAATGTTTTGAGACACAAGTGAACAGTTTGAGCGGCGGCGTATATAATTTGAGTTGCATATGAATCACTTTGAAGAGATTTTGTTTGAAATAGGTACGCCTGTATATCTTTATGATCCGTCCATGCATGATCATAGGGATAACCTGATGACCAATAATTCTTGGCTAGAAATTGCAACAGCCGTGGGAAAGGTAGAAAGTTTTTGTTAATAAGTTTAGAAAAACTTGAGGGATAAGTTTGTTAAAACCAAAAAGAGAGGCCATGGCAAAAGTGGACACCGGTTTTAATAGCCAATTAAAGATTATGTTTTTCCACCATTCACGGGGGTTTACACTAATGTACATATCACAATTTTAAATTTAAAACAATTTAATAGTTACAAAACTAAAATGAAGTAACAAAATTATTTATTTAGTAACTGGAAAAAAATATTTGAACCTATTGGTTTACAATATACTACTGATGCCCTGTTTTTAGGCTTTACTGGTGATAATGGTGAGGAATGTTGGGCCATTAATGCCTTAGCATATAAGCACAAAGTAGCCAGACAGTAATGTGTGAATTGTGGAGTGGGCTAAATCTATAAAAAAAATGTCAGTATTTTTTAGTAAGTGTACTTTTTTTGGCTTTTATTATTGCCATAATAAAAATCTATATTTGTATAGTAACCCATGTTCTGTTGTCATTGATATTTAACTTTAATAGTTAGAACTGTCCAAGATATGAACAAAAGCAAGTGATGCAACAAAGATTTAAAGTTTAAAAAATCTTGAAAGGTTATACAAATCTTTATAAGCAATAAAATAAATAATAAAAATATTTTGTTTAAAAATCTTGAATGATATTAATGACATGACGTAGTTCCGGAACCTTCCTACTATTATGTTCATATGATTATCCATCTGACTTTACGGTGGGTTTCTTTCATTTGATCTCCCCCTGTCATTTTAAAGAATATCTCAACGATGAACGGAACGCGTCAAGTATAAAAGCCTCGTCCGTTTCGTGAGGTTGCACGTGCAGTCAGCGGAGGTCCGTGACAGCGCCAGACAAAAGTATAAATTAGCCTTCAAACACAAGCCTACACAAACAACTTAAAAAGGGTTTCAATATATTTTTTTTCATGGCAAGGTTGACATTTGCATGGAATAGCTCAAAATCTAAATTAAAATATTATTAATTGGTTATTCATTCAGTAATTTTCCTTTGGATTAGTGCCTTATTTATCAGAGGTTACCATAATAGACCCAGTACTGTGAAACACCCATACACACTCATTCACAGACACACTGATACTACAGCCAATTTTCTTTATCCAATTCACCTATAGCGCATGGCGACGTTGTGGCGCAGTGGGTAACGCTGTCACCCCAAAGCAAGAAGGTCGCTGGTTCGAGCCTCGACTGGGTCAGTTGGCATTTCTGTGTGGAGTTTGCATGTTCTCCCAGTATTTGCGTGCTCCGGTTTCCCCCACAAGTCCAAAAACATGTGGTATGGGTAAATTGGGTAAGCTAAAATTTGACCGTAGTGCATGAGTGTGAATGAGTGTGTATGGATGCTTCCCAGTGATGGGTTGCAGCTGGAAGGGCATCTGCTGCGTAAAACATATGCTGAATAAGTTGGCGGTTCATTCCGTTGTGGTGACCCCAGATTAATAAAGGGACTAAGCTGCAAATACAATAAATGAATGACCTATAATGCATTTCTTTGGACTGTTGGGGAAACCGGACCACCAGGAAGAAACCCACTCCAACACGGAGAGTACATGTAAACTCCACACAGAAATGCCAACTAGCTGACCAGTCGCGACTAGAACCAGTGACTGTCTTGCTGTAAGGTGACAGTGCTAACCAGTGAGCCACCATGCCACCCTATTACTAATTGTTTTGGGTCTAATAATTTTGTACATGTTATTGCAGCATAAAGCTGACAAATTATCTTATATGTTATCCTTTATTAAATATCTATTTTTATTTTGTTTATTAAGTTAAACTAAAGCAATTTTCACTCAGTAGCTCATGCTTTTATTTACCTTTAATGATTCTGTCTCTGTGGCAAGCTAAAGGTCCAGTATTTTGTAACAATGTACAAATCTGCAACCCTTCAGTTTCCATTCTAGATTTTTAGGCCCCATATTATTCCGCCAATATGCTCTGAAATTTAGCTTATCCAAATAGCAAGCTTTAACGTTAAAAGAACATGTACCAGTTTCCCCTCTCCAACATCCATATATGACCGGGCCTCCCAGCCCAATACTAAACAGCTTATGAGCAACGACCTCCCCATAACAACCAAACATGAAAACCGGAGCTTCACATCAAGGTCGGGAGTAATCAAACATACTGTGAAGTCATCTGCAAATGCGAAGGACATTTTTTACACCGGGGGCCGAGCAGGTCTCAGACACTCACCTACGTTTTAAGCCTCGTAAATCAGCGTAAGACATAGTGACAATAGCTTTCACAGAGATGACTTCACATCATGAATATAATATCTCGCCTTTGTAAAGCAGCCAAACACCTCTACACTTGCCGATGATATACCGTTTCCCTTGGAGGCTGTCAATACCTCAGGGTGCCACTACTCTGTGTCTGTTTCCTTCCTGGCACTTTTAATCTTCTCAGCTATAAAACAGTCCCGTCTCCAGAAAAACCCTTGGAACACAGCTGCTAGTCCGCTAGTTAAACTCATTAACATGCGTATGTTCTCTGTGCTGGATGGTATAGTCTATCTTAGAGACATGGTAGAGGTAATGTTAGCGTTGAGCCTGATAAACACCCAAATTAAAATAAAAAACTCATCAAGCACATTTATTTTAAAATGCAATATGACCGAATATTATTTTGATTATACATTAACACATATTCACTTCTAGGCGTAACTGAGCTCCATTTCAGAACTACACTGGTGTCTCTTGACGCTAATGATGACAATGATAGTAATTACCATCATTATTATTGGTGTGTAATTACTATTATTATGATCACCGAATGATTGTGAGAGTAAATTGTCAATCTTGGCATTTTTTGATGCTACTTTGTTGGCGTGGAATCAGCCACCCCAATCACAACAAGCAAAGAAAAAAAAACTCAAGTAGGCCTAATGGAACTGATCAGGATTGGGACAGTCTATTAAAGCTGATCACACTCAATAAAGGTGGCCATCTGGAGTCCGTTCACAGATAAAGAAAGAAAACATAAACGATTCGCTCCATTCTACTTTCGGTGGAACCTCATAGCTTCACGGAACTTTTAATCAAGGGGTCAGAATTTTGGCTGCAAAGTAAACTAAACAAAATCAATAACTAAAAAACAGCAATTGGGTTGTTTACAGTGTGCATGCGCTAGAGCTGCACGATTCTGGCTAAAATAAGAATCGTGATTTTTTGCTTAAAATAAAGATCTCGATTTTCTCACGATTCTATAGATGTAAAATAAAGGTTAATACAAGTAGACTATTATTATTGTTAATTTAGAATACTGATGTTGAATTATTGTGTTTGAGACATATGCTTGCAATCTGTCATTGACAACATTGTTAGACCATTTTTTTCTACTGGTAAAATGAGACATTTGTCATTATCAGATTACCCTCTTGCATTATATTAACATTATATAGGCTACAGTAGTTATACTGACACTGTTAAACATTTATTCACATGCACAACACTCTGTGTTTGCTATAAAAGAAAAACATATTAAATGCTTGTCATAATCATAACTCTAAAATGCGATATAATTATTTAAATTATGTGTGCGCACTTTTGGTTTCATTTTCACTGCTAAGTGCGGTTCATACATCCCGCACGGCTCCCAAACGATCACTATGTGTCACAAACTGAATGTTATTTACAACTTTTTACCTGTTATTCACAGCCCATACAAGTTCTGTTCACTAAATTAGACTTCATTTGTAGTCGCCCTCTCTGTGGTAAGAGCTCACCCATAGATATATACACTAGATATCACATAGGAACCGTGAGCATGCGTCAATAGCGCTGCCACATTGGTACAGTGCTCCTAGGACAGACGTCATTCAACTGCACTAGTCAAGACAGTGTGCCAATGTGAAGATGCTGGACTGTAGCGATGTGTACGGGTGTAGTAACGAGCAAACAAAGAAAACAAAGCACACAGTCATCACATTTCATAGGTAAGATTTCGTTTTTTATGTTTTTGTATGTTATTAACTTTTGTGCTTAACAAGTAATGTTATTGATGATAATGCAGTCTCTTACTGCAGTGACCATAAGGCAAAGTAGCACCAACTCACACTAAATTCTAAGCTTATGTTAGTTTTGTTGAATAAAATAAGCAAACAATGTTATGAAATATGACAACGAGACGCTGCGCTGCCAGAAACTTGTATTATTGTCAGCTAAGTGTACGAGTCGTTCATAACGGAGATTTATTCACAAACAAATCGCTCCCTCCGTCAGAATGAGAAGTGAAAGCAGGAGAGGGGGTGTGTTTCAAGACACAGATTAGATCAAATTAAACAGGGAAAGAGGGTAATGCATTTCCATGCACACAAACACACTCTTTGTCAGGAATGCCCATGCGGTCACTGATCCATCAATGTAGAAAAGTGATGTAAAATTACAATATTTCATAATTTAAAAAATATTTGCATACGGACCACCGGGGAAAACTCCCGATCATAGATATATGTGTATTTCTCTGGCTTTGGATGGCCACGGTCCTGCATACATTTTCAAAGGAGCGTTACCCTGTACTAAAATGGCGGCTCTATTGACGCATTCCTTCTAATAGACAACAGTAGGGTAGGCGACATCTAATGTATATATCTATGGAGCTCACCCAGCTCACGTCACTTGTGATTTCGCGGCCACGAATACATCATTACATGAAGACAGAAATTACATTTTTGGTTGAATTATACCTTATAAATACAGTATATGACTCTTTCAACACCATTTGGAGGTGTACACGTTGCTGAACATTGTATGTAAAACAACGTGAAGACCCACTTTGCTTCTCTCCTGAACTTGAAAATATGATTGGCAGAATCGTATAAATGCTGGATTAAGATCGCCTAGGGCAAGGGTGCTCAACCCTATTCCTGGCGATCGACCTTCCTGCAGTTTTCAGTTGCAGCCCTTATCAAACACACCTGCCTGTAATTAACAAGTGCTCCTCACGTTCTAAATAATTGGTTCAGGTGTGTTTGATCAGGGTTGGAGCTGAAATCAGCTGGAAGGTCGATCGTCAGGAATAGGGTTGAGCACCCCTGGTCTAGGGAGTCGAATCAAGATTGCGATCTTTTTACGATTAATTGTGCAGCTCTAGCATGCGCGGCTTGATTCAAAATGAATGAACTGTGCTCAATGGGGTATATGCACAGACTTTTAATTTCTTCAGAGTTCCGGTAAACTGTCTTTCCGTTATAAAATTGCCACGTTTAAGATCTGATTTCTTTAAAAATCAATGATCTTCACTGCCTGATAGAAATACAATATAAAGTGGGCCTGCTGATCCTAATGGCGCTAGCGGTTTACACGGTCTTCCATCTTGCTTTAGGCTTGAAAAACTTAATGAATGCTTTAGTCTAAACTGAATGTAGCCTATAGTAATTACATTACAACATTAATGCTGTAAAAAGAACCTTATGAAATTGAAAACAGTCACATTAAGCTTTTTTTAAAAAGTGTATCTTTGGCTGAAAAACACTAGCTGTGCATTAGGGCAGTGTGATCTGGGGAAAATGTCTATTTTTGACAGATATTGTGATTGCGATTTGATTGGTGATTTAATTATGTAGTCAAGTTTCAGCTCAATACTCTATAAGCCAAAGCAATAATTCTGCGACAGCTCTTAAAAATGACCTGCTTTTATTCAGTGTCTGTGAGTTTGAAACCAAAATATTTCCATATTACCAATGCTGCTTCTCTTTGATATTATTCGTCTAATAATGCTTCTGAAGCAGCAGACGCCATTATCCCACTTGTCTACGCTTTCCTGTTTGTTTTCTTTTTTTTTCTTGTGGGTTATCTGCATAGTTCGATTGCGCAATTTTGATTGGGCAGAATGAAAGTTTGCTCACTCAATTGGCTGGTAAGACTGTCACACACAGATGGCAGTCACGCATTTGCTCTGGGTGGGGGAAACTAAATAATATTTCATATTGCAGCCTCTTGCGATTAACTAATTGCTTCAAATTGCGATTTGATTTTGATTAATTGCACAGCCATACTCTGCATATAGCCCATTGTGTCAGTTCTATTACTGTTACACATTCATGTAGCAAATGTGGAGCTCAAGTTCAACATAGCTTGCACAACAATATTAAGAATTGTTCTGACTAGTGTCAACTAGGGCTGCACGATTCATCGAAAAAAGATTGCAATCTCGATTCGACCCTACACACGATCTTAATTCTGCTTTTCGACGATTCAGCCAAATATATTTTAAGGTCAGAAGAGAAGCGTAAAGGCAGTCGCACCGGTCTTCACATTGTTTTATACATGGCTCAGCAACATGGACACCTCCAAATGGTGTTAAAAGTGTCACATACTGTATTTATAAGGTATAATTCAAATGTCATTTCTGTCTTCATGTAATGACGAATTCGCAGCCGCGAAATCACATGTGAGCTGAAACACTGTTTGTTTACTACCGAGAGGACATGCGCATGCTCGCCAATGATGTCTACTTTAGTGAACAGAACCTGCATATGCTGTGACATAATAATAACAGGTAATAAAGTTGTAAATAACGTTCAGTTGTTGCACAGAGACATCGTTTTGGGAGCACAGTGAAAGTGAAACTGAAAGCGTGCAAATCATATAAATTATCATATCGCATGTTAGAATTATGATTATGACAAGCATTTGATATATTTTTCTTTCGTAGCGAACACAAAGTGTTGTGCATGAAAATAAATGTTTACTGGGTCAGTATAACTACTCTAGCCTATATAATGTACATTGAATATGCAAGAGGAAATCTGATGATGACAAATGTCTAATTTTACCAGAGAAAAAAAATGGTCTAATAATGTTTTTCAATGACAAATGACAAGCATATGTCTCAAACAAAATAATTCAACTTCAGAATTATGAATAGTCGTATTCTGATGTCATCACTTCACTGTGAATTAACAACCAGGACATATTGAAAGTCCACTGTTCCAAGTCTAGACAAACTTTAGCATTTTAACCAATAGTAGACCTACACATAGGCCCAATATTATCATTGTTGTTTTACCATATGTTTGAGAAATAACAATAATAATAGCCTACTTATTTTAACTTTTGTTTACATCTACAGAATTGTGAGAAAATCCTGATTTCTCCAGCTATATCCAGCTAGATAAAATTAAGATCTCAAGAAATATTTGATGAAAATTAAGAAAATACAGTGCTTCTGTAATACTACTTCTATTCAGTATAATAATAGTCTGTTATTACTGAATTTTTTTTTTAAATGTCATTTATCTGTCCTCAAACACTTATCCTCTATTGAGTTAAGAGGTTGTTTCAACCTTAATAGTATTTGTCTCAGTTACTATAATGTAATGTGGACATCAGAATTATCAGAAAATGATTCTCATTATGGCTGTTACATCTCAGGTGTGCAATACTTTCTAATAATTGAACAGGTCTGAGTTATTTGTTCTGATTAAACTATGGTTGCAGCATGAAGAGACATTGATCAGATGTTTTATTTATACCTCATCGGGTATTGTCAATAAACACTGTAAAGTGTTGGATGCATCTCATCCCAAACATCTGTTGGGATTTAAAAAAAAACATTTTAGAGCTAGTAGCAGCAGAGGCATTAGCCATTGATTTGCAGACTAATGCGGTTATTATTAAGAAAGTAATATCTCTTATGGGAGCGAAAATGCAAGTTTGGCTCATCATTACTACCTTATAACATAGTTGTTAATATGAAAAGGTATGGAAAATTTGACTTTGCAGATGTGACATTTTTGTGCACATATGCTTCCATGCAGGCATGCGACTGTACTCTTTGTATATTTTTTTTTCTTTGAGAAAGAGAGAAAGAGCGTGAGAGAGAGAGAGCAAAATGCAACACATTATAATATAATATAATATAATATAATATAATATAATATAATATAATATAGGGCGGCACAGTGGCTCAGTGGTTAGCACTGTCTGGGTGATCCGGTTCTCCCAGTACAAAGCCATGCAATAAAGGTGAATTGGATGAACTAAAATTTGCCATAGTGTATGAGTGTGTGTGTGAATGTGAGAGTGTATGGGTGTTTCCCAGTGCTGGGTTGTGTTTGGAAGGGCATCCGCTGTGTAAAACATATGCCGGAATAGTTGGCGATTCATTCTGCTCTAGCGACCCCTGATAAATAAGGGTCTAAGCAGAATGAAAATGAGTGAATAATATAATATAAAATAATATAAAATAATATAATATAATATAATTTAATATAATATAAATATAATATAATTCCAAAAACCTAACTGAAGGTAAATAAGACATTTAAGCAGCATCAGCAGCATATGAGATGTCATATTTATCACATTAGAAACCTTATTTGCAGTTTTTCCAAAAATCTGAATATGATCCCACCCCCACAAAACACGCAGACGTAGTCCTCACTTTTGATCAGGCCTGTTGTATTTACCGTTCAAACACCTGGCACAAAAACCTGTGCCCATGAACCACAATAAGCAAAAGCAGGTCAAGTACAGGAAGGTCACATGCCAGCCATGCAACTACCATTAACATGAACGGTTGCTAACATACAAATTTCTCTAGTTATTATTGACCTCCATGGCCATTTTAAAAACATAATTCAGAAGCAATCTTTAAAAAAATTACGGTGGCTTGTCTCTTCTCATTCGCTGTCAAGTGAACAGACTGCTCTTTGATTCTGCCCAGTAAGCCTCATCTCATCTTAAGACAGACCCAGAGTACTGACTCATAAATCAAATCACAGTTTGGCATAGCTCTGCAGCCCGGGCCTGCGTCAGACCTGTCTGTTCGATCCCTTGTGCGGTGTGGCCCAGTATTAGCAGCCTGTTAAAGGTCTGTCCTGGAGGGGATGGATGCACTTGTGTGGTACAACAACACAGGAAAGTGCCTGGAGCTCTCCAGCAGCTCCCCCCACCCTTTCCCCAGCTGAACCAGCGAGCTGTTCCTTATGAACCACTGCCAACAGAATGCCTGCTATGAGCTGGTTATTACTCAGTGCTGGGCCGCCACTAGCCAAAGGGCTGCTCTCCGAGCTGTAGATCTCCATGTTGTGACTTGTCAACATGTGGAAAATCGTTACCCAGCTCAGGCACTTTTATTCCACACAGGCTCCAATTGAGACTTGGGTGGGTGAAACATTGTGTGCAGACTTTTTTCACTCTGAGTCTGCAATGCCTCATGTAACATATGGACAAAGGTGTGTCCTGTGGATAGGAAAATATATATATTTCCAAATGAGCATATTGACTTAGTTATGGGGTTTGAACTTGAAGGATAGGACCAGTTCAGTGCAACAACAATAAAAGATTTTTTTTTATTATTATTCCTCTTAATATATGCATTTTTAATGTATAAAACACATTTCTAAATATTTGAACGCATTACATCACAATTTTTATTAAAATACTTCAAATTAAAAATGAGTACATAAGTTAGGTTTTGGTCAGAATGTTGTTTTTAAAAGGATTATCCTATACTCACCATTTAAGGCTGCAAATCTTATTATTATTCAAATACAATCAATTTCTCAGTCAATATAGACAATACATTTTACAGGGTATATGCAGGAATAATTTAAATACCTTTTTAAGATTTTGAAAAAACCTTCTCAGAATATTTTAAGACCTCGTCGCCATTTCAAGTTCTAATCAGCATCAAACCTTTAAGTTGATAAACAGTTATTAATAAACAGTTGTCGTTAAATAAATCAATTGAGCACAACCATGCAACAGAATTTAGATAAGCTTGGAAGAAACAAAAAGAAAGAATAAATTACACGGTTGTTTTTTCAGTGACTTTCACTGTTTAAACTCATCCTTATCCAACCAGGATAACCAGCAAACTTACATTTTCCCATTTTGCCGTCTGTTTCGTAAATTACGTGACATCACTCGGATGGAGGAGCTTGGCCGGACGCACCCCGGCCTGAACCAATCGCATGGATCGAGCACGCTGTTAATATTATTATTAATTTTTTTGAGTCAAATCTTTGGACAATGCTTGAACAAAATTTAAGACTTCGTAAAAATGCGATTAAGAATTTTTAATACCTTTTAAGGGCCTTAATTTTCTCATAATTGATTTATCAACTTTTAATACTTTTTAAGACCCTCCGGACACCTTGACAAAACAGTTGTATTATCAATTAAAATACAAGTTTGGTCACCTAACATCTTTAGGAATTTAAAGATAATGCATTTAAACTGAAATGACTTTTAACTCAATTTTATATTTTATGTTTCTCTTTATTTTTCATATTTATTCCATTTTTATTTAATATTTTTTATTAAATATATATTTATTAATTTGGGTGTACTGATTTCTAGATTGTGATCAAAAAGGTAGATTAGTTCCAGTTTTTGCTTTGGTACTGTCTAGTGTATGTACAAATACACTCACCAGCCACTTTATTAGGTACACCTGTCCAACATGGCAGCAACTGAATGCATTTAGGCATGTAGACATGGTCAAGATGATCTGCTTGCAGTTCAAGCCGAGCATCAGATTGAGAAAAAAGGTGATTTAATTGACTTTGAACATGGAACCAGAACTTTGAAACAGCTCATGTACTGGGATTTTTACGCACAACCATCTCTAGGGTTTACAGAGAATGGTCTGAAAAAATAGAAAATATTTGAGCTGCTAAAATGCAACAGTAACTCAAATAACCACTCGTTACAACCGAGGTATGCAGAAGAGCATCTCTGAATGCACAGCACGTCGAACCTTGAGGCGGATGGGCTACAGCAGCAGAAGACCACTACTACTCAAATGGCCTCCACAGTCACCAGATCTCAATCTAATAGAGCCCCTTTGAGATGTGGTGTAACAGGAGATTTGCATCATGGATGTGCAGCTGGCAAATCTGCAGCAACATGCTATCATGTCAATATGGACCAATATCTCTGAGGAATAATTCTAGCACCTTGTTGAATCTATGCCATGAAGAATTAAGGCAGTTCTGAAGGCAAAAGGGGATCCAACCTGGTACAAGTAAGGTGTCCCTAATAAAGTGGCCGGTAAGTGTATATTATTGTAAAGTATCCTGCACTCATTTATGCTGAGCACTGTATATTAGGCATAACTCAAGCCATATGATCCTTCAGAAATTGCTCAATAAACATACATTATTATCACAGTTGATAAAAGTAAATGAAATACAAATTATATTTATGTGTATTTTTTACTCGTTATTTCTGAATATTAAAACAGACAATAATACAAGAAACATTAGGAATTCTTAAGCACTGATAACGAAATGAGAACACTGAGTGTAATTTTAAACCCATCCTTTCACCACACTTACAATTCTGAAAAGCTGACAAGCGGAGTTCACAACCAAACTTTACTGAAAAGCAAACATTTATGTGTGACAGGTGTGATGGAAAAACATATATCAAATATCCGGAAGGCTCAATAGATCAAGAAATCCTTCCTGTCATTAGCTTCAATACAGTTCTGTCAGTTGGCGCTCAACAACATACAATGTTCTGAATGGCTGCTTATATTTTAAAGATTCAAATTCTTTTAAATAATACATTAAACATGAATCTTGCACTTGATGAGCCAAGTCTGTTACAATCATCTCACCGTTCTACAAAAAAAGGTCTTAATTATGTCACCACAGTGCCTTTGACTGAGCACTCACAGCTCCACTACACCTGTGATAAAAGCCAGGCCGTCCAGCTAGCCAAATTAATCTAAATGTTCTGGTTCAGTATGCCTGGCTGAAGCCCCTTTTCTGTGTAAGCACTTGTTCAGGAGAGCATCCACCACCCTTCCCCTGCCCTTTAATTCATTTCTGAGAGGAAAGCCTGTGTATCATTATTCGCTTGAGCTCAAATGGGCAGACACCGGTGAGAGAGCCTGATCAAGTTGGTGGGGCAGGGGGAAGAAAGAGGAGGAGGAGGGGGTATTCTTGGCAGATTTTTCCCTACAAATCAGATGCCAAGAGCGAAATGGAAACCTCCCCTCATTTTCCTTTCCCCTTAATCCAATGTTTTCAAGCCCAGGCCCAGCCAAGGTCATTATAATCATAGATGAGTGGAAAGGAGCCAGTGACCCACCATTACGGTAAGGTGGAGAGCCACCCAGTCGCGCACACACACCCACACTCTGCCATCGGTCTGTAATGGAGAGCCGAAATCCGTGCAATGCTCCAATTCCTCCATTTGCAAATGCAGATAACCTTAAAGATCATGTGTGTATAATGGAAATGGCCGGCTCCCATAGGGAGACATTTTAGCTGATGGCAAAGGTCAGGGTGAAAGAATGATACGGGCTATGTACTTGCACAAAATGGAGGCCTGCAAGTAAGACAAAGAACAGCAGAAAAGAAAACGAAAAAAAGAGGTAACCTCAGTCGACCTCTCCACCTCAGAGTGGAAAATGCTTAACGAAGCAGTGGCGGTTTTAACCTAGGCTCCCATCTCGCTATTAATTTACAGGAAGTTGGGTGAACTGTGACCTGCAGATTGAACAAAATGTATGAATTCTGGAAAAAGGAGTGCGCGTCAGTGGTGTAAAGGCCTTGGTTTTGTAATCCCTGTGGTTTTCATTGTAGCACTAAAGCCAAAGGTCATATTTAACTGTCAAGAAGATCATCTGACTGTATCAAGGCCTTAATGCCCTCTTGCGAGTCTTGACCCATGCACATGGTGACGCAAGCACTCCTGAACTCTAGTTATGTATTCTTCAGAAAGGGAAGTGAAATAAACTCTTGCTTAAAACAAAATAATATGTCATAGCCTTTACATGGGAAAGAAAAACACCAGATGCCAGAGCAAACAAACTGCTTCAGCGTATTATTTCCACCATCCTGGACTTATATATTTTTTTACTTTTTAAGGCAGTGTTTAGCAATCATGAGCAAATGAGATATATTTAGATCAAGAATTGATCTAGTCGTACGCCTCTCTGCTCACAGGTGTTATATCACAGAGAACGCAAACAGAAAGTGATGAAATGTGACATCATCACTCCTCCATGGCTGTATGAAAGGGCTGCGTGGGGCTCCACCAAACTGCTTTTGCTGACTTGGTGATTTTGATTCATTAATCAGTGGTGGGACAAGCAGCAGTAGTTGTTACATCTTAACAACTACTGCTGTTACAATGATTATGAAAAGTCAGCAATTAGTACATTGTGATAATTACAGGCTTTTACACTATTTCCTGAGATTATATTCTATTCAAATAACTTTTTTCAATAAAAAGTTAAGCTGTAGAGTCACGGTTATGAGCTGAACTACAGGTGAATAAAATGAAGAGTAAACACTTAATGATGTACACAAACGTGTTATGGCTTTATTAAGAAAACTTTATGAACACAAAAAAGCAAACAGGAGGCTTGAGGGCAGGAGAAAATAAACCCTGAATTTCACAATAAAAGTCCCTAAAGGTAGAGCTTTACTGGTTAATTACTATGTGCATAAGGATGCACTGTTATTACAGGTTTATGTGCTATTTCAAGAATTTCAGTTCAAAAAGTAACTTCACAGCAAAAATTCCATCACAATTATAATCCAGCATACTTACAAACCGCGCACACACACACTTATAAAGCTGTATTAGGGGCACGCTATTATAGGTCTTTTTAAGATATTCTCTTGAATTATGCAAAACATTCAACAAGCATTACCCAACATATACCACATTCACTAATACCACACAGAGTGTAATGTGCTTTATATCAAAGCGTTTCCAAATAGGCTACTCTGAATTGAACTACCGCTGAAGAACTCTTTAAACCCGGCAGAAACCACCGTGACAGGGTAAGTGGATGTAAACAAACGCGTTGTGGGACTATGGAGCACACATTCCACAGTGTAAAGCAGTTAAAACACAAGCAGGAGACCCCAGAGAGCAGCAAACTCTCAAAAGATAATATCCCGGACTTTCAAAAAAGTCTTAAAAGGCGCTGTTTCGCCGACACGCATGAAGATGCATTACGAGCGCTCGCTTTCGTGCACTTAAAGCGCCACCGTGCCACATTTCGCCAATTCCTCTGATCGATGTTTTCCACACTCTACAGATCACGTCCCCTCTAGCGGCCGGCACACGCAACTGCAGCCGTTATTAGCGAGCTGATAAAAGCACAATGTTAACATCCAGCTACACAGGGTCAAATGAACAAATATCGCGATTAGTAATTCCAAGCGCAACGCGCGCAAAGCAGCGGATGCCGCGAGGTTCGATTCGCACGCGCTTCGACGCGAGAGAAAAACGCGTTTCGCCTTTGTGCGTTATTGATCGCAGATTGTCTGCAATGAATGGCTGCATGAGGAAGGAAAAAACCCTGAACTTCAGGTGACCGACCATGGCTTTGACACAGGCAGCCTGCAGACACGAACCCCACTGAACTGGGAGGGGTGGAAGAAAATACCTCAGCTTAAAAAAATCCCGCTCGACAAACGAAAGGAAGAAAGAAGGGAAAAAAAGTCGCGGACAAACACACACTTTCACATATGACCGCGGAAGGCGGAAAGTTGGTCGAACGTGTTTCGGGTGCATTTTTAAGTTGCAGGCTGCTGCTAGATAGCGCCGGAGCTAAGTAAAGGCAGGGGCATGGATGGAAGGCTGAGTCTGGCTCTCAGTCTGATCCGACTGACCCTTCATTTTATTGCGGCCAGATCCTCAGATCCTCCCCTTTCCCTTCCGCGCGACTCTGCCTCGCTCGTACGGACACATATAAGAAAAGACGCGCGGCCATAAGCGCCAAATAAGCGGCGATAACGCGAGCTTTACTGGCCGCAACCTTTAGGCGGAACGGGACCTTTATCGATTATCTGCAATTAAAGGCACCGCTAGTGCGCTCGCTCCGCTAGCCCCCTCATCGCCAACATGGCTGCCTAGCACAGACCTAAAAAAGGAGAAATAACCTCCGCCGTGCCTTTGTCTGTTTCACCTCTTTAACCCTAAACTACTGCGCAAAACACACAGAGACGCGCTAAAATCGCGCGGAACGAGAAAACGACTTACGTGAAGGCAGGCGCTTGGGTTGCTCCTGTTTCCTCCTTGGCATTTTCCCCCTTTTATCACATTCTCCTTCTTGTTTAGGGATATGAAGAAAAAAGGTCTTTTCCCATTGAAATTTTGCGAGGGAGCCTGATGGCAGGGACTTGTCGTGCACCTGGCTGTCCTCGGTTAAGTGTATTGTTGGGAACAGGGAAGAGTAGAGGAGGAGGTGCTGTTGTTGTTGCCGTGTCTTGACTATGGCTGCTCTCTGTAAGTGTGTGTCTCCGAGCCCCTAACTAACACTAATGCAGGGATCAAAGGGCAGCAACAGCAGAGCACACACACACACACACATACACACACACGCACGCACACACACACTCACACGCACACGCTCTCACACACACACACTCGCTCACTCACTTACAGAGAGAGGAGCTCGCCCGACAGAGAGACGAGAAAGGGACAAGGTGCCCCCAAGCTTTCAGGGTGTATACTTGACTGACCACGAAGGATTTTTTTTATTCGTTTATAAAATGGATTCTGACTGATGAATATTAAATGGAGTGGGGGAAATCTTAACGTAACATACGCTATTTTTCAACGTGATGTGATAATTTGAACGTAAAATCTGATTAAAAATGATGTATATGTTTTTACGTGTATAATTTTTACACATTTTTTTACATTTACAAATGTACAATTTAATTTACTGTAACATTTTTTGTTTGTTGACATGAACTAACAGTGATAAATACTTACAAAGCGTTTATTCATATTTTAACCTCAGCATTTATTATTACAATTTATTATAACATTTATGTTATTACAATCCAAGAGTTTATCAATGAATGTAGTATTTTATTATCCAAGTGCCCATTGCTAGTAATATTAATTCATGCATTTTATAATCTAAAATTAACTAGTAATAAGACATTATTGTAGAGTTGCCAAATACAACAAAAATAACTTCACTCTAAAAACAATCATCACTTTTTTATTTTTTTTGTATTACACAGCTTTCTTATGACAACAACAACGAAGATGTTGATGATTATTATAAAAAAAATCTCCAAACAATTAAATAATGACTGTAACAATTGTTCTATTGATTGTTAATGCATTGAATAATGGAATTTTATTGTAAAGTGGTATACAATTAGTTTATAACCATTTTAAAAACAAGATTTGTTAAGTAAATACTTATAAATTTAAAATGTCCTGATTTGAATAAAAAAATGTAAATGTTACAGTTAATGTTATGTAATGCACAATTATAATTAATTATAAATATTATATTAATAATTATAATAATTTTAAACTTATATTTATACTTTTTAACTTGTTGAATTATATTATATTATATTATATTATTCAATCATTCATTTTTTTTCAGCTTAGTCCCTTTATTAATCTGATGTCCACAGTGGAATGAACCGCCAACTTATCCAGCACTTTTTTACGCAGCGGATGCCCTTCCAGCCGCAAGCCATCTCTGGGAAACATCCACACACACTCATTTACACACATACACTACGGACAATTTAGCCTACCCAATTCACCCATACCGCATGTCTTTGGACTGTGGGGGAAACCGAAGCACTAAATGATATTATATTATATTATATTATATTATATTATATTATATTATATTAT
>CAIGQZ010032813.1:6505731-6527578 GCA_903798205.1 Danio tinwini
ATATATATATATATATATATATATATATATATATATACAGTTGAAGTCAGAATTATTAGCCCCCTTTTGATTTTTTTTTCTTATTCAAATATTTCCCAAATGATGTTTAAAAGTCTGATAATATATTTTTTTATCTGGGGAAAGTCTTATTTGTTTTATTTCGGCTAGAATGAAAGCAGTTTCTAATTTTTAAAAACCATTTTAAGGTCAATATATTAGTCCCTTTAAGCTACATTTTGTTTCGATAGTCTACAAAACAAACCATCATTATACAATAACTTGCCTAATTACCCTAAACTGCCTAGTTAACCCAGTTAAGCCTTTAAATGTCACTTTAAGCTGTATAGAAGTGTCTTCTAAATGTATCTAGTAAAATATTATTTACTATCATCATAGCAAAGATAAAATAAATCAGTTATTAGAGATGAGTTATTAAAACTATTATGTTTAGAAATGTGTTGAAAAAAATCTTCTCTCCGTTAAACAGAAATTGGGGGGAAAATAAACAGGGGGGCCCTATAATTATGACTTCAAGAGTATACTGCATGCATAGGAGTCCTTGCCTCGAGTTTCCCTTCAATATTTGGCTGCTTCCACTCATTCCTATAACTTGAACTAGTATATTTGATGTCCAATATTAGGTAACACGTTTTATGGTAATCTTAGAAAATCTCCCTGCATGCGTGTGTCCGCTGCTTGTTGTTGTTTAAGATTAGTTTAGTCTCCATGGCGAGGTCACGGTCTGTTCTGTAACCCCGCCGATGCCAGGCAGCTGAGGTAATGCGTGCAAGCAGACATTCTGCTGATAGTAGTCATGGCAACAGCAGCATGACCTCACACGCCGCAGCAACCTAAAGGTCATCTAACAGACATCATGTTTTGATGGTCACTGTATCAGCTGAACCTGACAGTGACAAATATCTGCGAAAGAAAGGAGGCCGTTTCCATTCACAGATCCGCTTCCATTTGATACTTTAACCCGTTCGTTTGCCCTGCAGTATTGATTTACTAATTATTTACATGCAGCACTATCATAGATTATGTTTGCGTCCATTTTACGCTCATCTGCAATCCAGTTTATGCCTTATGAAACATTCAGGTGAAATGACTTGCAAAAAAAAGTAGACAGTTAGCCCCACAGTGTCTATCTAATTATATTTCTTGTGCGATATTGATAAGCATGATGGTTCGGCTGGTCTTTGAAAGCAACTCGTTTTGTCTGTTGGCATTATTACTACTTATTAAAATGGCTCCCCTGCAGCAGTGCAGGCTGTTAGCGAGCTAAATGAATTTCAGGTGCTTCAGTAGCGGATAAAGGAGGTTGGATAAAAAGGTATATCTCTCCCCGAGGCCAAGCATAGTGGTGTGGGTTACCTCTTTTTCAACTCGTTGCAGCCACTTCCTCTTTGTTAGGATGTTGCAAGATTGTGTTAGGAACACTGAGTGGAGCAGGTCATTAGAGGACTAGTGGCATGACAGGATTGTGCGATGGCTAAGAGGAGAAGCTTGAATAACAGAGGTGAAATATTGTAAATATCACTTTTAACTACTAGGGTGGTTCCTAAAAATGTTTTTCTTTTAGGCTATTTGTGCACTATTGATGCAGAAAAAGGTGTTGCTTTAAACATTTCACTTTAATGCAGTCATTGTATATTTTATATCTGATGACCTGTGTTTCGTGACATTTTTGCACCATGAGAAGGTGTTAATTTAGTCGCTAAAAAGATGGCTTGATTCTTTTATAGGCTATTATAATTAAACAAGTCATTCCTTCAAGCGGTTCACTATAAAAACAAATCATAGGACTGTAAAAGGAATTTAAAAATATATGGCAAACTACTGTATTTCATTCATTTATAGGGATGTACAACAATGTTTGAAGCACTAATTTACCTTTGTTACAGAGATGAAAAACAACCATAAACATTATGAGAGAGTAATCTGATAAACCAATGCTCATCACCAACGATTTTCTTCACAAATAGAGAAGTGTACTTATATATAAAAGTGCTTAGTGTCATTAACTGTAAATTATTTTGTTGTTGTTCATTAACAGAATTAAAGGCAGATGATTTGTTTTAAGGTGTTGATATTTTTTGTCAAGATTTTAGAAATTCGCAGAACAAATAGCCCATAAATTTGTCCTGACTTTAATGCACGACTCAAACATCTCATACACTCTCAGAAAAAAAGGTACACGGGGGTACAAATGATGTTCCTTAAGAAACAATTTTGTACCTTTGTAAAAGTTGTACCTTATATGGTACAGAAAAGACCTCTTATGATACTGTTCTGTACCTTTTATGGGGATGAAGGTACACAATTGTTCTCATAAAAAGGAACAAATGTTGGACAACTCCTTCTTTATTACAATATCTATGAAAATAAATATGACTGGAAAAGCAAAGTGATTTTATGAATAATTTTCCAAATTAAAACATGAATCATGCATATGTTTAAAGAAACTCGTAAACATTAATTATTTAGTTCTATAATACAAAACTGGTAAAACAAAGGGTATAGGTATTGTAAACTAAACATTTAAGGCATTTTAATAAACATTTGGTAAGCTTTTCTGATAAATGCATTTTCATTATTGATATCCACACCTTTTGGTGTTTGCTTTCCACTACGCATGTGAGCTGGCAAAAGTCCTGCATATGCAAAGTGTTCATGCAGACATTTTACTATTGTAAAACTAATCAAACATTGTGCATATCTCGTTACAATACTTTTGCATAATTCTACTTCTATTGTAAAATTAAGTGAATTAAATGAACTTTTAAGTGAAGTTATAGTGTGAAAATTGGAGAAAAAAAGGTTTAATATTGTACATGGGAGAATGTATTTCTGAAACATTTTTGTGAAAAGTTTAGCAAAAAAAAGAAACTTTTTTTAAAACATTGTTTAAAAATGTATTTGATGTTTTATATTTACTGAAAATAAATTGACACATTTTGGATATAGCAAAATGCCTTTAAATAGTTCTTGAAGGAACACATTCGACACTGTTAAGATACAAAGTGTCTTGTCACTGTAGTGGTACCTTCATGGATCAGATTTGTACCTTTGATGAAGGTACAATATTGTATCTGCAGGTTTTAAAAACCAAAAGTACATTTTGGTTTCCCATGGTACAAATTAAAGGTCCAAACTGCAATGGTATACATTAGTTTCTTTGTCTTAAGGAACAATTCTGTTCCATAAAAAGGTACTGCCCCAGTGACAAGGGTTTAAAAGTCAAAGTGTACTTAGAATGTGTAAATGTGTGATTTCTGTCAGATCATTTGAATACATTTGTTTTTTAAACCTATGTTTAACTTCTTTGTGATATCTAATTATCACAAATTGTCTTCATAAATTTGCATTCAAATTACATTTGACTCTAGAACCAGAGAGGACACACACTTCTGTGTTGTCTATTGCCGCAGGGGATACGGGGTCCTTCGCACATATTTAATGCCAGTAAACACTTCTTGTGTTAAATTTCTCCTAATTAGCTTGTGAAAAGTTGATCGCTGACTACAATGTAACTCCGGTTATTTGGAGTATAAGGTATGGCACAACTCTAGGTCATCTTAAGTTTCAAGATGAAGAATTGTTAGTCTGTTCTGACTCTAACTGCCTTTGAAACAGAGATTATTACGGTGGGAAGCTGGTGCCAGTGTTGTCTCCGGCATGCCACCTGTCCCCCTTCGCTCTCTTCTCACTCCCTCTTCCAGCTGTGTGACAGAAGCAGGTGGCTGCCCCTGCACTTGCTCTCTGACCTTTTGCTCTGGAAGGGATACCTCACAAAAAGGCTACTCTTGTCCTGAAGTCCATGTCCAATATCTTTTTTTTTTCCACTAGGAAAAAATAAGTTGATTCTTGTTGCAATTTGTTGTTTATTTTCTAAGAATTGGTTTACCCAAATTGCATCCATGGACCACAAAACCAGTTGCCTTGACATATTTGTGGGCAATTCCAAAAATGCATTGTATTAGTCAGTAATGTCAAAATCATTAGAATACTATGAAAATATTATGTTCCATTAAGACATTTACTTAATTTCCCTCTGTTAATGTATAAAAAATGTGTTTAACTTTTTTAAATCCTCAGGGTGCACTTACACTAGGCTATCCCAACCGTGCCCAGGTGCGTTTCTCGGTTCGTTTGACAAGTATGCGTGCTTTGAATCAGGCCCAGGCAAGGTTTAGTTGGCCTCCCTTGGCCCGGTTGGAAGACATGTGCCAAAGTGCGGTGCACTTGTAGTGTGAGTGCAAAGGGTGCCTGAGTGTGAGACCCAATGTCACTTTTAAGGGACTGTTTCATATGGATTTATTAATCATTCTTACTTTTCAATGAACGTGAACTGTCATAATTTATTAAAGGCACAAACCCCTTGCAACATGTCATCTACACCTTCAGCAAACCTCCTAATACCTGCAGCATAAGCATTTTTATAATAATTTATGAGCGTCAAAAGTTGTGGATTTGTTCTGCAAAATATTTGACTATGTGTCACTGCATCCCAAACAACTAGAAATGATACAAAACTACATAATTAAAGCAATGTCCGCTGTGCTGAGAGCGGCTCTCTTCAGCTGAACAGTCACATCATCGATGACGTAAGTGTGCTCTGGCTCGGAAGGCAAAATGCAGTGTAAGCAGCCGCTTAGGGCTCTGGGGAATTAGGGGGCCCCCGACCAATGTCAAGAAGCCTATATTAATCATATTAATCACATCCTTTTTTTACATTTTCTATCATATGTTGTAAAATCTATCTATAACCATTACGATTTTAACGTTATTACTTTTTTCAAAATCGAGGGCCCCCATGAATAATGAAACGTTCCGTTCGTACTGCACATGCGCAAGGTGTGTGAGTGCTTCTATCAAAAACACTGCCAATCAATGTTGCCAACTTAGCGACTTTTTAGACCGCCTTATCGCCAAATAAAAAAAAAATAAAAATAAATCAACTAGCAAAGGTTTTACTGGAGATTTTTAGATACTCTCATGTGTCCGTGCTGTACGGTTCTTAATGTTACTCTTTGCAACGAGCTAAAGGTGATGCCGTTTGCCTTTCCCACACCTCAGAGCACTCAAAGGCGGCACAGCAACACACAGCCTTCTCTAACACCTGCATCACTGAGCGGATCTTTCCTCTGCATACTGATGGAAAATGTTTCAGCACTGTGAGTGTGAGGTATTTCCATGGTACAGTCAAACCCATTTGCTTCTCCTTTGTTTTAAATGTAATAATTTAAATAGATCGTTTATTATTTCCTTGCTGTTGTTCACAATCATAGAGATTTTAGTGACACCAGTCTGCCAGCGATCAGAGTAGAGGCAGGTAGAGCATGCAAGAGTGAAAAGTTTGAGAACATTTGGGGAAAAAAATAGAAATACGACAAACAATGAAACGCAGCTTCTTCGCGACCCTGATTTTTAATAATTTTAATTTTAAAAATTATTATTTTAATTTGAATCATTATTATTTTTGTTGCATCGTTTTACCCCTGGGTTGACAATCTGTGCAACCAAAAGGTTTAAGCTTTAAAAGTTATGAACATAATCGAGTAACACTTTAAAATAATGGTCCATTAGTTAATGTTAGTTAATGTATTTACTAAGATAAACTACGTACAATTTTGTACAGCATTGATTCATCATAGTTCAACATTTACTAATGCATTATTAAAATCATTAGTTAACGCACTGTGAGTTAACATGAACTAACAATGAATGACTTTATTGTCATTCACTTACTTTATCAAGCATAACTAAATGTGTTATTCATTGATTGTTCATGTTAGGAAATACATTAATTAACATGGACCAGTAATCTTATTTTTAATTGGTTTAATCCATGTCATGATTTTTAGGAACAGATTTATTTTGATACACTAGGATTGATCTTGTGTTTCACACAATAATTTCTGAGCTATACCTTTGACCACACTTGATGTGCTTTAATCAGTGTTTATGTGCAAGTGCAAATATAATTTTTTTTCTGATTCTAGATTCCAACTGACTGTATACGATACTCTAGTGATAACAGTACTCCTCCAGCTACTTAATTTTTGTGTTACTCCGTGTAACACTGCAAGTGGCAAACAACTATATTATTTGGCGAATACTGCTGTAGTTTTTTTCCGAGTTTCTAGGCAAGCATGTTATTTAGACTTAAAATATGCAGTTTATATGTAAGGATATAGCCTATTTGAAAAATGTGTTTTGATGGTGTCAGAGCTGTGAGTTGCAAACATATCAACAGTCATTCACACTTAAAAACATATTTTTTATCTGCTTGTTAGACTACTTAATTAAAATGAGTAGAAGCAACACAATTCCTTTTTCAACTTTTTTTATTGAACATTTTTGATGTTTTTGGGGACAACTTAATTGTTTTATGTTCAATCACTTAAATGTGTTAGGTTAACTTAATCGATTTATTTTGGGATAACATGAATGCGTTTTGTGGAATCCTGCATTTTTTACAGTGCAGGTTCCCCAGTGAGAGCAGCCTTACCTCTGACACTTTTCTTGAGAAGCTGATGTATGTCATAGTGGTTAAACATGAAATATAATCAGTTTCGAGTATATCTAATGGCAATATTTTGTCTCAGTTATCTGAGAAAATTGATTTTACTGAGGGCAGATCCTTTATACAGCTTTATAGAAATGAAATGCTTTATCAAAATGTGGCAATTGTTGCTTTGATGGATTTGCTTACGATCTTTATATTAATGTTTGTTAAATGTTGTACAATATATTATATTTTAGATATGTTATAGCAGTATTTAACCCTTTATTGGGTGAATATCTATATATTGTAACTTGATAGACATTAGCTATTTTCCATCCACTTATTTTTATGCTCATTTTGTAATATATTGCATAAAAAGTGCTTAAAGGAATCGCCAAGATGTGCATTAATTTTGGAAAATGCAAGAAGACTGCAAATTTGAGGATGAGTGGGATAACTGAGTGGGATAACTTTTTAAAAGACTTGTTAGAAACACATTTACCAAATAATTAAAAAAATAAAATTCAGCATGCGCATCAAAAAAGTGTGATGGGACAGCATAAATGGACAAACCACAATATCTAAAATATAGTTTTGTTCATTGTAAAGCCATGTCTTAGACAAAGTCTGTCATTGGTATTACTACCTTCCAGAACTGTCTTGATTGGCTGAAGACCGGTCTAGCTCCTCTAAAAGTCAGCGCTTGTCCATTGCGTTTCCTCTTCGTTATCTAAGCGCAAGTAAGTCTTAAAAGTTAAAAAGACTCAAAAGTAATTTAATAAACCCCAGTAACACTTCAGGGTTTATTGTAATTAATATTTCAGTGAGTGCCCTGTAAAGGGTTAATAAAACCCCTTGTTCTATTGCAAAATGGTCTATATTTGTGGTGCAGATAGTGGTGATTGGCAGGTCAGGTTACATTGTTCCACCATCAGATGAGTCAATCATAAAGACTTAAAATAGATCAAAAGTTGTCAATGGCAAATCCCCTTAACATGTGAAGGGGCATCGCTTTACTCGCAAGCATCACAAGCATTCAATTCGGTGCTTTATTCAGATGAGATGAGATCTGAAGACGAATTTGTCAGCGATGAAGGTAATCACAGTCTCTCAGTCGATTTCTTCCTTTTTTTATCATTACTTTACATTACTTTGTATTAATTTGTTATAGTTTGGGTTTGCATTTTTATGGTTACTGTTGGTCAACTCCTGCCCACATAGAGTAATACAGACAGAACTATGTTGATTTGTTGATTTTGTTTCACACATTTTGGCGATATAATCCTAAATAAACGCATCTGTGAGCAAGATCCTCTGTTTTGTCATCATTAAGACATTATAACAGAATGCAAAGAAAAAACTAATTGATTCATTACTAGTTCAAAATTGACATTTTTAAATTAGCAATGCAGGATTTTGCAAAGCTGTCACACAAAAAAAACTATTATATATATATGCCATCGAACTATTATATAATGGGCTACATGCACAGCTAGTGTTTTTCAGCCAATGATGAAAAAATTTATTTAAAATTAATTTCCATACTTTAAAGACTTGGCATGGAAAAGTTTAATTTAATGCAGTGCTTCTTGTTTGTTCCCACTTTATATCGTATCTCAGCCAGGCAGTGATGATCGCAGTTTTTTAAAGAAATCAGATTTTAAATGCGGCGATTTTTTATGGGATGACAATTAACCGAAGCCCTGGGGCTGGCTGACTGAAATTAAAAGTCTGTGTGCATATACCCTATTGATTTAATGTAAAGTTGTATAAATGACCTTTATTTTTATGCAGGTTGACAAACTGACAGAACACTTAAATGTAAATCTAGATTAGAAAATCTAATCCAATATTTGTCATTATGAAATAGGGGTGTAAATACTTTGCTTTATAATACAACAATTTAAAAAACAGTAATATCCATACATACATTTGCATATATACATAGTACAAAAATATTATTAATATTATAATATATTGATAATTTACGGAAAAAAAACTAAATATTGTTGTAAATAAGGATACTCAAAATGAATATATTTAAATATAAATTGAAGCCAGTGAATGTGTCGTCTTATGTGCAAGGATGGCCACTGAAGCAGATCATACATGACACAATGATGTGTGTAAAAAGAACAACCTAGAACAAATCAGCAAAGTCTATTATATGCTGTATTAAGAGGAGCAAGATCTAATTTCGATGCACTCTGATAAACAATATCACAATAATCAAAAATAGGCTAAATAAGTTGAATAGCAAGTTTCTTGCGAACACTAAATGAAAAACAATGGTTACAATTTTGTTTGCGTATTTGTTCAGGCTCTTAAGTCTTTTGTTTTTGAGGATCTGTGTGTAAGGGGATTGTTTTCAGAGTGCTATCTCATATCATCTATACATGAAAATAAAAATCCAAAAGAAAAACTTTTGTTTTTACTATCATGTAAACATATCCCAATGTCAATCTTATATTTTATAATTGCTTATAATTTCAAGCATTCTAAGAAGAAGATCAAGATTACAAGAAATACTGTTACATCTATAAAAAGGATAACAATTTGCAATTGTAACAATAAACAGCAAGACCTGCTATTCTTAAATTATTAAAAAAAAAGATTGTCATTAACGTTGACATAATTATCATATTTAATTTGAGAAATTCTAGAAATAATAATCATAATCAGATTTATTCAATTCTAATGCGATTCACCAGACCATCTAGGGATGTTGCTAAGTTAATATCACAGTACTGTCCATCTAAAAAAATGACCTTTTAATTTAGTCTAAGGCCTCTTTCTGACCTATTCCTGTTGCTCTTTACAGCTCTGTGACAGAGAATAATTTTATAAAAGACAATTAGTTTGAAGTCATTTCTTCTACCTTGGAGTGTCTGACCCTCTAAGACTTTAATTGCTTTAATTATTTGATTACTGTGCTGCATTTCATGCTTTTTTCTTGAAAGACTTTGTCAGGTCGTTCCCTCCCTTGGCAGAAGAAGAAATTATACCTCAGCCCAAAAATCACCATCAACTACAAATATTATACAACCTCAATGTGAGAATCTTGAGCATTCTTACATCCTGGTTAGTACAATTTTGGTTAGTGCGATTTTAGCAGGTAGAAAATATTACAAAAATTCACTTTGATTCATCTTTATTTCTATAGCGCTTTTACGATGTAGATTGTGTCAAAGCAGCTTAACATAGAAGTTCTAGTAAATTTAAACTTTGTTAGTCCAGTTTTCAGAGTTAAAGTTCAGTTTAGTTTAGTTCAGTGTGGTTTAATTATTACTGCTGAAAGTCCAAACACTGAAGAGCAAATCCATCCGAGCAAGTCAGTGGCGACAGTGGCAAGGAAAAACATCACCAATTGACAAAAGTGAAGGAAAACAAAACCTCAAGAGAAACCAGGCTCAGTTGGTCTCGACCATTTCTCCTCTGGTGAAACTTCTTGTGCAGAGTTGCAGGCTAGGCACCGGAGGCTGGATAATGCTGGACGTTCATTGTGGAGAAGCTGCAGGTGTGAGTAGGTCACCAGCATCAATGCGGAGACTCGTCTGTCTCATGCTCTCCACTCTTCCATGACCACCACAGCATCTGCTCATGATATGGCCTGGTCCAGGATTATGGATACCTCTAGAAGTCCTCGATGATTGGCACCATCTCTTCACAGGTCTTGGATCACATCAATGGCACAAAAATACGTCAACATGTGTTGATATCAAAGCAGCATTCAATTAGCCAATCAGACTGAAGATTACCAGAACAAGTATTTCTTTTTCAGTGGATTGACTTGCACAGATTACTTAAAAAGTAAGAACATGTGCTAGCAAAATAAACAGTACATTCACAGACTTTATGAGAAACATTTACAGTTTATGTTAAGTTACAGAGAGTTGCTTTTCATTCATTAATTTTCTTTTCGGCTTTGTCCCGTTATTAATCTAGGGTCGCCACAGCGGAATGAACCGCCAACTTATGCAGCACATGTCTTACGCAGCTGATGCGGACAGTTTAGCCTACCCAATTCACCTATACCACGTCTTTGGACTTGTGGGGGAAACCAGAGCACGCAGAGGAAACCCACACGAACACGGGGAGAACATGCAAACTCCACACAGAAACACCATGACCCAGCAGAGGCTCGAACCAGAGACCTTCTTGCTGTGAGGCTACCCACTGCGCCACCATGCAGCCCGAGGTGCTTTTACATTTAACTATTAATCCCATCTGATTTTAAGTATATTGTACAGTTAGAGTTAGGTTTAGGGGTGCGCCGAAAGAATTATACTGTTGCATTCGCAGTTGTGTGTGTGTCTCTCTCTCTCTATTTTCCCCTCTCTTTTAATCGTTGGTTGGCTTTGTGATTTTGTGTTTGGTGTGATAAAAAATTACAGAGTTGCAAAGTGTTATTGTTGATTGTATAAAATTTTTTTGTGCTTTGGTGTGTGTGTAAACCTTGACTTTTGTTTGTTGTTTATCCATCTGTTTCCCATCCGTGTCCCAACACGGTTCATTTGTTTTTGATTTGTTTGTTGATATTAGTAGGGGTTGGACACCACAGTTTTCTTTTGTGTAAATATTTTCTCCTGTTTTTTTCTTTATAGTCAGGGAGGTAGGAGTAGTTTTTGTATTTTTATTTATGTTATTTTGTTAGGTGTAATTTAGTTTCATTTGCGTGTTTAGGTAGAGTGTACTTTTTTTTCTGTGGGTTCTCTCAGACATATTTGGCTTAACTTAAAAAATCTGTAATTTGTTACAGCTAAAATTGTATTTTTTTATCAAAATATAATTGAACTTGGGTTCAATTTAAAATTGCATTTAATCAATCAAAAATATTTATTGTTGTCAGAAAAAAAACATTTACACAAACTAAAAAGATAGTTTAGTATATATACTTGTTTTTTACTTTGGTAAAATATAACAGTTTTATTTTGGATGTATCGTTTTACCCTTTCAACCAAGGTAAAAAAAAGTTACTGTAATTTGTTACAGTCAAAATGATACATCTTCCTCAAATTTTTGTTTTGACTTGGTTGAAACTGAAAAATTTTATTTAATAAAAATCTAAATTTTTTTTCGCCAAAAGAAAAAAAAATCACATACACTCAAAGGTAAAACAATGCAACTTTACTTCTTTACTTTTATAGCAACACAGTTATCTTTTCTTTCTACAAAATTATTATTGCTAGTTATTTTACTTTCATGATCTGAGGTAAATTATCTGCTAGTGCATTCAACATGTCTATAAATCGTCACCTTGAAATTATAAGGTTCTGTCTGCATTCTAAATGATTTTGAGATATTGAACTTCAAAGTTTTTGCATTCCATAGTAAACAGTGTGTGTGTAACATTTGTTTTTTTTAAATAAAAAGTCTTAAAATGTAAACAACTTATAAAAAAACTCCCATAATGTAAATAAGTTGTCATTTAATAAGAATATGTCAATAACTCAATTTTGACAAAAATGTCAGATAGAACATTATAATTCTAAGGTGACGAAACGTCACACAAGACAATAATAATAACAAACACACGTTAGAAATACATAAAAATTAAACAGCATTACACTTTCTTCATGTAGTCACTTGACATGAAAACTGCTGATTTAAAGTAAAAATACTACTGAGAGAAAAAAAACCCATAGTGGGTTTGTTTTTAGCTTTAAGCCATTGTCACTATCACTATTAAATGTATATTTATGTCATAGTCCAAAGATGTTTTATTGACAGGGCATGTGCAACATTATACAGTACATATTGTTTACATTGATAAATAGAAAAATGCTTATGTTGTTTTGTTTTTTTGTGTCCTTGCGTCCTTCTAGGTTTGATTTCAAAGGTAACCTGGGAAGACCTAACGTCTTCACAAGAACACAACTCCAGAACCAAAAATAGTATTTGTATCTGTCTTTAAAATCAACAGTTTTCACAATGGTAAGATATTAGAAATACCAATTTGCTCATTAAAATTAAAATGACATATATGAATTCTAAAAGTATAAAGCCAATTCTTTAAATGCTGACAATGTGTATGTTACAGTCAGTTATTACAATACAAAAATGAATAAATGTATTATTAAAAAATGATGTCTAATTTCTCCATTCTGATTGGTTAGTTGGCACGTGGACATGAAAGGATCTGTTGTTGTTTTGAGTTGTATTGTTGTCGATTAAAAATGTAGATAATGCAACTCTTACAAGGAAGTAGCTGATAATGAATTTCCACAAAATAAAGACAAAAATGGACATAGTTTTACATCTAATCTGATTTTGTAAATGTCAACATACATCACTGGTTCACAATGCATTTTTATTCCACAAGCATTACGTTTCTCCATGAAACACCTTTTGTGTCTCTACACTCTCAGAAATAAAGGTATGCGAGCTGCCACTGGGGTGGTACCTTTTCAAATGGTACAAATTTGTATCTACAAGGTCCATATAAATACCTCAAGGGTACATATTAGTACCTAAAAAGTACAAAAATGTTCATCTTAAAATTTTTAGGTACTTATGTATACTTTTGAGGTACCAATATGGACCCTTTAAGTACAAATGTGTATCTTTTGAAACGGTACCACCCCAGTGGCAGCTCGCATACCTTTATTTCTGAGAGTGTAGAACACAAAAAATACAATAAATGCACTCTCCATTGATGTATGGTTTGTTATGCTAGGATAATAATTGAAAATCAGGTATCAAAGGGTTAAAACTATCTAAATATTGAGAAAATACCCTTTAATGTTGTCAAAATTAAATACAGTGGACATTACTAAACAAACATTAAGTTGTATTATATTAAGGAATAGAAATGTACTAAATGTATACACAAAACATGATCTTTATGTAATATTTATATAATTTTTTGCCATAAAAAATAAATAAATAAATTTTGACTCATGCAGTGCTTTTCTGGCTTTTGCCACAAATATACCCAATTCAGGCTCACTCTGATTACGTACCTCTATAATCATTTCTGGAGAGCACTCACATAAATCCACCAGAGGCTGCTGTCGATTGACCGACTGACCGACTAATTCCCCTAGCCTCCTTCTTCCTTAAACCCAACCGATAGTGTTTATAGAAAAACTGAAAGTACGTACCAAATGCTGATATTTTCTTACAGTTGTAGTTATATACACTTGGAAAACTAGTAAAAAAATGTATTATATATATATATATATATATATATATATATATATATATATATATATATATATATATATATATATTAGTGGTGGGCCGTTATCGGCTTTAACATGCTGTGTTAACGTGAGACTCTTATCGCACAATAAAAAAATATCACCGTTAATCTATTGTCAAAGTTGGGTTGGGAGCTATGATGACTTTCACCTTGATATTTTAAGGCGGATGTATACCTGACCGGTGAGCCGTCTGACAAAAAAATGCCCTTCTGAATTAAATCAGTTCGGCAGTTTTACTTTAACTCATGAACATTTCATTCATGCCCTCGTGACTAACTGGGGTATTAGACGCAAATAAGGAGTAAAGACTGGTGAGAGTGTTATGGAATTTAATTACACACGCCAAATGGAAAGAAAAAAAACTTCTGCATTTCGCGATGTGTATGTGTGTGTTTGTGTGTGTGCGGTTCTTTACTGACAGCTGCGTGTGTGGATCTTGTCGGAAAATATAGCAAAAAGTCCTACATGACGGTGTTTTGCTGATTGCGGTGTTTACTTCAATAATGCCACTAATATCTGCATACTCCACATGTCCTAATCCCATTTTTGTTTAGGTCAGTTACGACTTTAATCAGACTAGGGTAATCAAAAATCGCTGTTTCAAGTTTATGTAGGCCTACAGTTTAAAATTCATGTTTAACTGAATAAACAGTTAGTTAACACAAGTACATCTTATTGAACATCATTTATTTTCATCACCAATTATCATAAAACAGTTTTTCAAGCAGTTTGTGATGCATTTTGGAAACTGGAGATGAGCCCCTGGTCTAATGCGCCACCTGGCTTGAGAAATCCGTTCAGTTTTCGTTTCTGTGTGGTGTTTGCATGTTCTCCCTGCATTCGCTTGGGTTTCCTCCGGGTGCTCCGGTTTCCCCCACAGTCCAAAGACATGCAGTACAGGTGAATTGGGTAGGCTAAACTGTCCGTAGTGTATGAGTGTGCATGGATGTTTCCCAGAGATGGGTTGCGGCTGGAAGGGCATCCGCTGCGTAAAACAAATGCTGGATAAGTTGGCGATTCATTCCGCTGTGGCGACTAAGCCAAAAAGAAAATATATATATAATGAATGACAGTTATTTCTTACACCAATTAAGAAACTTGAACAGTCCTATATATAATAAGATATAATAAATGTCAAACTAAATTGTTTAATAGTCCTTACAAATGAAAGTGTAAAGCCTGCAGCACACAACAAAAGTGCTAAGTTATTTCACTAGATAATTAGATCATTTTGCTCACACGGATAATTGAATATTAATCAGATGATGTCATTACATTGCTGTGCCGTCAGCCAACCCTTGGTTTTGAGGATCGATAGATCAGTCCTTCACAACACACGCAGTGATCTCAGATCAGTTCATCCAGATATTTGAATCTGATTCACAAACTTGTTTGAAGATTTAATTTAGCCAAAGATCAGTTATCAAGTTTAAAAGATCCAGGATCTGTCAAATCATCTTAGATCATTTAAGCGAGGTATGAAGGACAGACCTCTGCTTTCTGTAACTGTTCTTCTCTGGACTCAAACCCCATTGTCACAGTCAACTCTGCTCTGTATCTCAAATCATCCGTCATATGCATAGAAGCACTGGACAAACTGGTAACAGCAGAAAAGCCGTCCACATGGAGGTAAGCAGTCAGCTGGTATAAGCACGAAAAGGAAAAGCGTCATACCACTCCGTAGTGTTAGTTTTAAAGACCAAATGTAGGCATACTGCCTCTGGCTTCATAATTCTCGATCTCTAGAAATGGATATAGGGCTATATTTTCAGAATGAGCCTATGCTGAATATACCTGTAGAGCATGAGTCTGCTTTTGTGGTTCAGGGTCAAATATTCAGAGAGAAATCAATGTAGCGGAAATGACTTGGAGGAGTTATAAGAGGGTGTGGTGACAGACATCATCAAAAACGAAAAGCCGTTGCAAAGGTGAAGTTATTTGAACATTTTTATAACACCAAGCATGTGAATCACTCACAATATGACTCAACATCAAGTAAGTCAATGGTTAGTTCTCAGTTCTCTCGGCCTTCTGTTCAGAAGACTGCCTCTATCAATCTGTTTCAATCCTTTTCAATCAGTCTTGTCTCTTTTATAGATTCTGAAAACATTCTTGGATGCTGGAAAACCTTTCAGCTCTGGATACTCACTTATAAGTGTATGATGCAGGAAACAATCTGAGTCCATGAAACACAACGGTGACATTTAGCAGCTGAATGAAGGCTCCCTGTAGGTAATTATTTTAGCATTTGCTATATCCCTGCATCGCTTTGGCTTTACGAGGTACTGCTTAAATGACTGAAAATGAATAGTATTTGCGAAACAACAACCTGCATGCAGTGTTTAAGTATGTGTTGCGGTGCTATCAATGCAGTGCACAAATTTCCATCGTATTTTCCTGACAAACACTTTTAGAGATGGCTGCTCTTGTTTTGCATAGGGGAAATACTGTCAGTGGAGAATATGGTGATTACAGTTCTCTTTTGATCCACACACACTGTAACACGAGCCCTCTGCGCTTTTGTGTGGCTATGGCTTTGTCTCTGTTGGGATTTCTGCCCTCTCTCCATTTCCCTTTGTTTCTCTCCGTTTCTCTCGCTCTCTTCGAGGCTCCTCCTCCTCTTTATAGGGCCCACCAATGAGAGACACTTCAGGTGCTGACCTTATCAGGTAGAGGTCAATGCCAGGTCAGGGATCTGTTGCTAGGCTACCATCAGATAAGTGGCGGGAAGACCGAGCGCCGGGTTGCTGTCATTCAGTGCTTGTCATGTAATCTCATTCATTTGCTGACAATCGCCTGAGCGTCACAGAAGGTTATCGAGCCTATCCTGTCATAATTAAACACATTAAAATATTAAACCAACAAAGCCAAGTGCTGGCAGCTCCCCTTGGCTTGTGCGGCATCAAAGATGGCCAGCTGAACAGCATAAACATGAAGTTCTTAATTTAGATTTGGTTGTGCTGGATTTGAAATGAACACCATCTGAACCATGAAAATGAACTAGGCATGAAAACGAACCAGAAAACATGAGGGAATTGTGTATGATATTCCACTGAGCGGGGCAATTATTGCATCAGCGGACCGACACGCTATGCTATGGATTCAGATTAAGATTTAAAGGAATAACTCACCCTAATTCGACTTTTTTTTCATTGTAACACAAAAGAAAAGTTGACAATTTGCAATATACTTTTCCATCATATTGACAATCTGTTGAAAGGTTACACAATAATGCTAAAATACCATTAACTTCATATTTCATATGTTCAGTATCACATCAGTTATGAAGATACATTCAGTTTTGTCTTTTAAAATCTGTGATATACTCCAAAACTAAATCAGTTTGATTTATGAATGAGTCATTCTAAACAGACTTTGTCAAATGAATCAACTGATTCATAAAGTCACTGATTCACATATGAATGTAACTGCCATATACCATCAATTGTCATTAACGTGCCAATGAGAATAAAATGTCATAAAAGACAGTACTGTGCATATTAGACCACCACCAATTATCTATCTTTTCATAAAGGTTTTTCATAAAGATTTTATAAAGACCTTCCTAGACACATCTTTAACTCTTTTGGGAAGACTGTCCTGAAGTTCTTTTAAATAATAAACTTATAAGATGTCTTCTCTTTATTGGATTTAGTCTGTTTTATATTTCATTCTTTGCCCAAGAGCTGTAGAATATTCAGGTTTGTATTCTTTGTAGGCCACTTCATTTTTTTCAACCCAGGCTCCTTCCGACTACGTCCCCCTATATACATTTATGGAGAAATCAAAATACGTCCCAGGAGCTACGTTTTTTTTTTTTTTTTTTTTTTTGGGGTTTTTTTTTTTTTCGCGAATCTGCAAGAGGCCGCTGTGTGTTTTTGAGATCTCAAATTTCTCTCGTGAGTTCGCGACTGCTTTTCTCACGTAAATCCACCAGAGGCCGCTGTCGACTGACTAACTGACTGACCGACCAACCGAGCGATCCTTCACCCTCCCTTTTTCCTAAACCCTTAAAAAGCACCGTCTGACCTGCCCACCCACTTCCCTAAACCCAAAGTGCAGTTTTTTGAAAAACTATCCAGAAAAAGAAAAGCCCTAGCCTGATTTTTACCAGGTTTGCTACATTCTCACCCTGTTATTTACTTATTTGTTTTATTTTTAGTCTTTGTCTTACCTGCTTTCTGGACCCGTTCTTCACTGAACTCTTACCCTGTCATCGCGGTCAACTCCGCTCAGCATCTCAAGTCCGCCGACGTATGTGTCGAGCTACCGGACAAACTGGTAACAGCGAAAAAGCTGTCCACTTGCAGGTAAGCGGTCAGCTGGTAAGCGAAAAAAGTAATGGTGTCATACCGCCCTGTAGCATTCACTTTAAAGACTAAATGCAGCCTTACGTAGCTCTGGCTACATTTTTTTGAATGAGCCTATATTGCATTTTTATCAGCTGTTTGTTCTCTGATATGATAATAACACCACTGGTAAAAATTCAGCCCCATACCACAACAAAGTACCACACTAAATGCTCTCAGTAATCTGGGAGGTGTCAGGACGTTCCTTAACACTAAACTGCTACTCAGGTGTTTAAAAGTTATTTCAAACAGTAAAAATAGCTTTGATGTGAATATACTTGTGCCATAAGTGTGGATGGCAATATTAACAAATAAAAAGTGACCAATTTGTCTGTTAAGAGCTAAGATCTGTTCTTACTGGAGACCTTTTTTTGTAACATTATTCCCATACAGAAAAAAAATAATAATGCATTTTATTTAAAGGTGCCTTTCATGACACTCAAGGTCACGGTACAGTACAACTAGAACAATCAGTTCAAATAAAAACACAATAAAAGTAATTAAAATACAATACAAATTTTAAAAATGCAGTCGGGTTAAAGAGAATAAGCTTTTTCGAACAGATGTGTTTTGAGTTTGGATTTAAATTGTGAGAAAGAGTCTAAATCTGCGGAGATCAGGATGAAGTGAATTCCAAAGCTGACGAGCAGAGTGGCTGAAGGATCTGCTCCCCATGGTGACAAGGCGGACAGAGGGAACAGTGAGGTGAATGGAAGAAGAAGACCTTCGAGAAGGTGTGGCGATATGAACAAGACTAGTAAGGTATGGAGGAGCAAGATTGTGGATGGCTTTAAAAGTGAGAAGTATTTAATAGTTGATTCTGATAAGGATGGGAAGCCAGTGAAGCTGTTGTAGAATGGGTGTGATGTGACAGATAGAGGGTTTTTTTGTGATAATACGGGCTGCAGCATTTTGTACCAGTTGTAATTTATGAAGAGTTTTATTAGGGAGGCCAAACAGAGTGGGAATTACGGTAGTCTAAACGGGATGTGACTAAACTATGAACAAGAATGGCAGCTGAATGAGGTGTGAGGGAAGGACGTAAACAATTTATATTTCGAAGGTGGAAGTAAGCAAACCGGGTGACATTATTAACATGTGCAGTGAATGAAAGGGTGCTGTCGAAGATGACCCCCAGACTATTAACCTAAAGGGAGGTGCTAATAATAGAATAATCTGTGGGAATAGAAAAGTTATGTGATTTGTTTAAAGTTTATAGTGTACCTATAAGTAGAAGTTCAGTTTTATTGTCATTTAATTTCAGGAAGTTTGAGATGAACCAGGATTTGATGTCTGCAAAGCAATTAGTAAGGGATGAGGGTAGAAGTTTGAGGTTAGGTTAGGTTTGGTTGATAGGTAGAGCTGGGTGTCATCTGCCTAGCAATGAAAATGGATTTAGTGTGTATTTCAAATGGATTTGAAATAGTGGACATCACATAGTCCACTAAAGGAGGTCGAGCCTTTTTGTATATGGCACCTAAACTCTGAAATAGCCTTCCTGATAATGTCCGAGGGTCAGACACACTCTCTCAGTTCAAATTAAGTTCATTCATTCATTTTCTTTTCGGCTTAGTGTCTTTATTAATTCGGGGTCACCACCGCGGAATGAACCGCCAGCTTATCCAGCATATGTTTTACGCAGCGGATGCTGTTCCAGCTGCAACCCATCTCTGGTAAACATCCATACACACTCATTCACACTCATACACTACGGACAATTTAGCCTACCCAATTCACCTGTACCGCATGTCTTTGGACTGTGGGGAAAACACCCGTAGGAAACCCATTCAAACACAGGGAGAACATGCAAACTCCATACAGAAACACCAACTGACCCAGCCGAGGCTCGAACCAGCGACCTTCTTGCTGTGAGTCAACAGCACTACCTACTGCGCCACTGCGTCGCCTCAAAATTAAGTTCAAGATTATTTTTTAGTAAAGCATACAATGCAGCACATAACTGTACAATGCATGAGTGTGCTCCATGCGGGTGAGTGGGTTTGACAAACCACCTGTAGGACACAATTTTCTTGTCTGAATATCAGGCACTTTGTTAGCAATACCTTTTATATGTTTGTTTCTATGTTTGTTTATATAACTCCTATTTTCATTTACAGCCCTTCATTTTAGTAATGATATTTAATGTCTCCTGTTCAAATACATTATGAACAGCAGCTACGCTAATTATTATATTTGCACCTAGGTATGCCCATCCCGAGGCCTCTAGAGCAGAGATTCCCAAAGTATGGTACGCAGGCCCAGTGGCAAAGTTGGCAGCCTTTGATTTGGTCCGCCATCCACTCTGAAAAGAGATTTAGAATGATGTGAATGTTGGGGCGAATGCCTTTAACAGAGATTGTCATTTCGTCACCTTGGAATTACAAGGTTTTATCTACGCTCTGAATGATTTTGAGATATTGAGCTTCAAAGTTTTTGCATTCCATATAGCAAACAAGATGTGTGTAACAAAAGTCTTAAAATGTAAACAACTTATAAAAAGACATCCTATAATGTAAATAAGCTGTCATTTAATAAAAATGTCAGATAGAACCTTATAATTCTAAGGTAACAATTTATAATTTAATGTAACCTTTTGTTTGTTTGTTTAATTGTTGAGCTACAAAAAAAGCCAACTGAAATGAAATGTTTCAAAAATGTTATTCAGATTTTTAAAAATATTAATGTCACTCGAAGACAGAGTTTACGTTTGAAGAAAACCAGGCACAGCTCATCACCAGGTTAATACCATCCCTACAGTGAAGCATGGTGGTGGCAGCATCATGCTGTGGGGATGTATTTCAGCAGCAGGAACTGGAAGACTAGTCAGGATAGAGGGAAAGATGAATGCAGCAATGTACAGAGACATCCTGAATGAAAACCTGCTTCAGAGTGCTCTTGACCTCAGACTGGGGCGACGGTTCGTCTTCCAGCAGGACAATGTCCCAAAGTCAAAATATCAATGGAGTGACTTCACAACAACTTAGTGAATGTCCTTGAGTGGCCCAGCCAGAGCCCAGACCTAAATCCTACTGAACACCTCTGGAGAGATCTGAAAATGGCTGTACTCCGTCGCTTCCCATCCAACCTGATAGAGCTTCAGAGATACTGCAAAGAGGAATGGGCAAAAATTCCCAAAAACAGGTGTGCCAAGCTTGTGGCATCATATTCAAAAAGACTTGAGCCTGTAATTGCTGCCAAAGGTGCATCAACATATTGAGCAAAGACTGTGAGTACTTATGTACATGTGATTTTTCTATTATTTTTTTTATATAAATTTGCAACAATTAAAAAAAAATTCACATTGTCATTATGGAGTATCGTGTGTAGAATTAATTAATTACCTTAACTTTTCTGAATTTGATGGTTATGCAATAATGTGCATCTTTTGTCGCTATACAAATAAACTTGAATTTAATTGAACATTCATTAATTTTTCTTCAGCTTAGTCCCTTTATTAATCTGGGGTCGGAATGAACCGCCAACTTATCCAGCACGTTTTACACAGCGGATACCCTTCTAGTTCCAACCCAGTACTGGGAAACACCCATGCACTCTCACATTCACACACATACACTATGGCCAATTTAGCTTATTTAATTCACCTATAGTGCATTACTTTTGATTGTGGGGGAAACCGGAGCACCCGGAGTTTATGACATTTCAATTTTAATGTGAATGCACATGGCAGGCTCTTGGTTGTATAAAACGATTCATGTTCATGGTAATTTAAAATGTTTGACCATTTCAGTAGTGTCTATATATAAATATATATATATATATAT
>CAIGQZ010032813.1:6550018-6579282 GCA_903798205.1 Danio tinwini
ATATATATATATATATATATATATATATATATATATTTCTGTCACACTTTACAATAAGGTTTCATCAGTTAATTAATGTTAGTTGATGTATTTACAAACATGTACAATACTTGTACAGCATTTATTAATCATAGTTTAAAATTTGATAATGCATTAACATCTAAATTCATGCTTGTCAACATTAGTTAATGCACCGCGAGTTTACATGAACTAACGATAAACAACTGTATTTCAACAAATGTATTGTTATTTGATAATGTTTGTAAATGTCTTAACTAACATTAACTAATACAACTTTATTGTAGTTACTTATTTTTCTATTATTATTTTTTATCAAGGATGCATTAAATAGTTTGAAAATGACAATTACAGTTTTTTTTAAACAAATTGTAAAATAGTTTTCCTTTTTTTTCTTATGAACTCTGTAATCATCAAAGAAATCTGCAAAAATGAACAAATGAAAAAAAAAATCCACAAAAGTATTGATAATACAAATAAATATTAACCGAGCACAATTTGTTCTGTGGAAAAAAAATAGCTTAAAGGGGCTAATAATTTTGACCTTAAAATGGTTATTAAACAAATTAAAAAATGCTTTTAGTCTAGGCAAAATAAAACAAATAACTTTCTCCAGAAGAAAACATATCAGAAATGCTGTGAAAATTTCCTTGCTCTGTTAAACATAATTTGGGAAATATATATATAAAAAATCTTCAACTGTATGTGATTGTACTTGTATTGCACAGGTATATTTGTTGGAATAGCCAACAATGCATTGCACAAGATTATTGATGACTATTTTATACAAAATATCTGAATATTATAAAGATCAGGTTCAATAAAGATATTTTGTAAAATTCATGCTGCAAATTTATCAAAATTGTATTTTTGATTAGTAATATGCATTACTAAGAACTTAATCTGAACAACTTTAAAAGTGATTTGATCAATATTGTTTTTGTTTTCATATAGTTGTATCTATTTAAAGTCACTGGAAATGCACCCTTATAACTGAAAGATTTCTTATGACGTGAAGATGATGAAAAATGATCAAATTTTGCTCTGCCAGAATGGAAATGACTACATTTAAAAAAATGTACTTTTGTATTGTAGTTTTGATAAGCTCAAACATTACAAACTAGTGGTGAAGAGTGATGTCTGGCATATAATAATATCATAACAATTTATTTAAATATATATCGATGTTATGTAACATATTCCTAAGCAGGTTGCATTGATTCATGTTTCAATTTGTTTTCTGTGACCATGCATGGAAACATGCTTAAGGAATTGATTCAAATTCTAACAGGTTCCTCATATTTTGTCATTAAAGCCAAACACTGTACAAATGTACCTCTAGGCATTAATTTTGACAAAAAATGTTTTGTATGGGGATATAGTGGGTATATGGGCATATAAATATTCTTTTTGATAAAAACTAAATAAAACATAGAGACATTTACATTTAAATTGCTATCATCTCTGACTTTTCAATTTATCATAAAAAGTAGAGTAAGACCCACACTATCTGTATTACTCTAAACAATATAATATAATCTATAATTGCATATCTGCTGAGAAATTATGATACAGACACACCTAGACTCATAAGATTTCTTCCATCTGAGATGATTAAAAAACAGAAGTAAACAGAAATTTCCAATATTTACTAAGCAAAGCCAGCAGATTGTGTCTGAGGCAAATATATATATTTATAGGTGGGAAAACTGAAAATGTTTATTAGGGTCATTTAGGTTCATAGGCTGTTGTTGACCAGCATACCACATGCAGACTCTTAATTTAGACTCCAATACTGTCAACCTTGGCCTGGAATGTGCTCCCTGACCTTATTATCTGAAAGGAACTGTTGTGGATGTTTGCAGGAGGGGGTTGGATGAGTTATCCAGACTAACCTACAAATGGCAAAGTGAAGCTGCTTGGCTGGAAGAAGTGGCATTCGTTTTGGGGAAAAATAAGCCCCTGGGGGTATGTTGGCCCTGACCGGAGCGCTTGCTAGTGTGTATATCGACCTCTTGTGGTTGTAAATTATACCTCTCTGATGAAAACTGATTACTTCAACTTATGGGATAAAGTGAGCTGGAGCAATGGGAGTCTGTTCATTGATTTGAAAAAAAGGCAGACATTAGTTTATATCACTATATAAGAGAACATGGCCTTCAACTAAGAAAATATTAACCCTATACTGACACTTTTTACAGCACATTAAATGATCACATATGTTTTTCAGATGTTATGGGAATGTTTATAACCCTTGAATTTATACATGCCATAAATGTTTTTCCACAGTTTGCTTGCATTTTATTAAATTGCATTTTGCTCTTTTTTCATTGACATGCACTTAAGTAATACTTTTACCTGATGTACCTATAAATCTAGTCTACCTATTGTGTACCAGTGCCTAATTAGAAGTAAACTCTGCTTCATGATGTTTGTCATCTGAACTATTATAACAGTATTTTGTTTTTAAACTATGTAGTTTTAAATAAGTTAAATATTATCACTTTAGATTCCATATATAGGACAAAACAACTTACAATAATAGTTTGAAAATTAGTAGCCCAAATTTACATGTTAGAGAAAAATATTAAATACAAATTTTAAAAATAGCAAAAATTAAGAGAAACAAAAAATATTTACAATTTTGTTGAAATGTTGTAGTTTTTATTTTTTGCAATATTTAGCATGATTTTAAATGTATTATTTTTCCTTTTATAAAGATATTATTTGACTAAAATATTAATAAAATAATAATTCTGTTTTGTTCAAATGCTCCAATATATTACCCATATTCACTGAGAAATGGATAAAAATATTCATTTTCAAAATGGGGTGTACACATTTATGCTGAGCACTGTATTTATTTAACTAGTGTGTAATAATAATTAAGTACTCTATGGTTAGGTTTACAATGAGGGTTAGGTTTAGAGTTACATGCATGTAATTATGCTTGCAATTGCATAATTAAATCTAATTACTACAGTAAATACAAGTTACACGTAACAAGGACACATTTAAACAGTTACCAATATAAATATTGTGTTTGATAGCTTTGTGTTTAGATCAGTGTGGTAAACACAGTGTACTAGCTTAGTATCTCATTAAATTGTCGAAAATTCACTGAAATATTAGGTTGTTAGTCTCATCATTTTAAACAGGTCTTGATTTTTTTATGTCAAAGTAAAGCTACCTTTTTCGCTAAGAGATTCCATTCACTACTGCTTTTAGACAATTTACTGCATATTCTCCAAATTAAATTCTCTAATCAGGAAAAGAAAACTAAAGCAACACATCACTTTACATGATCTTCCATTAATACAAAATCTATTTACAGAAATAAGCAGGCCCTTAGAAAAAATCTTTAATGTTTAGCCCTATATAAGTCTACAGTTTATTTCATAGCGGTTTTAAATTCGATTTAAAGAGCACCTATTTTACCCTTTTTTTAAGATTTAAGATAAGTCTTTTGTGTCTCCAGAATGTGTCTGTAAAGTTTCAGCTTAAAAACCTTTCAGAATATTGAAATTTTCTGTCTGAACACACTGTAGCTGTTTTTGTTGCCTGTGCCTTTAAGTGAAGTTTTACAAACAAGAGGAGCATGTGATTTGATTGAGTACAGCTGGATTCTCATCCATAATCAGTAATAATCCAATTAGATTGATCCAAGCTTACAATAAATAGACAGATTTTTACTTTACTGCTTTATCTTCGTTTTGGAATAATCCCCCCTTCCACCCCATCTCCTCCTTTTTTCCCTCCTTTTCTAAGCATGATCCTACCTGATCCCGGACCCCTTTTATATGCTTCTTGACCAGGCGGGTGCCTTGGGCTCAATTATCTCCGAGCTCAAGGTTTCTCCTAGGGGACAGCATGCCAAACCTGCTATTAATGGCAAGCACATCTAAAGCCTGTTTCACACCGCAAGCAGCGCGAGCGGCGCATGTTTTTTTGGCGTCCATGTTAACAGATTAGAGTTTCATACTGCACACAGAAGCAGTGCATCATAGCGAGGCGTGAGCAATTTTACCCAATAAATGCATCAATAATATCCTCTGAATTATATCTAGTCAATCAAATGAACTTAAACGATTAAAAACATGCCACAAATATTTATTTAGGCTCGAACTACAAACTGAAATGTAAAACGACTTCAGTATTAGTTTTTAGTAAGTTGCACACTAGTTTGATCATGTATAAATATCATTGTAACTATAAATATTATATAAATGGCCTTGGTGCAGATGAAAAGTTTTAAAAATTGTATTTATAGATCGATAGGTAGCTAGATAGAATAGACAGAGATAGATTGATCTGTGCAGCAGCTGCCATCGAGGTGCGCGCTGCTCACGCACTGCTTGCACTGTGAAACAGGCGTAAGTGTGAACTCTTGAATGCTGGTTTTCCCTGCCCACCATGCCCGCGTGCCTGTCAGAGTGTGCCTAAATCTCGGCCTCGGCTTCGTCAGATACACAGCACAATGACAGACATGAAGAAAGCAGATCTTATATAACGTTTGTGAGAAATACTACAGTAACAACTTTACCAATTATTATTTGATGTATTTGTTGTGTAGTTACATCGATGAGTCCAAACAATGTTGTGTGATTATACATGTTACAACAGAGACATGTTAATATGCATGTCAATCAAATCGGTGGGCGGGGAAACCACAATACTACGTCACGTTGCAGTTGGCCTCAAAATGGGAGGGATTTGGATCCTATTTTTAATGTCAGAAAAATAAAAAAAGAGACTTTTTGTCTTTATATCACCCCAATATGACTGTGGACACACCCACACAAATCTTCATAGGTGCTCTTTAAAGAAACCTGCAGAAACCCTCATTTGTATTCTGAAAGTTAAATTCAGAATAAAATGAAAGATTGCGTCAGATTCATTATCTTGAAGTTTGAAGAAGTTCACACTAAATAAATGATCACCGTTAAGTCTGCTTGTAATGAAAGTCAGAATGACTTGATGTATGTCAAAGTCAAATGATTCCTTCAACACTTTTTTTTTTGTCCAATAGGGAATTGAAATGGATTTCTGTTGTCACACCATTAAACACGACATCAAGAGAAGAGAAGATAGGAAATGTTGTTGCAAGAGAGCTAAAATCTGCAAAGAGCGCATGCTTAAAATACGACGATGAGCATGGATATATAATTTATTATAATAGTAGTGGAGCAGTATTCCATTAGCAAAAAGAATTGTCAGTTTTAATCTCATGGTTACTTTAACAGGCTTTTAATTTCAGTGGGTCTTTAAGCTTTTGCCTCATTAGCAAAAAGCTAATGAATAACATTCTCCTTCACAAGAAATGTCAGATCACAACAGCAGACATCACCAGAGGTGTTCTGGCATTACGTTCATCTCTGCATCTCAGGACACGTCAGGCAGTTTGGGTCAGCCCATCTCCCTGCGCATCTCGAGTCTCGCATGAAATACAGACTAACCCTGCACTCAAGCAATTAGCCCCCTTCACAACACCATTTTGACTGCCAATTTGTCTACCATGGAACATAATGCAGAGAGTTGTTGGCAAGCGCCCAGCATGCTAATGGAATTGCCAGAGTGTTTTGTTTCTCTGTGAGTAACCACGGTGGCTTTGTGCTGTCAGGTCTCCGAGATAGCCAATGGTAATTGAGTGTGTCCTGTAGCTGCCACATTTTTAGGAATCACAGAGCACCTTTGGCCTCGCACCGTTATGACATCAAGGGCACAAGTGGGATTCAGATTATGAGAATGTGTGCAGATAGGATAGACAAAGAATGTTAGTTTAAAATTTCTGTCTTTAAACCAACATTTTCTGCCCATTAAACTACATTTCTTCGAACTCTGAACACAAACAAGATGTTCTGAAGAAGGCTGTAGAGAAACAGACATCAACATTTATAGTAGGAACAAAAATGACTATGGAAGACACATTTTTTGACTATGGAAGATATTTTTTGCCCTAACATTCTTCAATATATCGTCCTTTCAACAGAAGACAGAACAGGTTTGGAACAAGTGGAGGTTGAGTACATGATGACGCAATTTTCCTTTCTGGGTGAACTGATAACAGCCAGCATTTTCTTTTATCTCAGGTTGGTGCGAAATGTTCATGTATTCAGAGCCTCTACGACAGAACAGCCTGCAAATTACATAGAAAGTAAACCACATTCACATTCATGTTTGTAAAAAATATACCTATACATGTTTATGTGTAAGTAAAAGAGAAAGACTATGGCTTGTGGAAACTAGCACTGCTTTAATTCACAGTCCAGAGGCTTTATATTTACCATTAAAATACGAAAAAACAAGGGACTAATGCCGAGTTCAGACTGCACAATTTTTTAAGTATTCGTGTCACAGATGTTTTTACACTGCTTGACTATCTGGGGTAACTTTAGAATAGGAATAATCGCCAACAACTTTGCCTCGGTTTGCAAACTACGTCTCACAACCACTACACACAGAGTAGTGATATGGAAACAACACAAGGTCACATACTTTTTTTATTAACTACATAATGAGAAAGAAGCCTTTAGTGGGGCTTTTTTTTCTTTTTTGACCCGGTTGTGGTTTTGCTCAGACGACAAGTCAAACAAACATGGCTGCTTCTACTAAATTCCTACAAATTCTTCCTCCATTTTTTTGTTTTCAAATAGACAGAAAAGAAAAGCTTTTAACTTCTTCCCAACCTCCCGCTGGCCTGCAGATACCCATAGGCTACTAGTGGATGCCGTTCTCTCATTGGCTGTAGGTTATCGGCAATGTTATTTTCAATCAGAACACATTTCACGGGTCTTCGCGACTTATTTGCGATTCTCTCAAATCGCATCTTTGATAGTTCACACTGTGTGATAATTGTTACTCGTGTGAACAAGCACCAATTTGCCTGGGATTTCAGGCATTTGTCAGCGATTTTTCAAACACCTGTCAGAGAGTCAAAATCAAGGCTAAAATCATAAGGCACAACTAGAATTTACTTTCCAGCGTGATTTAATCTAGAATTGACCATAAATGACACTTATTTAGTCCTTTAGAAAACAGCTTTGTCCAAAGTGACTTACAAATGAGAAAGGCATAAAAAGTCAAGGGTGAAATCAAAATGTACGATTTATATTTTCCTAGCTCACATTGTTATTCTTTAGGTGATCAATTAATCCATGCAAGATAATTCACTGAAAAAAAAAGAGTTGACTATCTGGGGTAATTTTAGAACAGGAAGAATCGCGACAACTTTGTCTCGGTTCGCCAACTACATCTCACAACTAAACACATGCGAGAAGTGACATGGAAACAACACAAGGTCACATAATCTTTTGTTATAAACTACATAATGAGAAAGAAGTCTTCAGTGGGGTAGAAAATGTACGTATTTGCTCACTTGGCCTTTTTGAAGGAAATTAGCAATTTCTTCTTAACTTTTTTCTTTTTTGACCCGGTTGTGGTTTTGCTCAGGCGATACGTCAAACAGACACGGCTGCTCCTACTAAATTCCCACAAATTTTTCCTCCATTTTTTGGTTCCAAATAAACAGAAAAGAAAAGCTTTTAACTTCTTCCCAACCTCCCGCTGGTCTGCAGATACCCATAGGCTACTAGTGGATGCCGTTCTCTCATTGGCTGTAGATAATCAGCAATGTTATTTTCAATCAGAACACATTTCACTCGGCATGATTTGAATCGCCAGCAGGTCTATATATTTAGCATGCCAAATATCTGACAGGTCTCTGCAACTTATCTGCGATTCTCTCAGATCGCATCTTTGATAGTTCACACTGTGTGATAATTGTTACTCGTGTAAACAAGCACTGATTTGCCTGGGATTTCAAGCATTAGTTAGCGATTTCTCAAACACCTGTCCGCGAGTCAAAAACGAGGCTAAAATCATAAGGTACAACTTGAATTTACTTTCCACTGTGATTTAATCTAGAATTGACCATAAATGACACTTATTTACATTTAGTCTTTTAGCAAACACCTTTGTCCAAAGTGACTTACAAATGAGAAAGGCATAAAAGTCAAGTGTGAAATCAAAATGTAAGATTTATATTTTCCTAGCTCACATTGTTATTCTTTAGGTGATCAATTAATCCATGCAAGATAATTCACTGAAAAAAAAAAAGTTTGTTTTGGTAATCTTCAATCAGAGTCTGATCATTTTCTTTTGCATTTGGAGTGGTGGTCCTTCTCTGTTGATGTCAGTTTGATGACTTCAGCCACAATACTTATAACCACACCAGTTTTACCATTAGTTTGCTATTAGGGAATGGCGCAAAAAAGAAAACCTCATCCCTACTCAATATTCTTTGTCAGTTAGAAGTTTACTTTTACTAAAATAAAAGTCTCAGCAATTTCTGGTTCATGCTGATTTTATGCAACTCAACATGAAGAGGCAATATACGTTATAAGTGCTGCTTATACAAAGGTGCTAGCCTGAGTTTGTAGTTGCGGTATGAATGTTACCAGAGATTTCCTTTCTCAATGCTCCTAGCAGCAGAGGTGGAAAGTAACGAATTACATTTACTCACGTTACTGTACTTAAGTAGTTTTTTTTTGAGAATTTGTACTTTTTAGAGTAATGTTTAAAATCTGTAATTTTACTTTTACTTAAGTATGATTTGCCTAAAGTATTGTACTTGCTACATTTTAAATCATATGCATTACTGAGTAAAAATTAAATATATAAGGAAATGCAACGAAAAAAAGAAAAAGCAAACCGCGCCCGGAAGCCACGTCACTGCAACAGCAGCAGGAGAAAAATCAGCGGTAAATTGGTCTATTTACTGTTGCTGGAGTTGGATTTATCGCCAGAGTTTAGGAGGTTTATCAGCAAAATGCCTGTCAACCCCAGCAATGACAAGGTAAGCTACTGTATATGACTCATTATTAATTTTACACTTCACTGCACTTGATCCGCGATATAAAGTTCATTACTTTGCGGAAATAACGCAGCGCGCACATGATATGATCCAGACCGTGATGGACGCGGGGAGACTTTTTTTCCCCATCGCACGCGCATTGAGAGCTGAAGCGGCGCATACGCAGCGCATAGCAAAGCGCAGAAGCAACTCGCATTCTCGCAGCAGCGCGCACCTCATTTCTGTCTGTTGTATTTACCTATCTATCTTTCTTATTTTCTTTTTTATCTGCACCAGGGCCCGCGGTAACTTTATCACATGCTGTTTAGTGTTTCCTTAACCTGCAACTCTTTATTTTACAAATTATATATATATATATATCACGAAGAACTGTATGCTTCTCAAGCTTTATGATAAGTGTCATTCATGTCTTTTCAGGTGCACTCAGAGGACAATCACCTGTTATATCATGTCATTTAGTTTCCTTTGTAATAATATTTATACAATATAGTTATAATGACTAGTGTGCAACTTAAGCAAAACCAATACTAAAACGATTTTAAATTTGTTTGATTTTGTAGTTTGGGCCAAAACAAATGTTTGTTGCATTTTTAAAAGTTTAAGTTCATTTGATCGACTATATAAAAATCAGTGAATATTATCAAATGAACTCCAATTAAACTGCTGAAACATGTCAAGAATGATCAGTGGAAACAGAATGTACAGCAAAGGCTGTGAATACTGATGTACATGTGATTTTACAGCTTTTTTATTTTTAACAAATTTGCAACAATTTCAAAAACTCTTTTTTCACTTTGTCATTATGGGGGATTGTGTGTAGAATGTTGAGGAAATAAATTAATTTAATCTATTTTGGAATAAGGCTGTAACAAAAATGTGGAAAAAGTGAAGCGCTATGGATATATATATTTAAAAGAAAATACAGTATGTCAAATGATCTGATCTCTGTGTGGAGCACTGGCTGTTGTCAGACTCCTTGTGCTAACAAAATCTCTCAGAATAATTACAATTAATAGCAAAATGTATTTGAAAACAGACATACTATTGAAAATTCATATATTGAGTCATACTTCTGTGGTTATTTTGGTTAAAGTAACCTAAAAGTAATACAAAAGTAGTGTAATGCATTTCTGAGATATTAATATTGTAATGTAACTAATTACAAAAAAAGAAATGACAGTAACTTTTAATATATAATGTATTACATTTTGGAAGTAACTTGCCCAACTGTGTTCGTAACATTGCTAATGTTCATTAGCACAAAGATTAGATATTAACAGGGACTTGGAGCAAAATTGCTTATGCACAATGGGCTCTACGCACCGCTAGAGTTTTAAAGCCAACGATAAACTTTGGGTGAAAGCTTAATGTGACTATTTTCAATTTCACAAGGTTGTTTTTACAGCATCGATGTTGTAATGTAGTTACAATACATTCAGGTAAATAGACTTAAGCTGTCATTTAGTTGTTCAAGTGTAAAATTAGATGAAAGATGGCCTAACCGTCAGTAGCAACAATACCAAGGTGAAGTCTAGATCGGATACGCGGACGGCCGGATGTGTGCTATGCACATCAATATAGCAGCATTTTTTATGACACAATATAACATTAGGCGACGCGGTGGCGCAGTAGGTAGTGCTGTCACCTCACAGCAAGAAGGTCACTGGTTCAAGCCTCAGCTGGGTCAGTTGGCATTTCTGTGTAGAGTTTGCATGTTCTCCCCGTGTTGGCGTGGGTTTCCTCCGGGTGATCCGGTTTCCCCCACATGTCTAAAGACATGGGGTACAGGTGAATTGGGTATACGTATGTATGTGTGTGAATGAGTGTGTTATTGCAGCTGGAAGGGCATATACTGCTTAAAACATATGCTGGATAAGTTGGCGGTTCATTCCGCTGTGGTGACACCAGATTAATAAAGGGATTAAGATGAAAAGAAAATGAATGAATGAATGTATAACAATAATATTTTTACAGCGCTGTGACGGTTGGGTTTAGGGTTGGGGTGGGGGTAGTTGTTAATAAAATACAACAAATGTGAAGTTTAATAAATAATATAAATAATTCTTGTTAACTTCCGACTGCAACTGTATCCGATCAAGCAACAACCAAAATACTGGAGTAAAACAAACTGTTATATTTTAAAGACATGACGGGGGGAAATGGATTTTAATGCAGTGCTTCTTGTCCGATCTGAGACCCACTTCATATCATATATCTAACAGGCAGTGAAGATCGTTGATTTTTAAAGAAATCTGATCTTAAACGTGACAATTTTAAAATGGAAAGACAGTTCATCGGAAGCAATTGGGCTGCCTGGCTAAAAATTAAAAGTCTGTGTGCATATAGCCTATTTAGCTTACACAGCAGATGTTGCATTAGAATTTGTGAATTTGTATAAATTGTTAATAGGATAATCAGTAAAATATTTTAAATAATTATATAATTTTTGTTATTAATCTTTATTACTTATACAAATAAAAACAACTAATTGGAGATTTATATCATCTTGTCCCTATTGAGTAATAGTTACTCTTTACTTTTTACTCATGAGTACATTTTTAATGAGTTATTTTTTACTTTTACTTGAGTAGATTTATAGACATGTAACTTAACTTTTACTTAAGTCAATTTTTTGTGTAAGTAACAGTACTTTTACTTGAGTAGAAGATTTTATTACTCTTTCCACCTCTGCCTAGCAGTATTGTGAAAAACTCCACCCATCCCTTCCACAGTCTCTTCCAGCTCTTGCCACCAGGAAGATGTTTCCAGAGTATGAGAGCCCGCTCAGCTAGACATCTTAGCAGCTTCTTTCCACAAGCTGTTAGAGCCCTCAACTTTAATCATCTTACCCCCCTATGAAATATTGTGCACAATCACAGCTCTCCAAATCCAGCATCACTTCCTCTCACCACACAAAAAACCCTCCCTCAAAACATTATGCAATACTGATTGTGCTTCATACAGGTGAGTGGGCATGACAAGCCACCTGTAGAAAACACACTCTTTCATCTCTCTGACACTTTAATGTACACTTGCACCATTTTGCACATTTGACACTTTCTTACAATCTCTCCATATCTCGTGAAAAAACATCGTGCATTCTGAGTGTGCTTCACACAGGTGAGTGGACTTGACAAACCACCAGTGGAAACAGTCTTCTCTCGATATGCGCAGGACACTACTTAAACTCCATCTTACAATGACCCAATAAGGAAAACAATGTTTACTTGGGAATGTACCACACAATCATGTTGCACTATTTGTAATCTTCAACCTTTAATACCTTTTTTGCACAATATCTTGCACAGTATTGTTTCTATTATATGTAAAAGTACTTGTGTAGTCTGTCTTAGGTTATGTGTATAGTTAAGTATTCAAGTTAATATAGTTAGATTACTTCTCCGGGATGTTATGTATAATTATTTATACAACAGTTCTGTCCGGTACAGCCTCCTCACTCTTTTGTATTACTGTGCCTACATAGATCTTTTTTTAGAATGCAAAATTACCCATTATACTTTGCGTATATGCATAAAGGGGATGCTTTAAACTTTCGGTTAGCAGCTTTATGCATATAAAGAGTCACCTCCTGGACTGATTATTTAAAAAATGGGATGGAAAACAACTGCTGCAAGGCATTTCCCCTCATTGTCAGACGACATCTTCTGCCGTTAAAATGGAGCCTCTTTTCAAATATATAACCAACCCAAACAAATGTAATTCACCAATATGTTTGATACACATACATACCGTCCCACCAACACATTGATTGAAAGAGTGACACAAAGTGAAAATAGTGGCATTTTTAAATTGCAGAAAAACAAATACCATGGTAAATACTACACAATACTAACTAAATGAAACATAAACTGCTTCTGATTAGAATCAACATGCAAATCAGCTAGCAGAGCATCGGTAACATTTTTATTGGTCATTTTTTAAATTGCATGGCTTACCTGTTAAGTTTCATGCCAGTAATGTGGATTGCTCTATAATGCAGTAACATATTGCGTGTGATGTGTGCATTGAAGAGCCGCAGAGTACATTATAACAGCTGACAGGTCAGAAACACTGACGCTATATTTTAACTTTTTATCTGATGGCAGACACTGGATTAGGAGAACATTTTATCTCTAGCGCTTGAACCGCATCTGACAGCATTAACATGCATCTTTCAAAATGCTAGTTTTGCATAAAAAAAAACACTCCGTAAGCCACTCAAAACAGTGTTGAAACAGTGTTGAAACGTTCTAAATTCTAAATGGAAGTTCTAAGCATCCTACCAGAAGGCGCTGGTCACTATGGCGCCCTCCATGCAGCAACGAAGAAAAAGGTCTATTCACCTTATTCTCCGTGGACGAGCGGGCACAGCCATTCGAATCATTTTGGCTTGAGACTTCCGGTCTCATTCACTTCCATTCATTTTTAGACGTTAAAAACAGCTCGTTTTGCTGCTTGATGTTGCAAACTGACATTTTCTTATTATCTTATTCTGTTTTGTCTGTATAGTCATGCAAATACTTGTTTGTAGAGCAAGTAGTTTGACCATTTTCTGTTTATTATTTCTAGTCATTTATTCCATAGGCGACCGAATCGGAAGTTCTAAAACAATCGCAAAAACGAGCACACTTCTGCATTGAAGAATAAGGTCAAACAAATGACATCAGATCAATAAATTCACTACAGTTTGACAAATATTGCAGCTGTTGGACAATATAATGTACTTTTGAGGCTTTTTTTTAGGCGAGAATGTTTTTGCTTAGATTGCAACTATGCAGTTTATTTATAAGGACAGTATTTTAAATATTCATAATTTCAAAGATGCAGCGCTTTGGCATCCATCAGCCTGTCACACTGAGCAGAGCAAAGACGGTTGAGGCTCTGCCACATGATGGCGACAGAGACCACATAATAAACCCTTAGAAGAGAAAAACTCAGAGTAATTTCAAACCACAGCTGATCAAATCATTATAAAACAGGTAAGTGACTTTGTAAGTCGATCTCTCTTTTTTGTATGTTGTAGTCTGGTAGTATTTGCACTGTTTTGGCTTTTTCTGGGTTAATTATTGTGATATCCTAATTGCAACAGAGAAATACAGGGAAATGTCTCAGACTGATGGCATTTCCTGCTGTTCAGCCGTATAATCTTAAACTTATCAAAATCACCTGTTTTGTCAGCACTTTAGATATTATGCTAAAGAATCATTCAAATACTAGCTCTAAAATGATGTTGAAGTTTCTGCTGTTCTGACGTCGTCAGCTGCTGGTGTGAATGAATGGCGGAAGAAAGTAGTTCCTAATACAAAAGGATTTTCAGAATGTCCATGTTTGATTTTCTTTTTTACAATTACACACAATTACGCCGTCGAACTGCTGTATAAATGCAATATTACACTAGTAGCAGTGCAATAAGGCTGTATATCGTCACTGGTAGGACACAGTGCTGATATACAGCCATATTGCACTGCTACTTGTGCGATTTTGCTCATAGGTTTAAAATAGCTCTTGCGTCCAGTGTTTATGTTTATGATTGTTTATTTATTCAGTACCATGCTCCTGCAAGACATATCATTTCGTTGTATGTTCACACATGCAGAGGAATGACAATAAAGCTCAACTTGAAGCAGTCCATGTGGGTTTGGCAAGATCATTCCACCAATGTGGAATGGTGAATGGAAAGGTTCTGGAAAGTGATTTAGAGCCTCTAAGTCAGAGGTGCCCAGACTCGGTCCTAGAGGGCTGGTGTCCTGCATATTTTCGTTCCAATCTCAATTAACACACCTGAACCAGCTATTCAAGCTCTTTCTAGCTATACAAAAAACTTCCACCAGGTACTACACGATGGCAGTCACTCTCCAACCTTTTGGAGGGGATGAGAGGAATTTTTTTTGAAGAATGATTTGAACTTGAGGCAAGTTTTAAATCGTAGCCACTTAAGAAACGTGCACTGCATCAACCCCAACTCCACAACACCACCATCAAACAAAAGAGCATGTTCTGATGTTCAGTTGTAGCTGAAATGCAGCTGAAAACAGCCTGACATCTCTGATATCTCACAAAACAAAATTCAAAATGATGCAACTATTACCCCCTTGTTTCTTGTAGTAACAGGGTAAATATGATGTCTGCAGGCTGTAAATAAAATGCCTGCTCTTTATTTCCCTTGTTTCTCCAAATATTTCATATTGTTCCCTTGTTTCCTGTTTAGGTGCACTATTATTACAAAAAATTGGGCTGCAAATCTGTTTTACTTACAATGTCAATTGCTGGCTGAAGCATTACCCAGAATAGCACATCTCCCTCAATTTCCCTGCAAATCCGTGCACTTTTATTTTATTTGTCCTGCAGTTAATTAGAGTCAAAGGGTACTCAAATTGCTATAATAGTTCAGTCTGAGGCTGCTGCCACAAATATGTGCAAATGCCAAGTTGTGTGCACTCTCGCTGCTGTCAATTATGGTCTCATAAATGTTTGGCTGACATTTTATTTTCATGCTCTCGTGTAGCACCACTGTATGTTCATAGGTACTAGAAAGATGCTTTATTGATCCCTGTGTGCAAATCAGCAGCAACATGCAGCAACCGAATAAAAAAAAAAAACCCAGGCCTCGATATTTCAACTAATGCCACCTATGGCTAAGCAGCAAAGACAGAAAGTCAGATTGCTGTTATTTTGATGTTACACAACTGTCTGTCTTTGTAAATGTCAGTTCATGTCCAAACACATTTCACACCATAGGACTTGGATTGCAGACAGGTCTAGATTTAACCTGCTAAATGTCTCTCGGGCATCTGCGACTCATTGGCACTTCTTTCAGGTGGCGTCTTTGAAAATTCACACATTGCACTGTCACTCACTTGAACAAGCAGCGATTTGTGTCTGAATTTGGGTTTTTGTTGGCAATCTTAACTGTCACAGAATGGAAAATTAGGGCTAAAATTGTGTAGTGTGGGCAGGCAGCGTGAGGACACTTTTGGCCCTGTCACCTTAGAAAAAAAAGAAGACCAATAACCATGCTTTTCTTACTCTGGCTAGTTACAGAATTTGTCCATTATAATTTATATTTTCTTTTTACAGTTGATATTAGGGCTGTGTGATTTGGGAAAAATATTTAATCCCTTTTTTTAACAGATATTGCGATTTCAATTTGATATGTGATTTAATTTTGTAGTCAAGCTTTAGCTCATTCTGTATCGTAGCTTCTTACGGCTAAAATACAGTGAGTTAGTTAAAATATGAACTGAAAAGACATACTCCAACTTCTATTAAAAATTGTTTATAAATATTTAGAAATTTAACACAATTTTTTCTCTAGAGCAGGGGTCATCAACTATATTTGTCAGAGGGCCAGAGTTTTACTAGACATTCTCCTTGGGGGCCAGACCCCCAAGAAGAAAATCAAATAAAAATCTCAATTTGGCTTAACATTATGTTTAATGTTTATACTTTTTCAATTTCATTACAAAACTGAAGGCATTTGATTCAGGCTGCCATCACCTATACCACAGGCAAGGCTATACAACTCTACTTTTTGTATTTATATTATATGTTAGGCACCTAGGGTCTGAGAGTAATGGAATTTCGATTCTCTGTATGTCCTGTACATTGTGGTTAAATTGACAATAAAGCTGACTTTGACTTGACTTGAGGCAACCACTTGGAGTGATAGATATTTTGCCTCAACTCAATTAGGCTAAGTCAACATGGGGAAATGTAACTTTAGCCATTGATTAAGCACTGTGAGTAGCCCGTTTCAGCATTGTGATTTGAGTTCAAGCCCACTTAACGCTTCATTTGATGTGCAAACATTATTTGTGACCTGTTTTGTTCTGGTACCAGGTTATTTATTTGCCATGCTATTTTACGTTGTGCCAAATTGTTTTTCCTTCTTTTTTTATTCCTGAGGCAGACATCCCAAGTCTTCTGGAAGTTCTGTGAGTCTCCTGCAAATGCATAGAGACTCCCGGATGCCCGCAAACGAATGTTAATCTCCTGGAAATTGCGCGTCTTCCTCCCGCTCCTCAAATACGTCGCGCACCTCTCTCCACCGCATACCTCCTTGCTCTTCATCACACACACGTCTCACGCACTCCTCCTACACCCCATCCAGTCTTCACTTATGCTAAAACTTGTTTGAAACAATAAATGCTTAACGCCGCATGGTCTGTCTGAGTCTGTCCTCATTTCGCAGTGTAGCCTAAATATAGTCATAAATGGTGGTTATTCTGACAAATGACTCAGTTGTCGTTATTTTTACTTGCTTTAATAGAGTGGACCACTATTTTCTTTTTGATACTCACAATTTTGCAATCCAGTCGCACGCCAGATTGAACGGCTCAGCGGGCCGGATTTGGCCCGCGGGCCGCCAGTTGATGATCAGTGCTCTAGAGCAAACAGTAGTGAGTTATGATGTCACTCACTGTATCTCCTAGTGCCTTTGTGATGTTTTTTCATATGGTGTAACAGCTGCAAACAACACTGAAATTGTATTTTGCTGTTGCTAAGTACTAGATTGAGTGTCACTGGCAATACTTTTAGTTGATTTTTTAGCAAGACACTCTTCATATAGCCGCCTGTGGTGCATTTTTGAGGTGCTGGTTGTTACATTTCCTCCTGCCGTGGCAACAATTCTGAGACCGCTCTTACAAATGACCTGTTTTTGTTCAGTTTCTGTGACTTTGAAACCAAAATATTCCCACATTACCGACATGCTGTTTTTCTTTGATTTGAATTTGTCTATTAATGCTTCCGAAGCGGCAGAGTCCATCACCCCACTTGTCACTTTCCTGTTTGCTTGTTTTATTGTGGGCTTTCCGCATTGTTCGGTTGCCAAATTCTGATTGGGCAGAACGAAAGTGTGCTCACTCAATTGGCTAGCAAGACTGTCACACACAGACGGCAGTCACACATTTGCTCTGGCATTTGCTCTAGCTAATCACAATGTTTTAAATTGCGATTCGATTTCGATTAATCGCACAGCCCTATAGTTGATATTCATGTATTTTAGTAGCAAGGGTACTAGCCCACTAAGATTGACAGCTAGTCCACTCAGTGAAATGAGTAATATGTTTGATTTAACGGAAAGAACAAAAAGCCTACATGGTAACCTGAAAATAGTTCTATGGTGAATACAAAAGCTTTTTATTATGTGTTATCAACCCAACAGGTCTTTGCTCAGAATCATTTTATTTTCCTTTGGCTTAGTCCCTTTATTCATCTGGGGTCACCACAGTGGAATGAACTGCTAACTTATCCAGCATATGTTTTACACAGCAGATACCCATCATCATCTTTACTCACTCTACAGTGTTTTCACTTATGCACCATCAGTCTGCCATATTAGAGGCAATGAATATAAACAATGCCTAAACTCAACACAACTTGGATATTTGGCTAATTATTGCTGCTGAAAATGATGAATTCTTGTCATGTTTTGTGCTATTTGGCCAAGATATAGTTTATTATATTAAGGCCAGCTCACACTGCAATTTCAGCCTGATCTCACAAGGAAATGTAAGTATTTTACGTTTTGTCAGTTTAGTGGCTAAATCGTACGAGTTCAGTCGTACGAAAATGTTCGATTTTAAAAAGGAGGCATGGCACCTAACCCCACCCCTAACCCCAACCATCATCGTGTGATGAGAAAACCGTACTAATTTATACAAATTAGATTGTATGAATTCATCCGAATTAGCCACTAAATCAAAAAGTTATGAATTGCTGTGAGATTGAGTTGGCAATTTATAACAATCCTTTACAATTGTAGCTTGTAAGATCTCAGTTAATGTCAGACTGATTGCCAGTCAAGTTGCGCCAAACACAGACACTAGTTTGACACCATAAAACAATTGAGTTTTGAAAAATTTCCTGTTGCATTTTATTTGTATAGCGATAATTATGCTCATACCATTCTGTGATGTTAAAACTAGGGGAAAAAAAGAAAGAGAAAAAAAGACACTTTCATCATTGGTTTGGCATCTGACAGATGATGATTTTACCCGAGGGTTAAAAGAATCTTTCAGGATTTCCAAAATTTGTCTCAGATCACCAAATGGTTGAAATTGCACAGAGTGAGCTGGGATTTAGATGGATTTCCCACAGTTTTTAAAGGATTAGCTGACTTCCAGAATAAAACTTTACAGATAATTTACTCACCCCCTTGTTTTTGAGAAAAAACATTTGAATAATTTTCTTCATTTAGTGGACCTTAAATGGTTCTAAATGACCCCAGGCAAAATACAAATGCCTTCCTTGCAAAACAAGGAAAAAACTTTTTTTTTTCTTGAAAAAAAAAATATTAATTTCAGTTTAAGCATATTTCTTTGTTTTTCTTCGTTTTTTTGGATCTTTAAAATTTTGGCCAAAGTTCGATTGCACCAAGGTTTACATAATTTTTTTTGGCTTAACAACTCCAATATTCAATATTTAATCATCAGTTTTCATTATTGTGTCATTTAAAGGGCACCTATGATGAAAAATCTACTTTTGGAAGCTGTTTGGACAGAACTGTATGTAGGTACAGTGTGTCCATTGTCATATTGGAGTGATAGAAACACAAGTCTCTTTTTAAAATTTTCTGCATTCAAATAGCATCCAAATTCCAGTCATTTTGAGGCCCACCCCAACGTAGGAGTACAGTTTTCCCCACCCACCGAATTAATTAACAAGCACCATGTTTTCATAATAACATGTACACACATGTCCACAGAACATTTTTTTTTGCAAAGAAACTGGAATTAACACACATGTTACAAGTCTCTGTGATCTGCTGCATCTCAATAATGAATTTTCTAAGTTACAACTTTTTAAAACAGTGCATGTTTGTAGTAAAGAGTAAAATCGATATGTAATTCTTTACCGCTATACTCACCACAGCCATATGGTGTCAGTAAACGCGGATGTGTGTGTGTACTGCAAACAGCATTTGTGTGCCACTCCATTTTAGAAAGGCTTGAATAAACTTCACCACAAATACATCAAATAAACCTACTTGGTATTTTTGACTCGTGACCTTATTTCAGCTTCATCTGTCTCTATCACTGACAGCTGTTTATCTGACGTAACGCACTAGAAACAGAAACGCACGTCGGAGTAGTGGGCGGGGAGAAGCAGCTCATTTGGATTTAAAGCCACAGGCTAAAAACAGCTACTTATTCATCAGACACTAAAATGGGCAGATTCCACATTATATAATAAATGATCTGATAAGTATTTTAAGCTAAAACTTTACAGACACATTCTGGAAACACCAAAGTCTTATCTTGGAAATCTTGGAGATCTTGGAAATGAGGTATATATATATATGCTTCTACAAACATTGGTGAAAGAACAAGTCCATTCATAAAATTTCCTCACTATGTACTGAATAGTCCATGGTCAACTCTTGGTATTGTAACAACGTTTAAGCGATTGAGAAAAACAGCTACTGAGGAATTCAAGGAATGGGTTTTCATGGCTGAGCAGCTGCATTCAAGCTTTACATCACTAAGTGCAATGCAAAGCGTCAAATGCAGTGGTGAAAAGCAGGCCACCACTGGACTCTAGAGCATTATGTGGAGTGACGAATCATGTTTCTCTTTCTGGCAATCTGACAAACAAATCTGGGTTTGGTGTTTGCCATGTAGAAAGGGATTATGGTTTAGAGTTGTTTATCAGGGGGTTGGGAATGGCCCCTGAGATGAGTGAGTTTGGTGTGGAGGAATTTGACTTGCCTTAACCTGATAAAACACCTTTGAGATGAATTTGAGCAGAGACTGTGAGGCTAAACTTTGTGGAAAGCCGAGCTGATGCTGTTACAGCTGTAAAGGGCCAACTCCATATTAAACCCTATGGATTATAAATATTTTTTTTGCAACAACTGTTTAAAATAGTCTGTTATATCACAAAGTAATTTTTTTAATTTTTGAAAATAGTAAACATAAACTTTTTGATTTTTTTTCTAAGAAAGTTTTCTTTCTGTATTTATTTGACCCAATTTCTTCCACTGCCACTGTTAAATCTTTACTTACCAATGCTAATTCTTTACTAATTCTAAAATTCTTAAATTTGTATTGGGGCATCTGTTGCACAAATTAAAGATTTGCAATGACAAAACAGTGGTATAGATGTCTCGTGTCATTATATACAATAGTACAACCATTTAAGCAAGTATTTTGTGAAGGGTAACATGTACAAAAGTCTTTCAATATACATTCTCCAAAAACTCTGATAGATGATTCCCGATATCCCAGAAATCATCAGATCTGATGTCAGTTTTTCTAAGGGTAAGAAAATGGCAATCTGATTCAACCACACATTGACTGAAGGAGAAAACAACAACAAAAGAATACATTTTCTTGCTAGATCAGTACATAGGCATAACACAGATTATAGTCTATGACTACACTCACCGGCCACTTTATTAGGTATACCTGTCCAACTGCTTGTTAACGCAAATTTCTAATCAGCCAACCACATAGCAGCAACTCAATGCATTTAGGCATGTAGACATGGTCAAAACAATCTACTGCAGTTCAAACTAAGCATTAGTTTGGGGATGAAAGGTGATATAAGTCACTTTGAATGTGGCATGATTGTTGGTGCCAGACGGGCTGGTCTGAGTATTTCAGAAACTGTTGATCTACTGGGATTTTCACGCACAACCATCTCTAGAGTTTACAGAGAAAAGTTAGAAAAAGAGAAAATATCCAGTGAGCGGCAGTTCTGTGGGTGCAAATGCCATGTTGATGCCAGAGGTCAGAGGAGAATGACCAGACTGGTTCCAGCTGATAGAAAGGCAACAGTAACTCAAATAACCACAGCCGAAGTATGCAGAAGAGCATCTCTGAACGCAAAACACGTCCAAACTTGAGGCAGATGGGCTACAGCAGCAGAAGACCACATCGGGTGCCACTCCTGTCAGCTAAGAACAGGAAACTGAGGCTACAATTCACACAGGCTCAACAAAATTGGGACAATAGAAGATTGGAAAAACGTTGACTGGTCTAATGAGTCTGGATATCTGCTGTGACATTCGGATGGTCAGAATTTGGCATCAACGACATGAAAGCATGGATCCATCCTGCATTCTGTCAATGGTTCAGGCTGGCGGTGGTGGTGTAATGGTGTGGGGGATATTTTCTTGGTACACTTTGGGCCCATTAGTACCAATTGAGCATCGTGACATTGCCACAACCTACGTAAGTATTGTTGCTGGCCATGTCCATCCCTTTATGACCACAGTGTACCCATCTTCTGATGGCTAATTCCAGCAGGATAACATAAAGTGCAAATCATCTCAGACTGGTTTTTTTGAACATGACAATGAGTTCACTGTACTCAAATGGCCTCCACAGTCACAAGAGCTCAATCCAATAGAGCACCTTTGGGATGTGGTGGAATGGGATATTCGCATCATGGATGTGCAGCCGACAAATCTGCAGCAACATGCTATCATGTCAATATGGACCAAAATCTATGAGGAATATTTCCAGTACCTTGTTGAATCTATGCCACGAAGGTTTGAGGCAGTTCTAAAGGCAAAAGGGGGTCCAACCCGGTACTAGTAAGGTGTCCCTAATAAAGTGTCCAGTGAGTGTAAGATGTAGACCAGCTTTACAATTCAGAAGATGACTGGCCAAAGGTTTACCAATAACCTTCTGAACTAATTTGTGGATCTCTTTCCAGTATGTCTTAATCATGTCACAGTCCTCCTGCCATATAACTTTCCAGGAGGTAAGGGAAGAAGACCCACCATTTTATAACACTGAGTAAAAAATATCTTCCTAGTGGGCTAACTTTTAAGGTTCAAGAAAATGAAAAGAATGCAATGCTTTTCAAATACCTGAATATATTCCCAAAAAATTGCACCCCCTCCTATCAACTATCACCTAAAACAAGAACAAGAAATACCGCAGTACAACAATAAATGAAAGTTAGTACAGTTCAGAAGGTCTGTATGAAACTGTTGAAGGGCAGTGAAGTCAGAGAGCAGAGTTATGACTGCCACACACCCACACACACACACACAACTCCTGCCATCCCAGGAGACCGGCCAGGGTATTTTCATAAACATAATTAGGCTGAATCAGTAAAGCATCGTCTTGCATGTCAATCGCAGCACATTTGCTTCATGGCAGAGACACAAAAGCTAGCGGGATGAGATTGTACAGTTAGGAGCTGTTAGGCTCAAAGTGACATGGCAGGTTGAGCACTTACGTCTGCTGTGCAGTGTCACTTTGAGGATTTTATCGACCGGGATGTCAGAGGAGAAGATAGCTGCCCGCTGCTCTTACTAAAATGGATTCTGTTAGAGAGCTAGCAAAACTGTCGCCATGGTATGCACACTTGGGAAGGGAGGACACAGATAAATAATATAAATAAGAAATACATAGTGTTTTTAATGCATTAGTGTATGGCCTTTTATATCTGGCCTTTTGTATTTGGGCTCAATGGCAATGAAAACCGTAAAACGGATTAAATACTCTTCAGGTCATCACTAATAAAGCAGGTTTAAAGATAACATTTTAAAGTGTGAGAGTTTTGGGTTAGTGAACAATCAATAAAGGGAACAATATATCAACAAATATCTGTTAAGACTAAAAAAAAGATTTGTTTAAATGGATAGTTTACCCTAGAATGAATCATTTACTCTCCCTCATGTGGTTTTAAATCTTTTCTAAAGTTTATTTCCTCTGTCGAACACAAAAGAAGACATTTTGAAGAATGCTGGATGGGAAAAAATGCTATGGAAGTCCATGGTTCCCAGCAACCAGCATTTTTTTAAGTATCACAGAAGACTGTGTTTAACAGAAGAAAGAAACTGAAATAAGTTTTGAACAAGCGAGTAAATGATGACAGAATTTTCATATTTTTTGAAATAGCCTTGATATGATAATGCTCACAGTGAAGGTGTTGATAAATTTAGAATTTACAGATCTCTGGAAACATCAATACATTTATATGTATTCCTTTAGACTGACTTTAGTTATTTTTCACCAGACCTCTCATATTGTTGTAGGAATAGCAAGCTGAAATACGGAAGCTGTTCATTACATAGGCAGGTCAGACTTGAAGATCTCTGCCATCAAGTGGTCAATTCACACTATAGGTTTTTAGAATTAATTGAGATCACAAAAAACACTTTGTGGGTCTTTAAATATAATCTGTTAAAATAAGAGTTTTATATCTTTATTTTTAAATCACTTTACAGTAGACGTATGGCATAAAATTTGATGTTTGAACACAAATAATTATAAAATATTATATAGGCAAGGCAGATAGATGATTTTAGCCCACGTACGAAGTTGCCAAATTTTTGGCTGCTCAAAGTGAATCAGTGTTATTTCAAATATATATAGTTGAATTATCTATACACATATAATTAATAGTGAAGTTTTTTTTTTTAACATTTAGACTTTGTTATTGAATATGCTTGGTAAAATAGTGGTTAACAGCATATATATAAATTGGGTTGTTATAATTGAAGTCAAGCACTGCAATTATTATGAGATTCTGACATTTGAATGTGTTCTTTTATCTGAGAGCTCTGTTTTGTTTTTTTGTATTTATGATAATTCTGACATGATTATAATGTGCCTCCTCATATGCAGTTATAATGTATACATACTGTATATGAGACATCCATGAAAAAATAAAATGTATATGCACATCTATGTATAAAAAATTAAAACAATTGAATAAATTGACATTAATATCTCATATAAATATACACTTTTCCCAGTACTGGGTTGGAAGGGCATTCGCTGCATAACACATAAGCCAGAATAGTTGGCGGTTTATTCCGCTGTGGCAACCTCTGAAATAGAGACTAAGACCAATAAAAATGAATGAGTAAATATATGCCTACTTGACAAAAGTCTTGTTGCTTGTCCAAGTGTTAGGAACAACAGATAATAACTTGACTTCTAGTTGATCATTTGGTGTCAGAAGTGGCTTATATGAAAGGCAAAGACCTCTAGATAACGAAAATTTTACCAAAATAAAATATGATCATGCCTTGATTTTTCATTATTTAATTAGGACAGTGAGGTCTGACTTTACTTAGACAAATTTTTTTTTCTCTAACAAAAATAGTTTACAGTATAGAATATCAAGTCATGGTGTGAAAAAATAATTAATATTGTGTATGACTCCCATGACTGCATTCATACAATGACTCAAATAACTTTAATAAAGTCATCTGGAATGGCACATTTTTTTTGCAGCACTCCCATGGGTTCATCAAGATTCTTTAGATTCAACTTTAATGCCTTTTCCTTCATCTTACCCCAGACATGCTCAATAATGTTCATGCTTGGTGACTGGGCTGGCCAATCCTGAAACACTTTGACCTTCTTTGCTTTCAGGAACTGTAATGTGGAGGCTGAAGTATGAGAAGGAACACTGTCCTGCTGAAGAATTTGCCTTCTCCTGTAGTTTGTATTTTAAAGAGGAGCACAAATGTCTTGATACCTCAGGCTGTTGATCTTGTCATCCACTCCGCAGATCTTTGCAGGCCCCCAAACTGAATCTAACCCCAAACCATGATTTTTCCTTCACCAAACTTGACTGATTTCTATGAGAATCTTGGGTCTATGTGGATTTCTATGGGTCTCCTGCAGTATTTGTGATGATTGGGATGCAGTTCAACAGGTGATTCATCAGAAAAATCTATCTTCTGCCACTTTTCCAAATGATCAACACGTTGTTGCTTTTACAACTGGAATCGACGACAAGACTTTTGCCAGGTAGTGTATAAACATTTAGTGTTTCAACTCAAATTTGAATGAAATATGGACAAACTACCAAAGCTGTCAAATAATTAATCACAATTATTTTATAATTAAACCATAAAGAAATACATTGTAAGGCAATAGGGTTACTTGTATTTTTAAGTAAAGCCAACTAATCATTAAAGCAGCATGTTTACTCACTTATTTTAAGTAAAGTTAACTAATCACTTTTTACATGTAGGTTTAAACAAATAACACAATATAGTTTTAACCCAACTGAGTTTCAGTTTAGATTCTATTTGTCTTTATCTTATTACCCAGTCCATAATCACTAATATGATTGGTAAAAAACATCTTGAATTTCTTAAAGGATTTCAAAGGACAGAACTGGGCCATTTTACTGAAATTGTCACTGACCGAAACCTCCAGGAAAGCATGGAGTTGTTTTTAAAGCAATCATCCAAACAGCATTTCTGAATTGACCGTGAGCTCTTGCTGAATCATTCTGCTCTGTTTTATTCAGGCCAGGTTTTGCTGTGTGCTTTGGGCTGCTGGAAAATGAATCTTCAACCTAAGCACAGATTTCCGGCTGCCTGAAACAGGTTCTCCTTGAGGGTTTGCCTGTTTTCAGCTCTATCCACATTGCTCTGATGCCAAAACTTTCTTCTCGCTTCTGCAGAATAACAAGGCATGAACAGCACGATGCTTCTTCCACTGTACAGGAAAGAAGGCACATTACCTGAGCGTTGGATCCTATTTAGTTTGTACAAGTTACAAGACGTTACTTTTCAGGCCCATGAGTGGAACTTTTATTTATTTACACAATTTTCAGTGTTCTCCTTGTGATTTCAACAAAATCTTTTCACAAAAAGCCTTTCTGTCCACTCTCCCATAGAGGCAGCTTTTCAGAAATGCTGAATATAATAATGTTTTGACAGATTTCTTGCATTTCAGTGAAAGAATCGCTCTGTCTTTCTGTGTTGTTGCTGGCCTTTCGGTCACATCACTTTCAATTGCTCTTGTTTTGTAGGATAGTCTGATCTTAGCAGTGTCTGGATTGTGCCATGTGTTTTTCATTTCGTTACATTTGTGCTGCTCTTAGGGGTTCAAAGCTTTGTCAACCTTTTTATAACCTTGTCCAGCTTTTTTCCCTTTTCCTCCTAGTTCATTGTGAAGCGGCACTTTGGTCTTTGTGGCAGCAAAACTGACCTGCTATAAGGTCAGGAATGTTCATGATGCAATCAAGGAAATCAAGGACATACCTGCTTTTAATAGGAACATGACTTAAACCTATTCACATATTTAGTGTAAATAGAAAATATGATTCAATAACTGATTCAGTTTAGGTTGTTATGCAAGACAAGTTTATTTATATAGCACATTTCAGTAGCTGAAGGCCAATTCACCCTGCTTTGACTGAATTTAGTTTACTTGATCCTAATGATCTGTTAGGTTTGTATTCAGTGAGCATATCTGTAATATATTGAGGTTCTCTGCCATTTAGTGATTTATAGACAAGTAATAATACTTTAAAATCTGTTCTGAATGTAAATGGGAGCCAGTGTAAAGACCTGAGAACAGGTGCGATGTGCTCTGATTTTCTGGGTGCTGGTCAGAATCCTAGCACCAGCGTTCTGGATGAGCTGCATCAATGAGCTAACAATAAGGCTCCTTTTATTAAGCAATGACATATACAAATATTGTCATCTATTTTACTGCTTTGCATTTTAGTTTCGTATTAGATTCTAGATTTCTTCTGCTTCCAAACTAGCAGGTTTACTGAAAATTGTGATTTGTAAAAAAAAAGGGGCTGTTTTTTTATTTAGGATTTGTAATAGATAGATTGTTAGATATGGTTTATTAATGAAATAACTAATGTAAGTATTATTCAAAACCTATTAGTTATGGTTGCTCTATTGCTACTACTATTTATATTTCTTTTTTGTTTTAATTTCGTGTAATTTAGGTAATTTAATAAATTTATGTAATTTTATGAATGTAATTTTATTAAATGAAGTATATTTAGTTTTATTTGTGTTATTTTTTAGTTTAGTATTACTGTGATGATATTAATTTACTAAGCTGTATAAACCTAATGATGACGATGATGATGATAATAATAATAACAATAATAATAATTGGAAAACTCTTGGCAACTAGATGAAAAGCAAATTATTTTATTTTAGTTGAAGTTTATTTGATCTACTAATGGTTTTAGTGATATTGTTTTAGTGTTAATTAATAACCCTGAATAGGATCATAAGTAATTTTAGGTATTTCGTATGTCAAGTATTTCTTTTATTTAAAAACTGTAGTTTAAATGACCTATTCTTATAAATTACCTATAGTTTAAATTGTAGTTTATTACCTGTATACTCATATACAGTTTTGGGGGTAACATGTTATAAGTAACACACGTTACGTAATAATATTACTTTCCCAAAGTAACTAATAATATAACGCATTACTTTTAAAAATAAGTAATATTATTTCAGTTACTTTTTTAAAAAATGTAATGTGAGATAATTTTTACCTTGCTTAATTGGCTTTTACAAAATATATTGCGGAATAAAAAAATTACCTTAGTCAGGTTGAATCACATACTCAATGAGAGAGCAGGCTGCGAGAGAACAGACAGGCAGCTCGCACTCGTCATCATCATCAGGTCTGTTTTTTCACAGCAGATGAGTTAGTGTACTGTTCCAGTAAATCAGAGGGGGTATCCAATAAGTTAGTACTTACTGAAGACGCAAACCTTTTTATGACAACTTCATTCAATTCAATTAACTGGTTCGACCGGTTGTCTTAGAAGATCTTGTTAAAACAAACAATTCATTCGTGAATTGCCCATCACCACTACAGTCAGAAACAGAAACAATTTCAGGCTGGAGACTTACATTTTTGCAATGGATTCTTGTTATTTTGAGCTCATCGAAGAAAAGAAGTGGATTGTCATTAAGTGTAGATTATGTGTAGAAGCAACTAAATTTGTAGTATAGTAAGATTCTTTTTTACACATGTGTTAAGGTCACGTGAAGCAATTTATTCAATGCATAAAGCTCAAAGATTTATTTTGATTTGGGGATGTTTTGTTTGCTTTTGTTATTAAACATTTTAAATTTTTAAAATATGTCTTTCCCTAGATATAAATTATTTCTTGTTAGTACTCTTAGGCTGTATTGTAATCTTTATGTTAATGAACAGTGGATTTACTTAACTAATAACACAAAATGTACAAAAATAGCAAACACATTACATGCTGTCATTAATCTGTAAACACAGCATGTACAGCTCTGGGCTCAGAAAGTTCTCAAAATATAATTTTATCCTATACATTTTTCAAAGGTAAATGAAGGTGTAGGTGGTTGTTAAACACAGAGCTTGTCTATAAAAAGGTGAAAAAAGAAATCTGTAAGTTCTAAAAGAGATCAAACCTTAGCCAGGTAAGGAAAAGTAACGCAAATGTAACTCAAACGTAATATATCACATTACTTTCAATGAAAAGTAACTAAGTAACGCAATTTGTTACTCAATATTGTAATGCACTACTTTCAAAAGTAACTTTCCCCAACACTGCTTATATATTTAACTAATTACTATTACTTTGAATGCTTATGACACACACACACACACACACACACACGCACACACACACACACACA
>CAIGQZ010032813.1:6604085-6635677 GCA_903798205.1 Danio tinwini
ATGTATGTGCGTGTGTATGTAGGGGTATGCATGCGTGAAGTTTATATGTATATGCGCAAGTTTCATATATGTTGTTTTGAACATCCAATAGTATAGGTGTATATGCGAGCAATTTATAGGTGTATATGCACGTGTTTTATGTATGTGTTGAAAAGCAAAGTTTGATTTAAATCCTACACGGCGCCTCATATAAAACACACATTTTGTGTAATTCTATAAATAAAGTGAACTATAATTTGCATACCTGTTACACCTACTCAACAGATGTTTAATCAAATTAAATAAAGTTTAATAAAATGTGGTATATTTAGACAAGATTGATTCCATTGATTAAAGGTGCAGTAGGTGATCTGCCAAACTGCTAACCAGTTACGTATTATCTTTGGACAGGGTAGGGACTGTTTTTCAAAGCTACGCCTCCTGAAATTGTGAATTGCGTTCATGTCATTCACCAGTTAGAAATGTAGTTAGTGGTTGGCCGGGGGCATGCAGGAATTACTAAGCCACACTTCCATGCTATTTCAGAGCGAATATTCAGAGTAGCATAATAAACAGGGAGGCTGTCATTGTTAAAAAATGAGACAATGTGAATAAAAAAAACATCAGCTCAGTAAAGCAGGCTAGGCGGAATACTGCTATTTACTTCTGTTCTGTTGTTAAACTAAATAAAATCTACATTATCGATTTTGTAAAAGGTCTCTTATAAAACTGAAACTTCAATCTTTGACTGTCACATCAATGTTTCGCCTGAAGATTTCAGTGGCTGAACAACACTTCAGTGCATATAATCCATTCACAACAACACACAATCTACATCAGCTTTGATTCAGGATTTCAAAAAGTTTCAATTCAGCATTTGATTTTACCGCGACTGTGACTGTGAAGCTGGATTTATACTTTCGCCTGGCACCACATTGTGCGCCTCCGCTGACTGCGCTCGCACCTCGCGACACGGACGAGGCTTTTATACTTGCCCATAGATATATACACTAGATATCGCATACGGACCCTGAGCATGCGTCAATAGCGCCGCCACATTTATACAGTGCTCCAAGGACCACTGTCATTCAACCGCACTGGTCAAGACCGTGTGCCAATGTGAAGATGCTGGACTTTAGCGCTGTGTACGAGTGTAGCAAACAAAGAAAACAAAGCACAAAGGCAGAACATTTCATAGGTAAGATTTAGTTTTTTACGTTTTTATGTTATGAACTTTTGTGCTTAATAAGTAACGTTATTAATGATAATACAGACACTTACTGCATAAGGCAAGTAGCACCAACTTGCACTAAATACTCAGCTTATGCTAGTTTTGTTGAATAAAATAAGCAAACAATGCAAAAGAAATATGACAACGAGATGCTGCGATACCAGAAACTTTATTGTCAGCTAAGTAAATGAGTCGTTCATAACGGAGATTCATTCAAAAACGAATCGCTCCCTCCAACAGAATGAGAAGTGAAAGCAGGAGAGGGGGTGTGTTTCAGGACACGGATTAGATCAAATCTAACAGGAGGGAGGATAATACATTTACATACACACAAACACACACTCTTTGTCAGCAATGCCCGTGCAGTCACTGATCCATAGAAAAGTGATATAAAATTATATTTTTCGTAATAAAAAAATATGTATTTGCGTACTGACCTCCGGGAGAAATCCCGATCAGATATATGTGTATATCTCTGGCTCTGGATGGCCACAGTCCTCTACTGCAGCTTGGTCCTGCATTCATTTCAAAGGAGTGCTACCCTGTACTAAAATGGTGGCTCTATTGACGCATTCCTTCCAATAGACAACAACAGGGCAGGCGACATCTATTGTAAATATCTATGATACTTGCTGCGTTCGTCATTGTAATATTCTTTAAAACGACAGGGGGCGGTCAAAAGTAACTGACCGTAAAGTCAGACAGATAAACACAGAAGTAGGAAGTTTCCGGAACTACGTCATGTCATTAATATCATTCACGATTTTTTAACTAACTATTTGTATTGTTTTTATAAATTATTTTAATGATTATAAGGATTTTTATAACAATTCAAGATTTTTTTTTTATCAAATTTGATGCATCACTTGCTTTTGTTCATATATCGGACAGTTTTACCTATTAAAGTTTATAAAAATATTATTGACAACTGCACATAGGTTGCTCTACAAATATATTCTTTATTATGGCAAGAATAAAAGCAAAAAAAAGCACACTTACTAAAAAATTTGTTTCAATTTTTAGATTTAGCCCGCTCCACAATTCACACATTACTGTTTGGCTAGTTTCTGTCCTATACTTATGCTAAAAGGGTATTAATGGTCCAACATTACTGACTATTATCACCAATAAAGCCTAGAAAAACAGGGCATCAGTGTAAACCGAAAGGTTCAAATATTCCATTCCAGTTATCAAAGCAATAATTTGTTCATTGTAGTTTTGTAGCTATTAAATTGTTTTAAATTCAAAATTGTAACATATACATCAATGTAAAACCTATGACTGGTGGACAAACATATTTCTTTAATTGTGTAAATGAGTCTCCACTTTGCCATGGCCTCTTTTGGCTTTAACAATCCCTCAGGTTTTTCCAAACCTTTTAACATAAACTTTCCTCCTTTCAAATCATAGTTTATGTTAATAAGAGTGAGAATGTTTCCCAGAGATGGGTTGCAGCTGGAAGGGCATCCGCTGCGTAAAACATGTGCTGGATAAGTTGGTGGTTCATTCCGTTGTGGCGAACCCAGATTAATAAAGGGACTAAGCCGAAAAGAACATAAATTAATGAATTATTAATTGATTTATTCATTTTCTTTTCAGCTTAGTCCCTTTATTAATCCGGGGTCACAACAGCGGAATGAACCACCAACTTATCCAGCACATGTTTTACGCAGCGGATGCCCTTCCAGCTGCAACCCATCTCTGGGAAACATTCAAACACACTCATTCACACTCGTACACTATGGACAATTGGACAAATGCAGAGAGAACATGCAAACTCTACACAGAAACGCCAACTGACCCAGCCGAGGCTCAAACCAGCAACAGCACTACCTACTGCGCCACTGCGTCACCATGAATGAATAAAGAGTGAGAATTGCACTTTAAAATAAAGTGGGACTAATTTTCAACATGTAAAGTTCTCAGAAAATATCAAGATCCCATAATCTAATAAAAAAAGTGAAAAATATTTTTGAATTGGCAAACTGTTAATAAAAACATGTTTTTTTTTAGTGTAGAAGAAAGAAATCAAATGGTATTTTTTGTTGTAAAAAGTGTTGACATGAGGGTTAATAAAAGATGTCAGAACTGTCAATTTTGGGTGAACTATCTATTTAATTTACCTGTTACTTCAAATCTTTAGAATAGATTTCAACAGAAAAGCTGAAAAGATCTTCAACTGCAATATAAGCTCAAACGTTTCTCGTCATATTCATAGAAAACTAGGATTATGATGAGATCTTTCGATTTAAAGTGTGCCAATATTTCCTATAGCGGTGAAAGTCTTGTGATACTAGTCTGGCAGAGTGTAGGGGTGAAATTTACCACATACAACCCCTGTCACTGTCTTTTTTGTGTATTTTTTATGAATAAAAACATTTATTTCTGCTCCAAGCTGCAGATTCTCAAACAGCACAGCAGGAATACGAGTTCACTGATCGTCATGAGAGCAAAGGAGAGATGCCTGACAAGACCACAATGGAGGATTCAGTAAGCAAGGCAGCCTACATGCAATTCCATTCAACACTGATTTGAATTTCAGAGCTTGAAAACATTGTGAAGTTGTACTGTTGAAGTCAAAATTATTAGCCCCCCTGAATTATTAGCCGCCCTGTTTATTTTTTCCCCAATTCCTGTTTAACAGAGAGTTTTTTCAACACATTTCTAAACATAATAGTTTTAATAACTCATTTCTAATAACTGATTTATTTTATCTTTGCCATGATGACTGTAAATAATATTTGACTAGATAATTTTCAAGATACTTCTATACAGCTTAAAGTGACATTTAAAGGCTTAACTAGGGTAATTAGGTTAACGAGGCGGGTTAGGGTAATTAGGCAAGTTATTGTATAATGATGGTTTGTTCTGTAGACTATCGGGAAAAAAAAGCTTAAAGGGGCTAATAATATTGACCTTAAATTTTTAAGGGGGTTGAGGGGAATCTCCTCTTCCACCATCAGTGTGCAGCATCCACCTGGATGATGTGACAGCAGCCATATTGTTCTAGACCGCACACCAGCTTATTGGAGGAGACAGTGTGATGAAGCCAATTATGATATGGGGATGGTTAGGAGGCCATGATGGACAGAGGCCAGTGGGCATATTTGGCCAGGATACCAGGGTTAAACTCCTACTCTTTTTCAAAGGACATCCTGGGATTTTTAACGAGTCAGGACCTCATCCAGACAGCATTCATTGAGCGCAATATACTGGGGCATTAGTGCCCACACACACTGCAGGTCTAGCGCCTCCTGATGGTCTCACTAACAACAATGCCAGAAGCAACCTAGCTTTACCATGTGGCCTCCAATCCAGGTACTGACTGGGCACAGCCCTGCTTAGCTTCAGTAGGCGACCATGTGAGAGTTGCAGAGGGCTAGCTGCTGGCAGTTTTAATATGATTTAATAAAAAAAACCAAAAAAAAAACCACATTCACTACAATTTCAAATGAAACACCACAAAATACGAAATTTAAACAGCACAATTTAAATTATTAAAATAGTCAGGCTGATTAAATGTAAGCCATAATAAATGACATTTTATAAGGGACATGTTTTCTTAAGCCAGTATTGTGTATGGCCTCATCTCAAAAGCAAAGTGTGGCATCACATCCCGATACAAGACCAGATTTTCTCTTCTATACTGTCTGTCTATACTGTTTGTTTTAAAGCTCCACTTTTACTTAAAATTTGTTCTCTTAATGTATAGTGGGAATATAATTATATGTAACAAATGAAAATTAGGGCGATTCAGTGGCGCAGTAAGTAATGCTGTCGCCTCACAGCAAGAAGGTTGCTGGTTCAAGCCTCGGCTGGGTCAGTTGGTGTTTCTGTGTGAGGTTTGCATGTTTTCCCTGCGTTCACGTGGGTTTCCTCCGGGTGCTCCGGTTTCCCCCACAAGTTCAAAGACATTGGGTAGGCTAAATTGTCCGTAGTGTATGAGTGTGATTGAGTGTGCATGGAAGTTTCCCAGAGATGGGTTGTGGCTGGAAGGGCATCCGCTGCGTAAAAAAATGCTGGATAAGTTGGCGGTTCATTCTGCTGTGGTGACCCCAGATTAATAAAGGGACTAAGCCGAAAAGAAAATGAATGTATAAATGAAAATTCATCATGAAAGAATGACCAGTAAATGGTATAATTATTATGTTTAATATTACTTTTATTTAGCTCAATACAAATGAATTGATCAAGAGTGTCTGTAAATACACTTATAATGTTTCTAAAGATTTACAATAAACAAACAATTCTGTTATTTTGTATTTTTAATCAACCATTAATTTTTTTTTGCAAATTTCTGCAAAAATTTGAACCCTAACCCTAGCCACAACCATTTACAACACTGAAAATATATATTTTTTCAGTGATGTCTTCACCAAGACAAGAGGAACTGCTTCACCTAGAGGACTGTGAGTCTGGTGAGATATTTCCCTCAAAACACAATGATTACTGAATGGTGGAGTGGACTGTAAATCGACAGTATTATATAACAGTTTAATATATTCATATTTTTCCTCATGTATATAGCATGGGAAAAACGAACTGGATTTCCTGGATTACAAGCACAAAATAATATCATGTTTCAAGAATTTATATTTAGTTTGTAGAATCACAATTTATTTTTAGAAGCGTTTTTTTTTTGTGATTTATATAACTACACCTATCACACGTTCACTGTTTTCAAGCGCTGAAATTCGATTTGGTGCTGTGCTTAGACATATTTGCTTCTTGGAGCACAATATATCCTTGGAGTGTGTTCAGCAGTACAGAGAGTAACCCCTCAACACCACAGCAACATTAGTCTTTCAAGCTTTTAGTGCCACTTTGAAAAATAAAATCTTGTCGAGGGGAAAAGGAAAAAGTCAGAATCGCTCCTTTCAAACACTTTGCTTTTAATGTGACACCTTTCTGATTCTGGGGCCTTTCCCTCTCCATTATCGGGGTGACAATATTAAGCATGACTTATTTATATGCTGTTTTGCGAGGCCCTGGGTGATGAAAGCGATGGAAGTGACAGCGAGGTGAGTCGGACCCGTCCCAGTACCTGGAGTCAACACTCGGCACATTTTGTCGCGCTTTGATCTAAGGGCCCCTTTGCTCGTCTTCCCCCCTCGCCTCCCCCCCCCCCCTCTTCAACCCTTGATAAGGATTTACAGTTTCATCTTTTTCTCTTTTCTCTTTCCCTCACTTTTCTCTCCCTTATCACTTTTGCATCGCAGGGGATGTAAACAAGTCATCTTCGCTTCAATGAGTGATACTGACATGCAGTAGTGCTTCCCTTTAAAGCCACAATATGTAAATGAGTGGACTGGTTTGCACGTTTGCACCTTGCGATTTCAAATTGAAAACACAGATAAAAGTGCTACAAAAATAAAGGTTCCAAAAGTTTTTTCGACAGAAGAACCATTTTTGGTTCCCTAAAGGACCTATCACTGAACAGCTTTTCAAAGAAGCATTTTTTAGTATGAAGAACATTTATAAAAATCTTATTTAAAAATTCTCCACTAAGAACCTTTGTGGAATGGAAAGCTTCCATTGATGTTAAAAGAGTACTTCACCTCCAGAAAGATTGGTCACCACTGACTTTCATAGTATTTTTACCCTATTATAGATGTCAATGTTAACCATCAACTGTTCGGATAACAACACAAAAAAAAATTGTTTGTGTTCAACAGAAGAATAAAACTCACACAAGTTTGGAACAAGTGGAGGCTGAGTGAATGATAACATAATTTTTATTCTGGAAGTGAAATACTCTTTTAAAGGTATCATCCGCTTAAGTCATGACGTATCGGTGACGTACTGTATGGAATACTGTTTCCGGATTCAAGCCGCCACTTATTTGAATTGAGAAAATATTCGTTTCTGATCACTTTTTAGCCATATCACACATTAAAGTGAATTATATATAAAATCATGGTGTACACAACAGTCTATGGGCCTGCTGCATCACAAATACCAACATTTTAACAATTTATAAAAAAGGAATCACTTTCTGGCCTATGGATATTAGGCATGGATATATATATATATATATATATATATATTGCGACCGTGATTTTCGAAGGTATTAGATCGATTTGTAAATGTTTATTATTACCATTTGATGAGTCTCCCCATAGAGTTTGACCTGGAAGCCGCTTCGCGTGATGTCACACTAAACAAGCGAATAGAGTAATTCAATATGTTGAATATTATATGCTTTTTGGGGGCATAAAACTAACAAACTAATAAACTAACAACATATATAAACAGATCTCATCCCTCTTTGGGGGCACTGATAAATTTAGAATCTGTAAATCCTGCATTTTACATTCTGACGAGCTGTGAACAGATGAGACACATGGCTGCCTGTTTCACAGAAAGCTCATTTGCTCTTCTTGCCTCTGCTGTTTTCTACTTACCTACATAATACAAGCTTAGGTAAACTTAAAAATAAAGGAGAAAAATTATCAATGTTGTAATTTAACTAGGAATTGTTGTGAGCAATCATACACAACAAGGGACATGCATATTAACAATCCCATGTGCAGCATAACAGTTGGTGATTTGTTTAGATGTTTGGTCTATTTTTCACCAGGACAAGATTTACCTGACAATTCAGGTAATCACAATATGTTGTTTCCATGAACTGAACACTTATTATTCAGCTATGTCTAGGTATATCCAGAAATTCATTCTTAAAGGTGCTGTATGTAAGTTTTTGACTCTTCTATAGCATATGCATATCATAATATGTTTGCATATATTTAATAAATATACTAAGTGAACATTCTTGTTAATCTGACAAACAATGCTGAATATTCTGCTTTGAAAATGTGTGTGTGCCGAAATGTCTGTCTTTTTATTTGTTCTTTTAACCCACCCAATGCCAGTTTAGCAATTAAATTTCAGCACCCCAGGTTGCCTTGGTGGAAAACTGCCTATTCATTCTGTCAAGAAGACTCTCCAAGCATGAATTGGTGACCGAAAATGCGACCTCTGGTGGACAGTAGCAGCCTCTGAAATTAAACACAGATTCAAAGTTCCACATGCGATGGTCATTAATTTGCAAATAAACCTAAACATTACAAACGTAAACATTAGGTTGGCAGTTTACATTGTAACACCATGTCCTAACAACATGCTACGTGACAAAATAGCACATGAGGTGTACCTGAGGTGATCATTGTCAGTTTTCTGTTGCTCAGCTGCAAGAAATATAAGCTCTTTCTAAAATATAAATTTCAGGTGTTAGTTAGAACAAAAACTCCTTTTAATATGGAAAATATTCCTTCTATTGCGTGCCATTGCTTTTATTTAGAACATGATTTAAATCAGCTTTTGTTGGAGTCATCAATCTGGCAACTTGCTCTTGCATGTGTTCAACCACTGGGTGTCAAACTTACATACTGCACCTTTAAGTACCATTTAAGTACCAATTAATGACAATAAAGAACATTTATATTTTAGAGTGTAAGTTATTATTTTATTTACATATTTTTCAGATTATTAGATATTTATTTTAGATTATTATTTTAAAACAGCAAAGTCTTTAAAAAATATTAGCTTTATGGTTAAATTGGAATAAGAACTACTATTATACAACAACAACAACAGTAATAGAATGTATTTTTAATAGGTAAGAATCTTTAATGAAGTGCAGTTATAACAGGAATAAAAACTGATTCTACAGATTCCTGGCTCTTTGACTGCTCTATCGGAACACTGAGCATGTTGGTTAATTACTGAATCAAGACCAGCTGGATAAAGAGACTGGATTAGATTGCTGATGTTAAGTTGAAAAGGAACGACAGCTACATTCCAGCTGATTCATAAATTATAGGGTGCTCTTATCAGCTCTGGCACATCTGAAACTACAAGATGTGGTTTGTGCTTTGCGCTGAGTGCCATCTATAATGCCTCAAGTGTTGAAAGGAAGAGACATGCAGTCAGATGACCCGAGCCTTAAAAATGTACTGCAGCCTTTTTCTTTGACACCAATGTAGTAAAAAGTCAAAACACTGCAGTCACTTTAATGGTTTGAGTGACAGAAATCTCATAGGTTATTCAGTGTTTAATGAAAATATCGGCTATTAATAGGTCAGACTTAATGGATAGATATTGTTGACAGTTAAAAGTGTGTGTGTGTGTGTGTGTGTATATGTATATATATATATATATATATATATATATATATGCCAATTTATATTTATTTTTTACTCAAATATTAACTGAAACTTACTTTATATAATTTTAGAATATTTATAATATTTTTAAATGTTGTTTTTTTAAACATGCTGATTGTCTACGCTATTTTGTACACTTATCGGCCACTTTATTAGGTACATCTGTCCAACTGCTCGTTAATGCAAATTTCCAATCAGCCAATCACATTGCAGCAAATCAATGCATTTTGGCATGTAGACATGGCCAAGACAACCTGTTGCAGTTCAAACTGAGCATTAGAATGGGGAAGAAAGGTGATTTAAGTAACTTTGAACGTGGCATGGGCTACAGCAGCAGAAGACTACACTGGGTGCCACTCCTGTTAGCTAAGAAAAGGGAACTGAGGCTACAATTCACACAGGCTCACCAAAATTGTACAATAGAAGGTTGGAAAAATGTTGCCTGGTCTGATGAGGTCTGATGGTAGGGTCAGAACTTGGCATCAACAACATAAAAGCACAGATCCATCCTGCCTTGTATTAACGATATAGGCTAGTGGTGGTGGTGTAATGGTGTGGGGGATATTTTCTTGGCACAGTTTGGGTCCATAAGTACCAATTGAGCATCCTGTCAATGCCACAGCCTACCTGAGTATTGTCTATCCCTTTATGACCAAAGTGTATCCATCTTCTGATGGCTATTTCCAGCAAGATAAAGCATCATGTTTTAAAGTGTGAATCATCTCAGACTGGTTTCTGGAACATGACAATGAGTTCACTGTCCTCAAATGGCCTCCACAGTCACCAGTACTGAATCCAATAGAGCTCCTTTGGGATGTGGTGGAACGGGAGGTACCTAATAAAGTGGCCAGTGAGTGTAAATGTTGAATAGTTGAAATGTTGACTTGTAACACCATAATATTTAAAAAAAAAAAAACTATACAATAAAGCTACAGAATGATTTTATATATTTTATAATTGTTTTTTCATGTTTTTTCTGTGACATCTGTCACTGTGGTATTACATTAGTAACAAAATTTTTCCAAACTTTTTTATTAACAACGCAATAGATTCACCATGCTTTAATGACCAGCTTCACCACCAGCTGAACCAGCATGAAACCCAAACTAACCAGCATTAACCAACCTTGACCAGCATGGAAAATTCATTTCAATGACTCAATGATCACAGCCTGTCCTCTCAGCATAGGAAGAATGATTTCTACCCCCCATTTCCATCAAAAACATCTTCATCTGTGCTTTGCTTCAACACCAAGCTGCCACAATGCCAGTAAGAATATGTCCTTCCCAAACACTACATGTCTATATTCCCTTCTACTTTATTCCAACACGGAATAGATCTTCTTTTCTGTGCTTGTTTTTCTGCTTCTGCATGTGAATTTGATCACACACTGTGCTGCAATTAAACAGGAATGAGGAGGCTGTTGGTTTGAAGAAAAAAAAAGGAAGCCACCAAGACAAAAAAAGTTGACGCATAATGTAGTTTATGTGTCACATCTAATTTACTGCACTCACTGCAACTTAAACAGACGTGATAAATTATTTGAGAGGGAGGAGTAGAAAGGGGGGGAAAAGAGCAGGAGAAAATGACATTGTTATTCATCTGTGTCTTTGTCACAGAGTCAAGAGCCAAAAGACGTGCAAAGAAAACTTCTCTCCTCAGGGTTCAGGCAAACATAGTTCAAACAAAGTAAACAACTGTTTTTCTCAGATGCTCACATTAGTGTTGCTGCAGGCAGGCAGAAGTTGCTTTCCTTGACGTTTAGCCAAAAGAGTGGAGTGTTTTTGCTGGTGTGGTAGAACATTTCCACTCCATCGACATCGCTGTGCAATTATTTGCAAAATTTCAAGTAGTTATTTCTACTAGTATTCTGTAATGAAGCGGCAATCATGCAGGCACATGTAATGCTTAATGTATGTTGTCGGTTTCCAAGCAAGCAGCTCAAGGCTCGTGTCTTTTCACAAGTCTTCTTCTTTGTTTTGTTGCTTTGTAAATGGACTCTTATGATGGGCTGCTTCTACACCCTGCTGTTTCGTATAGGCTTTCCCAGCGTTGCCAGGCTTGTTTTGATATGACTATGACGGTGGTTGCCTCTGAAATAACAGCTCGCTGCACTGTGCACCTTTTCCCATGTGGCATTATTTTCTAATAAGTTTTTGTTTTACACTGAAAACAATCAAACTCGCACTCTCTCAAGTTGTGAGAAAGCCAGGGAGAGAACAAGAAAAATGCCTTGGGTAACAATCTCTTTGTTGAAAACTTAAGTCTTTATTCTCTACCTGGTTTGGAAGGAAAAAAAATCCCACAAGAAAACACTTCAAAGACAATACAATGCGAGAAAGCCTACATTATTATAAATACTTGTATTTTTTAGCAATCACACATTTGTTTTGAGTGATGAACTCTTGACTTTTGTTTAACAGACAGGCTTTCTGGCTATTTGTACAGTTTTTAAGAGATCAAGCACCTTTATTATTATTCCTCCCTATCAGCAATATGCAGGAGAATGATGGAATTTGGCACAAGCAAAGCCCTGATATACTCACAACAAAGTTAAAAATCAAAGTTTGTTCTCATTCTTCTTTAGGAGTAAAGAGAAAATTGAAATACCCAAGCAGTGGTTTACTGTTAGCAAACATCTCAATGCCTACAAATGCTGTTTGGATGATTATGTACAGTAAGTCATACCTGTCAACACTCTTTTTTTCCCTGGGAGTCTCCCATAATTTTAGACATGCTACTTTTGTTCAAATGTAACTAAAGGTTGAGAAATATACATTTTCCACAATGCTGCTGTTATAATCACCAGCAGTGTTGCTCTTGCAGGCTGCTGGACAACACTCATTTAACTGCACTACAAATCCCATCATGCACTTCACTCACACACCTGACCTAGATACCCCTTGATTGCAAACAGACACAGCTGAAGCTGTTCAGGACTAATTACACACACTATTTATACACCTCTCCAACACATGTTGCTGAGTCTTGTTTAACTGTACTGTGCCATCACGACACATTTTTCCTTGTCTAGTCTCCAGTGTTTTGACCCTTGCCTTGTTCTTAGTGGAGGGCAAAGCGAGGCTTCATGAAACATTGAAACAGTCGAAGCTTTGAAATGTTTTGAAACCTGTCTCTACAGTGACACCTAGTGGTCATTTTTTATGTATTCTTCTGAAACAGCTTCAGCAAAGAAACAGTTAAGCAAATTTAGGTAATAAACCCTAATTTGTAAAATTGAAGCTTAAAGTGATTTAGTGAAGCGGTAAGAGTTCTTGAGTAGCATGCAGAGATAATAGGTTCGAATCCAGGGTGATGCAACTATAGATGATAGTTTTTAAATGCTCTGTTCTTGTAAGGTGTTTTGTTATAACATTGGTCTGACATCTGAATGAACGCTTTGTGAATAAATATGTTTTGTTTTGGTCATAAAACAGTAACATTATTAAAATACATAAAGTCACAACTTCAGAGTATTTGTACAAGTCAGGAATCAAACCCAGGATGTTTGCAACACAGTAACTTTGTGCACATGCATGGTCCACTAGACTACACGAGACATCTGACCCTATCAGGCAAACACAGATTTGCCAGGTGACCTGGGTGTTTTGGATAATGCTTCGGCGCAGTGTTTTGAAACACTTGCGCTTCAGGATCTTAACACAGTGTCGAAATGTCAGTCTCACATCAGTCATCCCTACTTGTTCTATCACTTGATTCAATGCTGCCTGTGCTGACCATTCGCCTGTTCTTTGACTACTCTGCATGTACCTGTTTGACCCTGTTGACCGTTGCCTGACCATTCTCTTTAAAATAAAATATTGCACGTGGATCCTCAACGGCATTGTCAGCATCCATCACATAACAAGTGCCTCTTGACAGGGGTATGAATAATTTTATGCTTGACTGTATATATTCATAATCATGTCACTTTTAAGTCCAAGTTTCTCCAGTTGCCAGATCTTGTATAAAGCTCAGCACCTCACAGAATCAACTAAACATTTAAATTTCAAACCATTTGTGACTTTAAGCTGGCAATCTACAACCCTGTTATGTGCAGGTGGTAGATGCTGGATTTGAAAGTGTCAGTGGTAGAAATGGAGAGAAAAGATTATGATCCGGCCAATATAAGGAAATGTAACAGCAGCTGGACAGAACAATTTCATGTCTTGCCTAGAAGCCATACAAATTAAGATTTGATTTATGTAAAATTAGTAATCTTCACTGCCTGATTGAGATACAATATAAAGTAAACTTCAGATTGGACAAGAAGCCCTGCATTAAATGAAAAATTAAAGGAAATTTATTCAACATAGGCTCATTCTGAAAATGTAGCTCTATATACATTTCTGGTGATTGCGAATTATGTAGCCAGAAGTAGGCATTTCACTGCATTTTGTTTTTAAAGTGAACACTACGGGGTGGTATGATGCCGCTCCTTTTCTCGCTTACCAGCTGACCGCTTACCTCTGTATTAACAGTTTTTCTGCTGTTACCAGTTTGTCCATTTAGCTCACCATATACGTCAGCGGACTTGAGACGCAGTGAGGAGTTGACCACAACAACAGGGTTTGAGTCCAGTGAAGAACGGTTTCAGAAAGCAGGTAAGACAAAAACAGAAGCCAAAAAATAAAATAAACAAGTAAATAACAAGGTGAGAATGTGGTCAAATCTGAAAACGTGGTAAAAATGAGGCCAGGGCTTTTATTTTTCCGGATCGCTTTTGAAAACTGTCGGTTGGGTTTTTGGGAAGTGAGTGGGAAGGTCAATCGGTGCTTTTGAAAACACTATTGGTTGGGTTTAGGGAAGGAGGAGGGTGGGTCAGTCGATCGGTCAGTCAGTCAGTCAGTCAGTCAGTCAGTCATTCAGTCAGTCGACAGCAGCCTCTGCTATATTTCTGTGAGAACAGGAGGCACGAATGGCACTCTTGAGAGAAATTTGAGATATGAAAAAGCATACACAGCAGCCTCTAGTGGATTTGCAAAAACAAAAACAGCTTTTTTTTTAATGGACTTCTGTGCTCACCTGCTGCATCTGATGGCACTTGCATTTAAAGGGTCACGAAACACCAAAACACATTTTTTGAGATATTGACAGTCATGTATGTGTCCCACGCTGCTATAAACACTATTAGGACACATATATTTCAGTAAAAAGTGAAAATTGGTTGTTTTGAGCAAATTGGAAGAGAGTGGAGGTCTGTACCTGCAAGTACATCGTGACGTCTCTTAGTGTGCAGCATTAATTCATGAGAAAGACTTAGTTCAAACGATCTGCACGCTCTATTGTGTATGTGGTGCAACTTCATTAATATGCATGATAGCTTCGAAGACTGTTTACCGGTTACAGTTTTCAGACGACAGAGAGACGCCACGTTGTGTTGCCAAGTGGAAGAACATGGGCCGTCAGCGTTGCATTTATTATTGTGCAGCGTTTATTAGGTTTTGTTTTCATTTTCACGCTATGAGAGCACAGCTGGACTCACATGTGGACTACAGTGCATGCGACAGAAATGCGTTTGTAAGTATATATTTTTACCCGAGAGCTTTTCGCATCTGGAAATGACAAAATCTGGATTTGCCACTCGTCTCCTTTTAAAAAAGACACGGTTCCAGATTTGGTAAGTGTGTGTGAGATCAGTGCCCTTTGTTTGTTCATTCAGATGGCAAAGTTAGTTTGTATTGTCAGCAGTGCTCTTTCAGTTTTTAAATATTTACCATAGTAAGAATGATTTAGTTACTAAGTTTAAACTATATTAATATCACTGCAATATTATTGTACAATATTAAAGACTGAAAGATCCGCTGTAAATGCTGCTCCCCAAATGTAAACATGTAAACACTGCAATCAAACTATTACTGTCAAGTAGGATGTTCGCCGCATTTTCTGACAGGATAGTCTATACACACACGGCTTTCTGATGCTCCCTAATGAGTGCATCTAAGTTACAGAGAAGGGGGGAGGATTTTTTTCTCCTATTTGCCATGCGGTATCAAATACTGCATTAAAACTCCACTCTCCAGCAGTTCCTCGCATAATATATGTGGTTTGTCACAGGGGACATGCAGGAAATGTTCTTGAATAAAAAGTGAAAGTGCCAAACTGCAGTAAAATCAACAAATTAATAATTTGGCAAATAATTTGATTACGGATGTCCATGTAAACACAGTCACTGTCTTTCTCCCCTGCGTCTGTGTGTTTGTTTTGCCTCTATGAAAATCAGTGTGTGCCCAAATGGAAACTCCCATTTTTGCAGAACTTATCCCTCTTTCCCACTCTCGACATTCCCACCTAAACAGAGCTGGACACACCCAGTTTCCTGACCTTTTCCAAACTAGAGGTGTGAAAACACCCTGCTGAGACAGGGGGGTTTCGTGGCCCTTTAAATGGTCTTTTATCTAGTTTTACACTGTTACGAATGACTAAATTAATGGTGAAGTCTATTTAACTGATTAGATTTTTATTAAATTATATTACGTTATTGATGATGTAAAGGAAACCTCATGAAATTGAAAGCAGTCACATAAACCTTTCACTGGACGTTTATCAATGGCTGAAAAACACTTGCCAGGCATACAGCCCATTCTGGATGTAAGAAAAGAGAAGAAATTATTGCACCACAGATGAACGCAATGTAATGCATTAATGTCACAATTAAAACAATAGAAAATGAAACATGACTAAACAATGTAACAAAGTGTAAAAAATGAAAATAAAAAACAAACATGAGTAAATCATATTGTTATCAGTATTTTTTATTTATATTAATAATTACTTATTACAATGTGCTTAAGAATGATAGCTTAACTCTAGGGATGTGTTGTGTTCGTCAATAAAAATAGCAATGGTTAAGTTGCTAATGTCTTAGGTCATGTGACAATTCAATGACTTTGTAGTCACACTGTACTTAAGCAGATTTATTTAAAACATAATTAAGCATTAGGAATAAAGTAGGAAAATGCTGCTCATACTAATAGTTTACCATTTTGGATGCACTGCAGGTTTCAATCTGCATCACAGGGAAAAACAAAACAAAACAATACAACAAACTGAGAAAGGAGAGATAAAATACATACAACACCTTGATGCTTCCCAGAGTTAGAGAGAGATAGAGAGATTTCTAAGAGGAACATTTTTCACATGTACTTGTTGTCTCCAAGCTATAATCTAGACAAATCCAACAAAATCACATCAAATTCAACTGCTTTGCATCAGAAGTGAAATTTGCCCTGAGAACAGAGTGCTACTGCTAAAACCCCCTATAATGTTAGTATATTTAGTTTTAGACAAATGCTACAGCTGCATATTTTTTCTTCAAATGTAGATTCTTAGCAAGATGTGCAGAAAACATACCCATTCCCATTGTCACTTTCAAATGCAAATGAGGCCTCATTAAAAAGTGCAAGTGATATTCATTAACACTCGGACCGCCAGATTTTATTGATTTATCTGCTCGAAAAACCTGATGCACCCTATGGGCAAGCGAGGTACAAAGGTTTATCTAAATGCTTATTTAAATTATGTGGCTCACGGGGGAAGGAGAACACTAGCTTTAGGCTCTGGCATCTGGAGAGGTAACATTTACATAAGCCTTTCTGCATGAGGTGCTTCATTATTTCAGTCATCATATCCACGCTTTGAACTTCACCACAAAACAACTAGTTGAGGATGTTTAAAGGAGTGAGTCATAACTGAATCACGTATGCCTTTTTAGTTCAATGTTTGAATTTTCAGCATTGCCAAAATTCTCTCAAGTCACCCCATTACTGTTCTATGCAACTGTGGTCAGAATACAGCTCTTTTCACAACATGTATTGTACTGTTATTCAGAAGTGTCTTACATACCCCCCACTGAGCCCAAGTTAAGCAGAGTTGATGTTTAAAGGGATAGTTCACCCATTCATTTCTTTTCGGCTTAGTCCCTTTATTTATCTGGGGTCGCCACAGAGGAATAAACCACCAACTTATCCAGCATGTTTTACACAGCGGATGCCCTTTCAGTTGCAACCGATCTCTGGGAAACATCCATACACACTCATTCACACACATAGATTATAGGGACAATTTAGCTTGCCCATTTCACCTGCATTATACCACATATTTTTGGATCTGTGGGGGAAACCAGAGCACCCGGAGGAAACCCACGCAAACACGGGGAGAACATGCAAACTCCAAACAGAAATGCCAGCTGACCCAGCCGGAGCTCGAACCAGCGACCTTCTTGCTGTGAAGCGATGTGCCCGGGATAGTTCACCCAAATAATTTAATTCTGCAATCATTTACATCTTGACTTTTTTTGAAATATTTTGAAGAATGTTAAAGTCCCCACAAAATCAAAACTAACTATATGATTTTGTTAGCTCACATTGCTAGTTTTGTGGTGAACAATTCATCGGTGCATGTCATTAAGAAAAAAAAAAAGTTCGCCCTTCTAATCTTTAATCGAAATCTGAAAATACTTTTTTTCAGTTAAATTGTCAGATTATGTATATTTTAGGAAGTGGGCGTGGCTAACATATTCAACTGCACTGCTCCAACTGTCAGTTTTGACAACAAACAGAAATGGTAAGAAGGGAGTGTCTGTTAGGTTGTAATAACTCTCCCCAAACCCTTTTCCTGGTCTTTCCGAATGAACTGCCTACTTCACTACATCAGCTCTCTGAATTTACTATACTCCACTATATTACTCGCTATATTTACTATATTCAGCTCGCAGTAGAAAAAACAAGTCATGCTCACTGTTTTCTCATTCAATATTCAGTCTCTTTAGGAACTGCATCACAATATAAAAAAATAAATAAATGGTCGCAGCTTCCTGGTTATGTGGATTTTAAAACCTGGTTTACAAAATATATATATTTTTAAATATCTTATATTGTGTTCAACAGAACAAAACAGAATCTTTAATTTTGGGCAAACTATCCCTTTAAAAATGAAATATTGGAAGAACCGAATCTCAGTGGTACTCAACTGTTACACTGTAAGGAAGCAGAAAATCTCAGACTAACCACCTGCAATAATTTCCTGTGAATCTATTTTAATTGATGTAATTGCATGCAATTATTAAATCAAATAAAATTCTGTAAATTCATTAAATACGTTTTACTACAATTTTACTACTATTTAAATATATATCACTTCACACTATTTCTATTACTACTATACTAATAATCATTTTATAACTATAACTTTTATTTTGTCAAAAAAATAAAAAAAATAAATGCAGGGAAACTTTTTTTTTTCTGTTGACAGCAGATTTATAAACTATTATCTGATTACATAGTAACTGTATACACTCTCCACTTTATTAGGTACACCTTACTAGTAGAGTAGCACTCATTGTGGTCTTCTTCTGCTGTAGCCCATCTGCCTCAAGGTTGGACGTGTTGTGCATTCAGAGATGCTCTTCTGCATACCTCGGTTGTAACGAGTGGTTATTTGAGTTACTGTTGCCTTTCTATCAGCTCAAACAAGTCTGACCATTCTCCTCTGACCTTTGGCATCAACAAGGCATTTGTGCCCACAGAACTGCTGCTCACTGGACATTTTTTTTCCCGAACCATTCTCTGTAAACCCTAGAGATAGTTGTGCTTGAAAATCCCATTAGATCAGCAGTTTCTGAAATACTCACACCAGCCTATCTTGCACCAACAACCATGCCACGTTCAAAGTCACTTAAATCACCTTTCTTCCCCATTCTGATGCTCGCTTTGAACTGCAGCAGATCATCTTGACCACTGCATTGAGTTGCTGCCATGTGATTGGCTGATTAGAAAATTAGGTTAATGAGCAGTTAGACAGGTGTACCTAATAAATTGTACTAATAAATAACAGTGCATATGATGTGATAATAATGCTAAACCATATTGCATTACCAGACACTGTTAGAATGAATAAAAAAACTTACCAGCAAAATGGTGGGTAACATTTTAAAAATTCACAGAATACAAAAAAAAATACTCTTATGCCCATGAAGCATAAATACCCATCATACAACCTCATATCATAATTCTAAGCAATAAGGGATCCAATTAGATCTGACCTTGCTCACAGCTTTTTCACAGCTGAAGTGTAAAAGCCAGTCTCGCTCACCTATCATGAGGATTTAGATCATAAAAGGCTCCTATCAAAGAGATTCCTCTCCATTTCTGCCTCTTTCCTGCTTTCTTTTTTACTCCCTTACCATCCCCTCCAGTGGAAACAAGGTGCCTCTGTGATTAAGGGCCAGAGCAGTGCCACCCTTGTCATTAGAATAAAAGAAAGTGAGCACGAGCTCCACAGGGGCTAATGAACGCCATGCATCACACCAGGCTTAAGGACATATCTGTGGCATCATTAACTAACAGTGCAGAAAGGCCAGGGCAAAGGTTGGCAGCCTGAAGACAGATCTCTAATCATCAGCCAGATAACACAGCGCTTGCGTCTGATTCTTTCACTTTGTACCGTTTGAGGTAATTTTATGATATTAACATTTATTCGTTTAGCAAACGCTGCTCTAATCATTCTTGTATTTGTCTAATGATTCATCGATATACTCTCAGCCTCAGACGGCAAGCCCATGGACATCTGACTGAACAGATGGCACACAAACTGGAAACATGAGTTTGCAAGTGATCAGAAGAAATCTACAGGTTTTTTTCAAGTGTTGTGTCAGAGATTAAGCAGGATCAACTAATGCTGGGCTTACAAACAGATGTGTATTTAAAAGCTATTTTTGTGCTTTACATATTAAAGACATGGATGAAAACCAGCCAGGTCTCACAAGGAAACATAACTATTTCATGTATTGTCAGCAAAGTGGCTATATGCAACATATGGCCCGTTTCCACTGAGTGGTACAGTGCGGGTCGGTACGGGTCACCTTTATCAGTTTTCACTGCCAAAAGGCTATTAATGGTGGGCGTTGTGTATGACAGAAACATGTCCGTTATTATCATCAGCTCAAGAAGTGCGTTATTTATAATATAGACGTGCACGCGAGCGATCACAAGCTCTCTGGAGAAAGTGAAACAGCTCACACTTTTAGACGGCCTCGTAAAACAAAAACAGGACTTGGCAGATTTTGTTCTTCTTGGCTTTGTGGCTGTTCATCAAAACAACGACAAGGTTTGTTTCAGCTCGGCTCGACCATGGCTCGTTATCGGTCGGTCAGTCAGTCAGTCAGTCATAGTCAGTTGACAGTGGCCTCTGGTGGATTTGCGCGAGAAGAGCAGGCGCAAATGACACTCGCCAGAGATATTTGAGGTCTCAAAAGGCATACACAGTGGCCTTTGGTTGATTCGCAACAACAAAAACTGCAAAAAAAAAAAACGTAACTCCTTGAAATTTCTCCAGAAATGTATATAGGGGTCGTAATCAGAATGAGCCTGGATTGGCTAAATGCTATGAATTCCTATGATTTCATTACTATAAAAACGTAAAAAAATGTAAAAGGTGTGCCTCTAAACTTACCCTTCATTTAGGAGTGAGCAAATCATAAAAAAATTGCGAATTGCCACAGGATTTGTGTAAAGTTCTGAGTAAATGATTACAGAATTATACAATATTAAATTATCAATTGGTGAACAATTACATGCTTTATATGCATTTTGAAGATTAGATTTCAGTTGAACTATAACAGCATGAATTCCTTTAATTACTACATGAATTTAATTCATTTAATAATTCAGAAGCTGTTATACTAGTCTTTAGTGTTGATAACAAATTTACTGAAATTACTGCAATTAAGGTTTTTGTAATGTAGAAGTATTAATTTAACTTTAACCTTATAGAAGCTGTGTGTTTGCTAAGCTACTAAATTATTAAGTCAAATCAGTAATTTGCATAAAATAATTTCATTATATCATCCAGGTATTGCGGATTTATTGTAAATGCCTAAAAAATAAAGCTGGAGTATTTCAGTATTATGTTGTGTTTTGCAATGGCAATTTAATACACCATAATGATTTGTAAAATTTACAAATAGGTATGATTTAAAAAAATGTGAATCTCTAAGTGGTATAATGTGGTGAAATCTGAAAACGGTAAAAAAAATTAAGTGAGAGCTTTTCTTTTTCTGGATTGCTTTTGAAAATTGTTGGTTGGGTTTAGGAAAGTGTGTGGGTGGGTCAATCAATACAATTGGTTGTGTTTAGAGAAGGAGGAGGGTGGGTCAGTCGATCGGTCAGTCAGTCAGTCATTCAGTCAGTCAAACAGTAAGTCAACAGCGGCCTCTGGTGTGTTTACGTGAAAACAGCAGGCACGAATGGCACTCGCGAGAGAAATTTAAGATCTCAAAAAGCGTACACAGTGGCCTCTGGTGGATTCGCGAAAATAAAAACTGCAAAAAAACATAGCTCCTGGCACGTATTTGGCGGTCTTCAGAAATGTATATAGAGATACGTTTTTAGAATGAGCCTGGGTTGATCAAGTCTGATCTTTATTTTATATCTTTAGTCTGATATTTTCCATCTAATTCTAGCTGTGCTTTAAACTGAATAAAATACATCCAACTGGATATTATTATAACATAATCCCATCCATGCTGATATAACGCTGCTTCAAATGATCTTTTTTTCTGTTCTCTTCATGACTAAAATCAATCCATTCTAGTCCTCAATATTATTATTGTACCTTGCTTTATGTAATATGTATACGTTAATCAAACTACACGTGGTCTCATACCTGTGTATTAAAAACACAATCCTTTACCACAGTGAAGCTATAGTAAACATGAACATTCTTGAGAAAGATTTTGTTTCATGTTGGTACAAAACATATAAAAAAGCTCATTACCATAAAAAAAATTGCTTAATTATGTATCAAAGCACCAGACACATAAGTAAAAATACTAATTCCAAGTGACATTGGTAGTATTTTGCATTTCCGAAAATAATTGTGTTTGCTTTTGAATGAATTTACCCTTTCGCTAAAGAACATCTCTCCTTTTCAGAAATGAACATTATGCATTAGCTAAAGCCAACAGAAATGCATCTCTCCCACTCTCTGCTTGACCCTGTAGCCTCGTAGCTTCACCTTTGAGTCTGTGTTAATCAGGCCATGACCTTTCCAGAGCCTCTCCGAGAAACCAATAAGAAAGTAAGGATGGAAACAATGTCACGTCGGGTCTCCCGTTTCTCTTTCTCTCTCTTCCTGCCCCAGGAGGGTCCTGAGAGGCCCCTGGCACGAGAGCACCGTCTCAGCTCTCATTAGTGCGTCATGATGAAACGAGTTGTAACGCATGTCATCAGCACAGGCTACGCTAAGCTAATCCGACGGCCTGCCTTGTGAATCATGCATGACCCCCGTCTGCCTCAGTGCGAGTTGCAGGCCCAGAAGACTACGGAGGCGCTCACCTCGAAGGGAGCATCAAAGATTTACACGATTTACGTCTCTTCCTACGAATCCACCACCTTTCCATCTATTGACCTCTGTTTTCTCTGGTGTGAGATCTTTGCCACCCTCACAGGGCCAACAACACGTCCTATACTGTATCTGTGTTTTTAACTGAAAGAACCAAAAGGGAGAAAATATGGCCGGAGATGGAAAAGAAACGAATGAGGCCATGAAAGAGTGTATGAACAAGAGAGCTCATGAGATTACAGGGGTGTTACAGCATGGTGTCATTAACATTTAAGACCCCAGAATCTCTTGGCCGTTGGCTCTGTTGGTGGAAGAAGAACACATGCTTCAGTCAAACGCGTCAGTTTGTCCCACGACACCAAAACAGACAGACGACAAGCATCAAGGCCTTCAGTCACAGGTAGTGTTGAGACGAAACCCGCTATTGAGATGATTTGGATAAGATTGTGAAGAATGAGAGAGGTTTTACGCAATAATTAGCATTGTTTGAAGTACCGGTAAAAAGTTTGAAAAGGTTTTTTGAGAAAAATATGTGAATACACTTTTAAAAATGTATTACTGTGATGGCAAAGCTGAATTTTTATCTGTCATACCTCTAATTATAAATCTCACATGATTGCTCAGAAATCATTTTAATATGCAGATTGATGATGAAGTAACATTTCATAATTTTGCTGGAAATGGGAAGATAAATACTTTTTTATGTGTTTACGATTGTTTTATTTAGATTTTTAGTGCAAAAGACAGTCTCTCTAGCAGAAAAGGACCATCCACATTGAAAGCTACTGGTCAGTCCAAGATTCAGGAAACATTTGAAAAACAAATCACTTATAAACCAACATCCAAGCATGCTATGGACCTGAAGAGTGCAGTGGCTTATTTTATATACAAAGAAAACAAAGATGCCTTTTTAAGTTGTAAATAAATCTGTGTTTTTGAAACTAATGAAGATAGCAGAAGTCAATGATTTATTTTAATAATTGCAGCATAGGCTTATTCTGAAAATGTAGCCCTATATACATTTCTAGAGATCACAAATTATGTAGCCAAAAGTATGTATTAGGCATGGGTCGGTATATGATTCAGAAAGTATGATAACCTTGGATAAAAATATCATGGTTTGACGGTATTGTGATAATTGCTCTAAAATATATTGATTTTAAATGTGTAGGTAAAAAAAAAAAAAATCCCATTTGAACACATTATATTTTATTTTTAGAAATTTCTTTTCTGCTGGAGATACTGTTGTCCTAAAAAAAAAAACATAAATAAAAAATCTTACACATACCTTAGGAATCTCCCATTTATCCCAGCAGTTGTCATCCCATGCCTGGTACGTATAGCTGCATTTCGTTTTTAAAAGTAATGCTACGGGATGGTATGACGCAATTCCTTTTCGCGCTTACCAGTTGACTGTTTACCTCCGTATGGACACCTTTCCCGCTGTTACCAGTTTGTCTATTTAGCTCACCATGTACAGTACATCAGCGGACTTGAGATGTAGAGAGGAGTCGACCACAACAATTAGTTTAAGTCTGGCAATAAATGCTTCCAGAAAGTGGATAATACAAAAACAGAAGCAAAAAAATAAAAAAACATGTAAATAACAGGGTGAGAATATGGTAAAATCTGGATATGTGGTAAAAATCAGGCAGCCACGAGGGCTTTTCTTTTCCTGGATTGCTTTTAAAAACTGACAGTTGGCTTTAGGGAAGTGGGTGGGCGCTGGCCAATCAGTGTTTTTGAAACACTATTGGTTGGGTTTAGGTAAGGAGGAGCAGGCGCAAATAGCACTCGCGAGAGAAGTTTAAGATCTCAAAATGTGTACACAGCGGCCTCATGTGGATTTGCGAAAACAAAAACTGCAAAAAAATTTACCTCCTGGGACACATTTGGCACTCTCCAGAAATGTATATAAAGGTACATTTTCAGAATGAGCCTGGGTTGAATTATTAAGCCTATTCTGACTTATTATGTTTACTGTTCCAAAATATGTTAAATGTTTCTTATATTGAATATAATGTGTTCATGTGTTCATATAATGGGGAAAAAAGTTTTTTTTTATCCAGACATTAAAAAATACCATATTTTACAGCAGTAATCACAATACCATGATACAGTAAACTGTGTTGTTTTTAACCAAGGTTATCATAGCATCAGAATCTTGTACCAGCCCATGCTTAGTTGGAAATCATGTTTTCTTAGAAAGCTGATTCACTGCTTTTACATTCATGACATTTACTGCCATAGCCATTTTTTTTAATTGTTAAATTTAAAGCCTTTTTGCTTCACAAGGGTGCATTTAAGCCAGAGGCCTGACATTTTGGGGGCCTGAAAAACTTTTGGAAACTAATAACATTATTGTAACTGCCTAAACTACAAAAACATTATAATGTGATATAATAGACATTAAGGACATTACTAACTACTGGCTTGGCATGCATAATACAATATAATATTATTATTTTGACAATGTTCTTAACTGTGTGTCAAATTTTTAAAAAGGGAAGGAAAACTGGTCACAATTTATTCAACACAGGCTCATTCTGAAAATGTAGCCCTACTATATATACATTTCTAGAGATCGCAAATTATGTAGCCAGAGATAAGTATGGCTGCATTTCATCTTTAAATCAAATGCTATGGGACAGTATGATACTGTTCCTTTTTGTGCTTACCAGCTGAACACTTACCTTCGTACAAATGGCTTTTCCGCTGTTACTAGTTTGTCCAGTTAGCTCTCTATGTACGTCAGCGGGGTTCGAGTCTGGCGAAGAATGGTGAAAGCAGGTAAAATGAATACAGAAGCCAGAAAATAAAATAAACACATAAATAACAGGGTCAGAATGTGTTAAAATGTGATAAAAATCAGGAGAGGGCTTTTCTTTTTCTGGATTGTATATAGGGGTACGTAATCAGAATGAGCCTGGGTTGAATTTATTTAACTATGACTTGAAAACTTTGACAATTGTTGACAAGACTTGCGCTTATTAAACATCTGATTAGCTGTGTATTAATAGTAAACTAGTAGTTGCTTTATGCATAGGGATTAGGGATGCAAAATTTATAAATACTAATAAACAGCTAATATCTTAAAAACAGGCAAATTATAAGACACTAGCTAATAATGAGAATAGGTCCCTATACTAAAGTGTTACAAAAAACAATCGAAAAACGATTAATTTCTTTACTGAACAAACTTTTTTATTAATGGTAGTGTATTTATTTAATATTGTTATTCATCATCCTTTATTTTATTGAAACATCTTACCATTACTACACGGCACTATATGACAAAAAGATTTAAGACAAATACAGTTTATAATGACTCTTCCTGATGCAGGAAATGGAAAAGCCATGCAGTAACCATTAAGATAAATGAAATGCAAATGTATTACTAAAGAATCACACGGTAGTTATCTGCTCAGCTATAAAGTGCTGTGGTAAGTTCATTAAGATGGTCCTCAGTCATAACATTCAAATATCTTGCGGCAAAACCCTTCTTCGTACGTCTTCTTTTTTTAACACCTTGACTTAAATCCTAATTCTAAGATTAAAGCCAGTTTAAGGAACCCTAATGTTATATTAAAACAGATTTAATCACCCCAACTGCTTTCGAAATCACTTACCATATATTAGAATGCAGAAAAGAACGTCTGAAATATGCTAAAAGGGCTAAAAAAATATTTTGTGGTCCACTGAGTAGATGTGTACATATATTACTACAGGTTAATGAAACCGCAGATCTCTTAATTTTTCATATGGTTAGTGCATGTGTAAATATTTAATGAAGTCTTTATGCTCCAGATATTTTAATAAAAAGGTTGATAAGTCTGGATTATAATCAGTTTCTGGGGGTAAATGGAGAAATTTGAATCTGGTGAACAGAAGAATGACCTTCTCTCTTCTAGAAACTTATAGCACACGTGGATACAAAACTTCCCAGACTATGTCATAAGCACATTTCATGATTCGTCAATGTTAACCTATTTTTTTTCTTCATCATAATTGACTAAAATATTGTCAATGATAGTATGTGAAAGACATCCATAAATGATAAATGATTGTACAGTTGCTTTTTGAAAGAGCGACAACGGAAGTGTTGCTTTAATTATCTTCCCCTGACTGACCTGTCAGAGTAATCTTAAAAACAACAGTCCGGTTTCAGTCTGGCCACTTTTAATTAACACAAAACGATGCATCACATGGCTTGTTTAATATTTCATCCTCCACTTCGCTTCTGTTTGCCACTTAGATAAGGCTAATTTGGAAATGACATACCCATAGACCATGAGCCTATGAAAAATGCACCAACCACTTAAAACCAATGCACGGCCATGAGGAAGACTCTTCACCCCCTCCCCGATTCCCACACGAGTTTTGACTTTTACTTATAGTGAAACGCGATCATATTTTCGGAACAAATGCCCCAAACTAATGCAACCGCTTTCTGCTTCAGCTCTGAAGGCATGATGGAGTGGTTGGATGGTGAAACATTATCCCATTTTAAATATCACGCCTTGCAAGTGTTCTTCAAGCGTAATGCACGATGAATAATTTACAGGTCACCCCCTCACTGCGATATGTATAGTCAGGCCGTCTGTCGGCTTCTGAAGTTTTGTGGACACTTAAAACAGGTCTTATAGCTTGGCACTCAAGCCTCATTCTCTTTGCTTATAGTACAAGGGAAGAGATGGACCTGACAAAGCTCAAAGGCTAGTGCTGCTGTTGTTAAGAAGTTGAAATTAATGCAATGCTCATTCTTAATAGTTCGACCTGCCTGGCTTCAGATTTCACACTGTTATCAAGATATGAAAAACTAGGCTAGTGGAAATCTAGCAGAGCATTGAGACACTCTTGCATCAAATATTCAGCTCAGTTAAGGTCAGCTGTTAACTCAGATGAACGTACCAAAGGTAAGGTTATATGTAAAAAAAATGGAAGGAACTTCTCGAACTAGGGCTGGGCGATATAGCAAAAAAAAAAAGATCACGATATCATGTTTCATATCATTTGATATAGATAATTATTGAATATTTTTAGACAATACATTTTGGAATATTAGAATTTATTTATTTATATAACCACTTTATTTTTATTTATCAACATTACCAAGGCAAACCGTTTTTATAGTCAAAAACAAGCATATTTAAACAAAACATCTTATCTTTTTATAACAAAATAAACATAAGTGTTAAAGAGCCTTTTAAACTATATATAAAATACATATAAAATAAATAAATTGTTACAAAGCGTGTGCAATGGTAAAGTGTAAATGCTGAACAATCAAAGCAAACTATATGGTAGATCAACATCTGTAGAGTGTCAATAATAATTATACAGTAAGCCTCAACCTCTGTAAACAAAACAAATTATCATAATCAAATCTGAGCGTTAAGTAAAATAACTAACCATCATTATTCAAATACATACAACATTACAAAAGTATTTGAAAGACTATATTTCAGTGTTGAAAGACTATATTAGTTAGTTGAAAGACTATATTACCTCCTATGCAAAAAAATCTTAGTTCAACAAATCGCGGTGCACTTGCAGCATTCAGAAAGGTTATGATGTTTTTAACTAGATGCAGCTTGAAAATGCATGCACGTCACTTGTGTATGTGTGCCCTAATGTGCGCTTATTGGCATTGCTTCCAAGGCATGCATTCAGCAGCCACATTTATTAAAACTATAGCGCTTCATAAGGCATTTTTTTTTTTATCGCTATTGACAATGGTGTTCAGTCAATAAATGTCAATACTGATTTTATCGCCCAGCCCTACCTTGAACTCTAGATTGACACTCAACAAAAGATTAGGAAGAAGGTAATGTAATTTATTTTGACAAATCTAAAAAATGCAATGTGTGACTGGAAGGGCATCTGCCACATAAAAACATGTTTTAGACTGGTGACGTACTTGGTATTAGTTAATTTTTTCTCCTTTATTTAATTCGCACACCTTTAATGTTGCAGAATTTGTTCCCTACATTACATTCAAATGGTATCAAATATAGTTATTTTTCAAGGTATCATATCGAAGTTGGATATTCCAGTATTGTGACAACACTATGGCAGAGTAATTGACAGTTCATTCCACTGTGGCTACCCCGATAAATCAGGGACTAAGCCAAAAAATAGTAAGTTTGTGAAAAAATCTATGAATATTGCCATGATATAACTTGAAATGGATTCAATATAAATATATATATATAGAGAGACTAATGATGTCATTTTTGTCATTGTCATTTCTGCCATCTCTTCAGAGAGATAAGTAATGAAAATAAATATAGCAATGTTAATGTTCTTCACCGTTGCAGCATAGATCTGCTACACTGTATCTTCATTATTAGTAAATATACTTGTTATTGTCAGTACATTCACAGATATGCTGTCTGAGAATATACACAAGTGGAGCTGGGGAAGAGGAGGGCGGACAGACTTTAGATGAACAGATCATAACAAAGGTTAATGTTTGGAAGGAAAACGTACAGTGGTGTGAAAAAACATAAATGATAAAGACCTTGCAAAAGTGGACATCATTTTGTGAATTTAGACTTGTGAAGATTGAAGCAACATAACCCACACTAATAACTTGTGTAATGATGACAACATAGTGGAATTAGTACATTTGATTTGTACATTTCAGTTCTCTCCAGAGATGTTCAATTGGGTTTAGGTCTGGGCTCTGGCTGGCCCACTCAAGGACATTCAAAGAGCTGTACTTTAACCACTTCTCTGTCATCTTGGCTATGTAATTAGGATCGTAGTTTTGTTGAAAGATGAACAGTCACTCTAGTCTGAGGTCCAGAGCAATCAGGAGCAAACAAAATTGTGACTATATCTTCTAAAATTGATTTTTAAAATAAAAATAAAAAACATTCCACATTTGAACTATGTTTAATTTAATATAGAATAATTTGACTTAATTTATAGGGCTAGCAGTCATATACAAATGTGAGGGTTGAACTATAGGAATATTCCCATGATGGATCATTAAAGATGACTAAAAAAGAGAATTAAATCAAATAAAATAAGCAAATTTACATGATTTACAAACAGCATAATGCAGCTCTGATGTTATGACTGTATGTTGTTTTGCTACTGGTGTTTAAACTAAGGTTCGAAACTGTGGTCTATAAAAACTTAATGCCATCCGGAAATACATCTTAACAGTGCTGTAACCTTGATCGTTCAGTCAAAACGGCAGTGTTTGAGAATGTGTTTGTGGCACTGTACTATCTGATTAGCGGCTGGAGGCCAAACTCCAGTGAAAAATGCAAGCCAGACCAACTCTAGTTGAAGTTCTAACAGGGCTCTGAATGAGGCGAGAGCAACTCTCCAGGGTGCTTTTCCATTGCATCTGCTTTCCTCCTCTGGCTCACTGCCCATTACTAGCCGTGCTCATCACAAAGGAAAATAAATAGACCAGCATTTAAGGGGCCATGGAGCTAATAGGCCTATACAGTCATGCCTGTCTTCATAACTGAGAATGCTTGTGAAATATTAAAGGTAATAAACAAATACCTTCAGACGATAGCTAAAGAGAGGGGAAAAGAGCGCAGGCCAGCGAGTGAGCCAGTTACAGCCAGCTTTTCCAGCTACATTCACTCCTTGTGGAGGGAATTGAAATACAAAGTAAAATATAACTTTTTCAGGTTATCTGCTTGGAAAATATGATGCATTTTTTTATTTTATGAATGAGTTTTATGAGCTTTTTGGTCACACATTATTTTAAGGTATACAATACGCAACATTTTTAGCTCAAACTACAAATTAACTTATTATTGGTTATTAAGGTAGTAGTTGGGTTTAAGTATTAGTAAGATTTATATTATAAGGTATTTGAATAATATATATGAATAAATTGAATTATAGTATACGCTGGGAGTTGGTACTTAAACTAACGTGTTACCACCTTTTCTTTGTAGGACATAGGAGTCAGTAAATAAATGAATTAAACTAATGTAAGTGAGAGGAACATAATGGTGACAACCGCTTACATGTCACAAACACATGTGCTACCCAGTGTGACACAGCTATGAAAACCAGATGCATGCTCGTTGAAAGATTAAACCGAGTGACACGGTATGCAGTTTAGATGTTCATGTTTCATGAAAGATCCCATCTTTTTAAATTTGCAGTTGGATGTGGCATGCAGAAGGTGGTTTGAAAATGAATGTTTAATGTAAGGGCAACATTTAGATCTGAAATGTGTAGAGTGCAGCTAATAGTACAGATCTACAGAAAAAGCTTTTTCCATTTCACTTACACTTTTGCAGTCCTGTCTTAAAAGTTAAATACAAATTGTATAATCAAATTGCAGACCTTGCTTATATATACAGTTGAAGTCAGAATTATTAAAGCCCTGAATTATTAAAGCCCTGAATTATTCGCCCCCCTGTTAATTTTTCCCCCAATTTCTGTTTAACAGAGAGATTTTTTTCAACACATTTCTAAACATAATAGTTTTAATAACTCATCTCTAAAAAAACTGATTAATTTTATATTTGCTATGATGACAGTAAATAATATTTAACTAGATATTTTTCAAGACACTTCTATACAGCTTGAAGTGACATTTAAAGGCTTAACTAGGTTAACTAGGCAGGTTAGGGTAATTAGGCAAGTCACTGTATAACAATGGTTTGTTCTGTAGACCATCGAAAGAAAATATAGAAAATATATAAAAACTGCTTTTATTCTAACCGAAATGAAACAAATAAGCTCTGTTAAATCATTTGGGAAATATTTAAAAAGAAAAAAAATCATATGGTGTTTAATAATTCAACTTATATATGCTTAGAACTGTGTATATATATGTATACACACACACACACACACACACACACACACACACACACACACACACA
>CAIGQZ010032813.1:6640750-6654258 GCA_903798205.1 Danio tinwini
CATTTTTACTTATGGCCAGGTCTAAATTAAGGGCCAAGGCCATGTTTTTCACCTTGCATTACGATGCATTTTTGCCAGTCTGATCAAAAAAGGTAAATGCAGGTGTAAATGGGGTGTTTAAGTGTGACCTTGTCCACTTCAGACCACCTCAGAGTGAGTTAAAAGTAATCAGATTGCTTTAATAGTGTGAACCTCATGTGGTCAAATACATTTAAACAACCACAACAGACCACATACTCTCCATCTACTAAACATACATGTGATCATTGTGGGATGTGTTGTCAGAAAGTACACCAAAACAAGGTATTCATACTTGCATTACACCTAAACACAAGGATTATTATCAAAACCGGAGTTGCCTTCAGGCTAGCTGCAGCAATTTGTCTACATTATGAATTACGTTGACATGCATGAAATGCATCAGTGTGGAACATTTTTACATACATTATGAATAATTGCAGCTACTGCTCTAGGATAAAGTGAAAGTGATAATGTATTGCAAAAAAACAGACCACAATCATCAGAAGTGTGGGGATACCTTAGAAAGAGACTGCACAAAATGTAATGTACTGTAATGCATGGGCACTATTCTGGGACTCTTCAACCCAGTGGCATTACTTTGCTTTGAAATGTGGGACTACAACATATTATCAAATTGATCATGACAGAAGCATTCAATGGTGCAGTTAAATATTTAGTGATAGAATAGGGAGTGACAATATTGTTCCGGTGAATGCATGTTCTGGATGCGTGCAAACATAACTGCCACTGGTAAAAACCAAGAAATGACTTCAACTGTGACCGTAAACTAAATATTTAAGAGTGTCTCGTATCAGGGAGTATTTGCATTGGTCTCGGCTCTATATAAATACATAAATATGTATTTTTTGCACCATGTTATCCAGAAGTTATGTGGAATTAATGGTAGATTATACACATTATCTAATTAGTTTCAAATATTGCACTTATTTCTAATAATTGATAGAACAATCGAAAACATTTTTGAAGGCCTTCAATCTTTTAGGGCTCTATCATACACTCGGCACATTAAGGTGCAAGATGTGCAGGCACAATTTGTTGCTATTTTTAGACCAGCGCAAGCCTAATTTTCATGTTTGCACCATGTTGTATAAACAGCAAATCCATTTGCACCACATTGTGGACTCATGGGTGTTCCGGTCTAAAAAGGAGGTGTGTTAAGGCATATCGTTGGCGCGTTGCTATTTTGATGAAATAGACTGTGCCATTGACTAACTGAAAGCAGGTCTAAAGTCCAGCGCAGAGTTTGTTAATACACACAGGATGTACAGCAATACACAAATATATTTACATATTATTAAACTTAAAATGTTGCAAAAATTATTATTTTATAATATAAAAACCACCACCTCCATGCCTTCTTCATGTCGGAGGACTTTTTCATTTTATTCATGACAATTTGCAAAAGTGCATTCGCACACGCCCCTACTGTTTTTGCGTTATGCATTTTAGACTTTGCGCCTAGAACGTTTAAATAGAGGCCTTAATTTGCTTCCTTTCCTGCTCATTCTTAAGCTAATATGGTGTGTTTGTTCATTCAATAATACTTGTGGATCACATTAGGCCCTTCTTCACATAAATATAGAGCATGACAAAATAAAAAAAAAAAGATCTTGACAAAACACAAGTAATCCCAAGGGAGCATTGGAAAGCATTTTAATATGACCACTTTTAATCAGATCCCTGAAAATACGTAAATAACAGGCAGAAACAAGGCCTGACACTGAGACACACAGAACAACAACAGGTTGCATTTCCCATTTAAAGCCTGACCAAAGCAAAGCGTCTGCAGAAAGCAATAGAAGATTCACTAACTGCCAGAGTTCCCTTAGGCCCCAAGCTCCATCAGTCCCGCTTACATTCTCTCCATTCCATCCACTTTCCTTCGGCTAGGATCTAACCTCGCCACCGAACGGCTCTTAATGAGCTAAAACATCCCTTCAATCATCTCGCAATCAGCCCAGTCAAGCCTCCTCATCCTAGCTCTGTCACGCTGCAGCGGTGGCCCCATTAAACCTCCCAGATGTCTCAGCCCTCTGTTGATTCTAAATGAATTCGTGCAATTACCAGAGTACCCCTTTGCGTCGACAAACATTTTTTGAAAGAGGGTAAGGGGAGGAGGAGAACTTGTTGTAGGACAGGGAGGAGGAAGGGGGAAAAAAAACACACCAGCTCTGACATTTCAGGGAATTTCACAGGGATGGCTAATCGAAAGTGATCAGCGGAAGAGTTTAATATTTAACTAGTCAGCGACGCAGCCCAAAGTTTCTAATGAAATTATAACTCATGCTTGAAAAGCAAAAGTGCATGTGTTGTGGGAGCGTAAATTATTCAGCCGCCCCATATCTCTGCATTTCTGTTCACCCACAGACAAACGTGGCACTCGCAAGCTTTTAAGAAAGGAGGCTAGCTGTGACGAACGGCATGATTCGAAACAAGAAGATTACATCTGATCCCAAATTAAAGTGACTTGCTGACTGAAGTACATCCAGGAACAACTTAATTTTGTTCATTAATTGATTTCCTTCGCTATAAACACGCACGCTGACAAAACCACTAGCACGTGATCTCACAAAGCCATTGTGCCCCTTTAGAACCCCTTCGACTTCTTATGTTTAAAAAAGTATCCAATTATGAAAAAAGTACATTAATTAGCTCTTTTTGAGAAAGAGAGATGAGGGTCCCACAATATCTATGAGGGTCAGTAAAATATTTAGGGCGGCAGCATTCATATTAATGGTAACATTACACATACGTCTCGCAAAATTCAATTAGAATTCAACTCGACATGGATGTCAGCCGCTTGTCAGGCATATAAATGTGCTGTAGCTTCGGGTTATGGTGTCTATTTTCATACATTATTTTTCAGGTAGCTTAGCTTTCGGCCACTTAACCACCCTTGCGGCGTTATTCCAACAGAAAAAGAATTACATGCTTGATGGGGACTAATTAGATCAGCCCTCACCTGTGAGTCCTCCAGGCTGTTGTATCCTCACTTCCCTAAGGTTAATGAGCAGCAACTTTTTAAAGGAGCACTATCTTTTTACACTTTAACTGCCCTTATGTTTTTGTAGAGGAGAGAAAGGGGCATTTCATTTATGAGGAAAGTTGTTCAAGTGTTTAAACATGGATTAAAACTAGGTCTGTACTGTAGGATATTGGACAAATCTGATATTGCGATACTTTATTTTCTGCGATAAATATTGTGATTTAAATACAGTTTGACATGATGGTTTGAATAGCTCTATTTGATGGTTTTCTGGGGAGTCTAACATTATTCAGGTACAAAAATTGAACAATCACAATGCAAAAAATTATTTACATTGCTTTGTCTCCTTTCTTTTCCAAATATCAAAAAATTATTGGATCAAGTAAAAATATTGTTTTGTTTTCAACTAATGCAAAATAATGTAAAATTAAGAGTTTTTCCTTAAAACAAGCTAAATTTTCTGCCCATAGGGAAAGTAAAATTTTCCTTTGAAATGTAGATATTTAGAGTGTCACAGTGGCGCAGTGAGTAGCACGTTCGCCTCACAGAAAGAAGGTTGCTGGTTCAAGCCTTGGCTGGGTCTGTTGGCATTTCTGTGTGGAGTTTGCATGTTCTCCTCGTGTTCGTTTGGGTTTCCTCCGGGTGCTTCGGTTTCCCCTACAAGTCCAAAGACATGTGGTATAGGTGAATTGGGTAAGCTAAATTGTCCATAGTGTAATAAAGGGACTAAGCCGAAAAGAAAATGAATGAATGTAGAAATTTGTACTAGAAACAAAACAGAAATTCTAAGTAGGATTTTTTTGTTTGTTTGTTTTGCATAAATCATATAATTTCTGTATAATTCATAGACTGTAAAAAATATGGACATAGTATTCATGACGTCACTCATAGGTTTTTGAAGAGCGCAAATGAAGCTACTAGTGGGTGTCGCCAACTGGCGCCATTTTGTTCACATGTCATTGCACCGACCGGGGGTAATCAAAAATGGCCAAAGAGGCAGGGTGTGAGCGGAGCTACAGATGCCTGCTAGCCTTTTGCTTGATGGGTTTTTCTTTGAGAAACACTTAGCATTCTTTACCTGTGACTTGTTTGTGTTCTGACCACATGGTTGGTTGTATAATATATCAATAAAGTGTTTATTGTGTTTGGTCATTTAAAAACACTGTTGTAATACATTGAGACACTAAGCATTGTCATTATGACGTTTTTCTACAGGAAGAAAACGAAACAATTTACTTTCAAATATAGTCTGTGTTAGTAAATGCAAGGCTATTTATGAAATACGAGCATTAGCCTACAGCTAATTAATCTGTCAGATTCTAGAGTGCATGCAAGTTCTAAATAAAACGATAAATTATATATAAATTGTCTTAATTAAAACATATACATTTATAGATAAAGGTTTATAAGAATTTCACTCACCTGGGAAATGGAGGTCACTTGAATGGTTTGTGAGCACAATTAAGCATGCCATATTATCTGATAACTGTAAGAAATAATCCCAAAAGGCAATTGACTGTGTAAAACCATATAAAACAAAACAAAAAATTATATATATACCGAGTTCAGTGGCTAATCAGCTGGAATCAGCTGAATTGACGTGATGATGACTAGAGAGACCTAGCTGTTACTCAAGTAGCCACACTTAGCTTAATATAAATGAAAAGGATGAGTTATATATATATAAATGCACCCCCCTCACAGTTGTCATGAAGAGTAATATTAGCTATATGCACCAAAACCATCTTTTGTACCAGACTGTGAACGTGCTTTTATCAGCTGTAAAATTGGCCAATTTAGCATTGCAGTCAGGGAACAGGATCTATGAGAGAGAGAGAGAGAGTGGATGTTGCTGCTTAATATAAATACAGTCACTAAATACAATTCTGTAGCATCATCCACAACATTATCCAGTAATTCAGACTCAACAGTGCATATCCTGCAATGTGACTATTTCGGAAAAATCATATATAAACATATATTGTGCAGCCCTAATTAAAAACACTAAAAACAACAGGGATTTTTTTTGTCCTGTGTTTGCCTTTACCATTTAGTGTCTACTTCATTTGTCTTTTAGAATTTACAAAATGAATTAATTAATTCAATAATACTGTATAAGAAAACAAAGAATCATACATTTGGGTTGATGTGATTCCTTCAATGATTATTAAATGATTTTAAAATTTCCTCAATTTGTTTTGGGCAACATAGGCTAATCCTGAGAACATAGTCCTACTTGCGTTTCTGGAGATCGCCAATCATGTAGCCAAAAGTACGTATGGCTGTATTTCATCTTTGAAACGAACGCTACAGGGCAGTCTTAAGCCGTTCCTTTTCGTGCTTACCAACTGACCGCGTACCTCTGTATGGACCTTACCTTCACGCTGTTACCAGTTTGTCCTGTTAGCTCGCCATGTACGTCGGTGGACTTGAGACGCGGAGAGGAGCTGACCATGGTGACGGGTTTGAAGTCTAGCGAAGAACGATTTCAGAAAGCAGGTAAGACAAAAACAGAATCTAAAATATAAAATAAACAAGTAAATAACAGGGTGAGAATGTGGTAAAATCTGAAAACGTGGTAAAAATCAGACGAGGGCTTTTCTTTTTCTGGATTGCTTTTTAAAACTGTTGGTTGGGTTTAGGGAAGTGGGTGCGCGGGTCAATCGGTGCTTTTAAAAACACTATTGGTTTTGTTTAGGGAAGAATAAGCATGAGTCAGTCGATTGGTCAGTCAGTCAGTCAATCAGTTGACAGCGGCCTCTGGTGGGTTTACGTGAGAACAGCAGGTGCAAATAGCACTCGCGAAAGAAATCTGAGATATCAAAAAGCTTACACAACGGCCTCTGGTGCAGTCGCGAAAACAAAACCTGCAAAAAAACGTAGCTCCTTGGACGTATTTGGCACTCACCAGAAATGTTTATAGTGGTACGTTTTCAGAATGAGCCTGGGTTGATTTTAGGAGTTCCTGCAATAGTTTTACAGTTATCCAAAAACAGAAAACTGTTTATAATACACATTGCACATCACCTTATTATATAAAGTATGAAACCACTTGTTCTTTCTAAACCCCTATTATCATAAGCATGATGTTTCTCAGTCATCAGTTTCAGTTTGTGCAATATATGAGATGTCATAACAGTGTTACTAAACAGTCCACTACATAAGCATTACCAGTTACATGTAACAGGTATTATCAGGATTGTAAAAATGCAAAAGAGAATGTGAATGCTGAGTTTAAGCTGTGTTTAGGCTGTGTGAGCAATCATGTACATTGAGCTTACAGTAGGAACGTAATGGCCAGTGAGATGCATTTAGAATAGCCTCAACTGATAATGCTAGTTTTTTTGTACTTCAGAGATTGAATTCTGAAAAATGCAGATAAAATGCACTATAAGAGATTTATTTCAGAGGTTCATTGATTTTAATGGGTATTGCTGTCATGTAAGAATAGCCCCAAGTTTTTCATTTCTTAGGTAACTATTTTTACATCTCCCCCATGAAGTCAAAAATCAAATGGGAGATACAAGAATGATGAAAAAACAGGACAATTAAGTCTACACACCTTGGTAGGATTATTAATTTTGAAGGGCTCGTAAGTCTCTGCCAATTTTTCACCTTTACCCATTGGTATTTTGCTGCAAGGGGCAAGGAGTAAGCATAGGGTAGGAGTTTTTCTACAGGAGGAAAATGTTAATTGCTTCCAAATACTTCAAATGTAGTCTGTGTTAGTAAATGCAAGGCTATTTATGAAATGCAGGCATAACACTATATGAAAGTTTCAGATGACTGTTCTACAGCCTACAGCTAATCAATCTGTCAGATTCTGAAGTGCATTCAAGTTCTAAATAAAAGTATAAATTATGAATAAATTAATGAACAAATCAGTCTACACACCTTGGTAGGATTATTATTTTTGAAGGCACAGTAAGGCCCAATCCCAATTCTATGTTTGTACCCCTACCCCTTCCCCTTGGCCCTTAAAAACGAGTGTGAAGGGTAGTGCTTCAAAATGTACCCCTACAAATTGGGGCAGCACTAGAACACCTGCACACGTCATCATATGTCATCGCTTTCTCATGCTTCATATGAGATCAGACGATTGCGACTGCTGTAGTTATTCCAGTTGTGTTATTGTTTGGTATTTATCTTCAGGAAATCACTGAAGGCATATATTATGTTATCATAACGATCTATTGTGGCAATAAGATCGTAACTATACTGCACGTTTACACCGTGGCCATATTTATCTATGTAAACACATGAAAACAACATTAACATTATAGCAGACACTGTAAAACGCTTATTCTCAGCCACTAGACTTTCCTGAAAGGGTATTCGAGTGTCATCGAGTAAGAAATCTTGCTGAAGAATGTTGTGGGACTGCTATACAGGAGTTATCATTATGAATTATAGATAGTGACATTTAGCGGTTTTTATTTTAGTGTTTTTTTAAAAAAGCATGACGGTAAAACATGAACGCGGTTATGAATATATTAAAACGTGTTTGTTTGTTGTAAAAATTATATGACAAAATAATGAATGACAAAAAATACTAATTTGTGGCTCTCCTTACTTCCGGGTACAGCGATCCTGCTGTTGTAGCTGGTGTATTTTGGGAAATTTTCTTACCCCTTGGTTTCGAGTTTGATCTTGAAATCTTCGTTCAAAGAGCTATCTACCCCTTCCCCTTAGCCTTACGCCTTCAAGCTAAAGAGAATTGGGACATCAAGTGGAAGGGCTAAGGGGTAGAATTGGGATTGGCCCTTAGTCTCTGCCAGTTTTTCACTTCTACCTATTGGTATTTTATGGCAAGGGGCAAGGAGTAGGCGTAGGGTAGGGGTAAAAAATAGAATTGGGGTTTAAATGGGTCTAACTATTTTGTCTCAGCAATAAATCTGGAACAGTTTAATCAAATAAGCACGTGTCAGAAAATGTGTTTAGATGGAGCCTTCATTTACTCACTCTCATGTTACAATCCTGTTTGATATTTTGTTGTTCAGTGGAATACAAAAATAATTCAAAGGGGTCCAAAGTATAATTAGACCACATTTTGATTGTACACCCTGAACTGAAAAACATAGACATTTTATAAAAGGGTTTTGTGTATGTTCCTTAGGATAATGAAATGCATACTAGTTGGAAATTACATGAGGGTGAATAAATGATGATAGAATATTGTTTAATGAATTATCTCTTTAAAGTCAATGTTAAAATGTGATTTCTGCTATGTGATCACACAATTTTAGTGATCACACAATTTTTAGTTCAACTTTAAACTGAGTATAACATATTTGGTTTGAAAGGTTTGTAATGATTTCTAAAGCTCTACAAAATGACTTTAGAGCAGACTGCTTAATTTCAGAGAGGACCCATAGTGTGACTCACATTAATATACTTCAGTTTTCCTTTTCTGACATAAAGGAACGCACTGCTCCCTGTCAAACGCAAAGAGAATTTGAAGCTATATCAATCTTAGTTTTTCTTTTAAATTAAACGATGAGATTTCTTTATTTCTAAGAAATATTTGGCTTTGTTTGTGTCATTTTGAAGCTCATAAAACTACAATTAAGTCATAAATACAGGACCACAGAGAAGCCAGCAGACCAGGGGGCCACACATCGATTTATGAGGGCACATTTGATACTCGCTAAGTTTCTAATTGTTCCGATGCTGAGAAAAAAAAGAATACCTTTCAAGAAGCTTCTGTTTCATGCACGCTGATTAAAGAATGTGTGAGACTCCAGTGACATGGCGGCTATTATTAATTCATTGCAAACAGTGGAATTTGGGTGTGTTACTTTGAAAAATGTTCAAAACTGCTGGCCTGTAATAAAAAAGCAGCGCGTAAAAAAAAAAATCTAACTCATTAACATTTCATTGGCGAATTCTCTTTCATATGAAATATCCCCAATATACGGCTGTCACAATCAATCAGGTGTCCAGAAAAGAGAGGCTGACAAGCGAAAAAAGGGATGGGGAATATGTCAACGGTGGCACTCGCTGTTTCTTCTCTCTGTCATGTTGCCAAAGCCCAATGTTAAGCAGACACCACAGCCAAAAGGAAAAGTGAAGCTCGAGATTCTGACAAAAAAAAGAGAGAAAGAAAGAGAAGAAAAAAGTTCACGCCATCCTTCCCGTGACAGAAGTCTCCAGCTAAGGTTATGTTATCTTTAGAGGCAAGAGAATAGTTCAAAAGCAAGGATTTCTCTTGCATTGAGATCTTTTGGGATGTTTTTGGCAAGAAAACCACTTGGCTCATAATTGTGTAATCGTATGCTTGGTCCCCTGCTCCCGCCAGAATTCTCTTATAGTTTCACCTTGAACTCAACTCTTGAAAGCACAAGTACAGAGGCAAGAGAGATTTGAGGAGGAATTTAGGGGGAAATGTGCATGTGATTCTGCCCCTGAGTAGAATACTTACAGAAATGTAAAAGGATCACGGACTGAAATCCATCAAATTTCACAACTTCAAACGAGAGAGTTTACTTAATTACCCGAATCATGAAAAGTTAATTAGACGGAAGAACTGTAAAAGACTTAGGAAGTTAGGAAATGGCGGTAGGTTGGTTTTATCATAATGCTTTTTGCATTAAATTATTGCTGGTTGGAACGCAAATTTGAGTAAAATATGTACAATTGCTGGGTTAAAATATTATCTTTAATTGTTAACCCAGCTTTTAACAAGTTTAGTTTGTCCATATCTTCCTCAAATTTGGTGTCAAACAAGCCAGTATTTTTTTAAATAAATCAAGTGGACAAGTAAATTCTTCACCCTTAGTAACCCTTTAAATCATCATAAAAATCACAATGTTTAAAATGTTCAGACCTTTATTGTATATGCATTGTTTGGAGAAAAGTAATATATCACAAATTAAATATTTTTAAGCAAACAAATGTGTACTTTTTAAGGAAAGTTATGTGAAAATATGTGTTATGTTGATTTATACATAACACTTTATACTTTTATATAGTAAGATAATTCTAAATAAAAGTATAATTTACCAATAAATTGATAAATAAATCAGTCTACACACCTTGGTAGGATTATTATTTTTGAGGGTGTAGTAAGTCTCTACCAGTTTTTCACCTCTACCCATTGGTATTTTTAGCTTACCATTTTAATATATTACTTTTTGTTTAACACAAATATGTACAATTGCTGGGTTAAAATGTTATCTTTAATTGTTAACCCAGCTTTAAACAAATTTAGTTTGTCCATATTTTCTTGAAATTTGGTTTCAAACAAGCCAGTATTTTTTATTTTTATTTTCCTATTTACTTGTCAAGTGGAAAAGTAAATTCTTCACACATAGTCACCCTTTTAAATCATCTCATTTTCTTCTGGATGTCTAAAACGTTTGGACCTTTAAATGCATTGTTTGGGGAAATGTAATATATCACAAACATAAGTTAATTTTTGATTTTAAGTAACCAAATGTGTGGTGAAAATATGTGTTACGTTGATTTATACATAACACTTACTGTATACTTTTATAGAGTACGATAGACTTAACATTTAATATATTACTTTTTACCCAACAATGTTTATAATGGCATACATTTACAGTGCAATAGATGTAATGGTCAAAATCTGATATCCAGTATAAAGAAGAACAAAAAAACAAACATTGAAAGACATTGTGTCCCGCTGTCAGAAAGTTTTTGGATGAACTATTCCTTTAAAACTAGAAGTTCAAAAGCAACAAATATATTAAATATTAAAATAAATCTGAAATAAACAAAGTATACCAGTTTGTTATCTTGTGTTTCACATTTGTGTCTAAATATTACATTCATAGCTAAAATAAACTTTAAGTATACAACCACAACTAAATCTTCTCTAAATCTTCATCCTCTGATAAAGAGAAGGTGTGCAGAAGCAGGTATCAAGCGTGCACCAGGAAGTTGATACACTCTCATGCCCAGTGGGCAAGTATTATTCTTACTGTATATCATTATGGGTGAGTTGTCCTAATTAGTGCAAGGGCAGAATAATGAATACAACTCCATTAATCAAAAGGTAATATATGTAAAAGCAGCACTTTTGGCCTTGGGAGAAGCTGCTAAAGGTAGACAAGAAGAATAAAATCAAAGGAGGGGGAAAAAATGTTCCTCTAGCGGTGAATATTGCTTTAATATTCATTTATACACCATTTCTTGTATTGAACATACACAGCTTATTCTGTGCTGCTTCATTAGGTCTTTGGCAAAATAGAAAATGTAAACGGAGTATAAAATGAGAGCTTATTGTTCACTATTGTAATTTTGAACTCCTTGCTTGATGAAGATTTAAAAGTAGGGCTGTTTAAATATGAATTTAACTCTTCCGCTTAAAAGTGTGGGGTTGTAAGGTTTTAAAGTCTCCCCAAGGTTGCATTTATTGGATTAAAATGATAGTAAATAATAATATTAAATATATTAAAATTTAAAATATTTATTTTTTTTATTAACACATCATCTACAACATATTTTATAAATTTTGAAACCAGTTGAAAATAATGATTGATGATTTTTTGCAGAGACAGGATAATTTTATCCTGAGAGTTTTTAATTAATGATTTATTTTAACATTTTGAAATAATGAATGTATACTTGCTAAACATGAGAATTTAATTGAAATATTTAAATAATTGTAAAGGTTTTAAATACTTAATGTATTTCATTTTTAAAATTGTATTAAAAATAGTATTATCTGTAACACATGTCAGCCTTATTAAGATCATTGTGAATAAAACAGGAGTCTAAGATGTTTGAGGACAACAAACATTTTTTTTGTTACAATACCTTTAGACATGGACTTAAACAGAGCACTACAGTATTAATGGAAATATAGTTATTACCATAATTTTGCACCTTCACAATTGAAGGATTTTGTTTCTCTTTGTACTGACAACATAAGACAAACTAGAGCTTCATCAAGAGGTGATTGTGTAAAATTTATTCAAGTCACTGATTCTGGTAATTTTGCATTACATTCTGTAAGAGTTGTTATTAATCTTTCCATTAACATTAGACACGATAACAAATAGAGTCCTACTTTAGCACAATTCAAGCTGCATTTAAAATGCTGGTTAAAAATGCATCAGGTGTGTGACCATTAGCTGGGGGTTTATAATTCAAATCATGATCTAGTGTATTTTTTAGGATATTGTGTTTATGTTTTTGTTATGTGATTTGTATTTGCATTTCCTGCCAATGGACTGCAGATGAAAATTAGCAAGCTAATTCAAGTGCAGTTCTTTGATTGTCTATATTCCCTGTTAAATAAAGAAGAAAAAATATCATTCTTGGTGTGAGGAGACAGTTCATTTGTGTTTCAAGTGTTTAATTAAATAATGAACATTTTACTTTTCAGATCAGCTTGCAACAAAGTGTCTAAATCAATATTGTTGAAGATAATCTGTTAATCTATTTTGACTTGTTTTGAAGATGGCAAGAGGTAACATAAATAATGCATTTAATTTAAAGGGTTAAATGTATATTAGATACATTTATTTTTTAAATGCACATGTCCTAGGAATTTATTTTAAAATTGTTCCTTTTGTAAATATGTATTTTTTGTTTATTTTTTTGACATTTGTTTGAAGTTACATTGTAAAAAAAATGCAGGATTCCACACAATTCATTCACGTTGTCCCAACACAAATTAAGTTAACACTTTTAACAAATTTATGTGCATTGAACATAAAACAATTAAGTTTACCCAATGAAATCTCAAGAATTGTGTTGTTTCAGCTCATTTTAAATAAAGTAGTGTGAACGAGCATATCTTTTTTTGAGTGTAGGTTGTTTATGTTCTCTTAGTGCACGAGCAGACATTGACTAGCTAGCTTACTATTCACTTGAGCAAGTTGCATATAACTACGATAAATGATATAGTAAAATAATTGTTTATTTTACAGAATTAATGTGTGAAAATCATGCATGTATACTGTTTTACTTATTTGTTTTGAATAATTTGTGAATTTATGTTTATTATTTGTTTGTTTTTGTGTGTGAATGACCCCTATCATTTCCAAAGTAATGCAGTCCCATTAATTTAAGAGCCGGGATTAGTTTAGAAGGAAAGTTTTTGGTTTTGTTTGTTGGTTTATTCCCTATTTGTTTGTTTATGGACTTTTTAACATCTGGGAATTTTCATTTCGTTTATTTATTGGTTTAATTAATTTTGTATGGCCAAGAGTTTATTTGTTTTTTGTTATTTAAAAATTAAAAAAACTTTTTTTTCCTTTTTTTTTGCATTTTATCTCTATTAAAGGAAGCATGACATGACTATACAGTACATGTTGTCCTGAGGCTATAAGACACTGTTGCTTCATAAAAGTGTACTGTATTATGTATTATATTGCACGGTTTAGAGTTTCTATATTACAGTTATACTATATATTTAAATACACATAATCTAATATTTTCTCTCTGCAAAATCTTAAAAAACACACACACACACACACACACACACACACACACACACACACACACA
>CAIGQZ010032813.1:6659268-6676049 GCA_903798205.1 Danio tinwini
ATTGACTCCTCTGGGCTCGGAAGCATGTGAGATGGACCATCACACAGTGGAAACAAGTACTGTGGTAAGATGAATCCATATTTCAGGTATTTTTTGGGGGAGAAATGGATGCCGTGTGCTCTGGAGCAAATAAGAAAAGGATCATCCAGACTGTTACCAGCAACAAGTCCAAATGCCAGGGTCTGTCATGATATATGGTTGTGTCAGTGCCCTTTGCAAAGGTAACTCGCCCTTCTGTGATGGCACTATTAATGCTGAAATGTACACAGAGATTTTAGAGTACAATATGCTGCTTTTTTTTTTTTCTGCACACATTACAAAGTCCTGGCTGAGGAAGAAGAGGATGCAGATACTTGACTGGCCTGCCTGCAGTCTCCAATAGAGAATGTGTGCATTTTAAAGCACAAAATGCAACAACAAAGACGGTACTGTTGACCACCATAAGAATTGTTTGCAAGAAGAATGGGAGAAAATTACACCTGAAAAACTTCATCACTTCAGTCCATAAATGTCTTTTAAGTGTTCTAAAAACGGAATGGAATCATTACAAAGTGGTAAATGCTTTACTGTTTCAACTTTTTTTTTGTGTTGCAAGAACCAAAATCGAAATGTGTTTATTTTGAAAAGAAAAAAAAATTAAAACAATAAAAATCACGAGAAACACATTAAATAATGATTGTAGTATTGTCTGCAATAAAATATAAGCCAAGAAATCACTACTTTCTTTTTTTATTTTATTTTTTATATAAGCTTAGAAATCACTACTTTCTTTTTTTATTAGCATTTTCCATACTGTTCCAACTTTTTTTTATTTAATTCATTTATTTATTAAACCTTTAATTATTTATTTACCCTTTATTACTGTCCTTTATTACTACAGCTTCAACCAAAAACTGCAACATGTTTTGGCTATTCATTCACATTCATTCACAATTACTCAATTATTTTCCTAAAATAATTGTGCTGTGTTGTATATGTATCATAATTGAATTGATATAATTTTTGATAAGCGTGTCCTCTGTACACTGTAAAAAATGCAGGGTTCCACACAATTCATTCATGTTGTCCCAACACAAAATGATTAAGTTAACTTTACACTTTTAACAAATTTATGTGGATTGAGCATAAAAAAATTAAGTTGTCCCAATGAAATCTCAAGAATTGTGTTGTTTTAGCTCATTTTAAAATAGTTTGAACAAGCAAAAAAAAAAAGTTTTTTTGAGTGCATGCAAAACATTTCAAAACATTTTGACAATTTACATTGTTTGTGCAAATGTACCATAAATAAATAAACTATTTATCCGCACAAGAATTAGATTAACAGTTTTATTGAAGGATTAATTTTTTATGGTCTGATGGTGGTTTGGTGACCTGGAAAAGTTTTAACGTTTACAGTTTTTATGTCTTGCTTCTTGCCTCTTTTTTTTTGTTTTTTTAGAAATATAGTGAGAGTTAAAGTATGATGGCACTGTATGCAGCACAAACTGTACTATGATGATATTTATGCAGCATAAATGTACTGCTTTGTATTTAAAAAATATGAATAGTTTAAAAAATAGACCAATTAAATGTGGTCAGAAAACAGAGAGTAAAAATAAAAATGAAAACATACAATAAACCACCTTGGCACTCTTTTGCATAAAACAGAATATTGATTTAACTTTTTGTGAGACACTTCCATATGTGTAGGGTGTCAATGTCATGAATATTGATAAAAGAAGACCCTACTATTGTCATGAATATTGATAAAAGAAGACCTACCCCTAACGTTTGTTCATGACGTCATGATGTATGAATTACTGTTTCCGGGTGCAAGCCGCGACTCATTTGAATTGAGAAAAGATTTTTAGTCATATCACACATTGACGTAGATTTTACATAAAATCATGGTGTACATAATAGTCTCTGGACTTGCTGCATCACAGACATAAATATTTTAATAATTTATAAAAAAAAATGATCACTTTCTGGTCATCGAACATTAGACATTGTGCGATCGTGATTTTCGAAAGTATTACATCCCTTTGTAAACGTTTATTATTACCATTTGTCTGTGTAAATTATTACCGAGTCTTCCCATACAATTTGATTGGGTGACTGGACCCGAAATCCACTTCACGCGACTTCACACTTAACAGGCGGATAAGTGTAGGATGTGATTGAGGCAGGTAAATAAGATTTTTGTTACATTTTGAAACAAAATTTTGGTGGAATAAACTGTCATTGGAGGCCATGAAATATATCTTAAAATATTCTCATTTTGATTTGAGTGTGTAGAAACATGAGAATGAAAAACTGATTACTCTTTATTTCCAATTATTCCAGTTACACATGATAATTGTAAGATAATTTTGTTGTTATTTCCAATACTCTATTAAAATAGCTCTTTAATGAGGTAGCTTGAATGGATTTATCGCATGCACATTTTAACCAAAATCTCTTAAACCGATTACTTTTGAAAGCTTAAAATTTGTCAATGCTGAGTGTGCTTTAACCCTTAGAAGGTGTCGTGGCTGATTTAGTGGACGGCACAGTTGGCTAAGTCTGTGTTTTCACACTTAAGGAGTGTGTCACGTCCTCTGAACAGTGAAAGACAGAGATCAGGGGTCAAACCCATTATGGAGTTAGAGGAGGACAGTGACATCCACTCGACTAGGGATGACAAGGCCTTTGTTGCTATGGGAACAGAGGGTAAGAGGTCTGTCCTTGCTGAACTGTTTCCAGAGCCTGGGGACCTACAAACATGTAGTGGACCACATCCTCTGTCCTTTCAGAATCAAGCTGTCTTGTACTCTGATGGACGTTTTGAATGTCAGCAAAGGTTTGGAGGTTGGCTCTGTCAGCCTGAACACTGTACTAGCTTAGTCTCGCTGGAATAGATGGAAATTTAAGGTAAATTCTGCATAGGGATAGGTGTTTTCGTTTAGACATGGTGTAGAATGTGAGACATTGATTGAAAACATGATAATCATTTGTAAAACTATACAAAAAAGAGAATAAATATATGTTCACAAAGTTTCTGTCTGCTGATGGCTAAAATGATGAATAAATCACCCTGCACACTCATTCACATAGGGCTTTACATTAACACTCGCCAACCCGCCAAATGCGGGTAGATTTCAGCCGTGGTGGGTTAGACAGACACTCTCACTAGCCACTTTGGCTGGTTGAAGATCATTTTTCAAATTATAGTTATCTTAAAGGCAGGGTTCGATAATAGAGATGGCCCAATATGTGTACAAATGTCATCTTAGAATCGTGAAGCAGCATGACCGACAAAAATAGCGTTTGCGTGAGCAAAGGAAAGTATGTGAATACTGAATGAGAGGATGATCACTCGGAGCAACCGTGCCTAGAGGAAACACAACTGCTGCGATCGGTTCTCTTTCAAATAGACTGGACAAAAAGTGATGCTCGTGCACACACAGTTCTGCTGCTTCCAAAAGCTCTGGATGTTTCTAAAATATGTGTTTTTGTAAGCAGCAGCGGTTGCCGGTTTTGTTTTAACTATTCTTTTAACAGAACAGATTATAGGCATAACATTACCCATGTGCACTTGATCATCCTTTATTATCACACAATATGTTTTTCACCTGTTTCGTTTGCTTACAGTTATTTTTGTTAATATTGTTTAATTATCATTGTTACAATAACATTGCTTTAATAGGAGATTAACTCCCCATGTATGTCTAGTGATCTGAGAGACCTTTAGTCTGGAGAGACTAGGCTACTGTGCATAGTTTTAGATACATGGCAATAATTATTTATTAAATGTAATTGTTTTTTTAAGAAAGCTTTTGTTGAATAAAAAGAGCATGTATACGGTTTTATTTTGCATGTTTTGACATATTATTTAACATTTGTGGCTAAGAAATAAATATTTATTTATTTTTGGTGTGGTCAGAGATAAATTTGGTAAATCCTCAGTGTTGAGCTCTGAAAAGTCCTGTGAAATAAAAACAAATTGCAATACGACACTGTAAAACCACAGCCCATTTGCTCATGCACATTGAGCAGGGTCATACACACAAAAAAGTGAAATTAGTGAGGAGGCATGTGGACATAACACAAAGTCTAAATTAAGTCATTTTAGCATGCCAAAGTAAAATTTATGCATATAAAATATATTTTCCCAACAACAAAATAGTGGCTAGTGAAAATAGTGAGTGGCTAGTAATGTTGGAAAACTACTAGCCACAGTGGCTGGTGATCAAAAAAGTGCATGTCAAGCCCTGCATTCACATATTATAATATATTGATTTAAATATATATTAAATATATATTGATGAATATATTGATTATTTGCTGAAATGTATGGAGATTTCGGTTGAATCCTACATAGAGATGTTTTTGGTGTTTTCATTTAATGGTGTAGAATGTGAGACATTGACTGTATTTGTATTACATAGTGTAATACACATGTAATAATAATATAAAAACATGATGTAAAATGTTGTAAATAAAAAAAGCCCAAAACACAGAGTTAATTCATTCTCGCCTGAATAGGTGGATATTTTGATTGAATTCTACATAGGGATCTTGTTTTGTTTCTTGAGTTGTTTTGGAAATTTTGGAAATGTTTCCTAGTGATGAGTTGCAGCTGAAAGGACATCCGCTGTGTAAAACATATGCTGGATAAGTTGGCGGATCATTCTGCTGTGGCGACCCCAGATGAATAAAGGGACTAAGCTGTAGGAACATGAATGAATGGATGTTTGAATATGGTGTAGGATCTGAGACATGTTTTAAATCTGTATAAAGTGTAATACAATTCACGCATATGGATGGTTAGTAAAACAGTATTTTAAATATTTTTACAGATATGAATTGAGAGATATGAAAACTAAAGTTTAAGCTACAAAAATATGTCATAAAAAATAAATAAATAAAGAATTGTATTTTTTGAGGCATTTTTATGTGATAAAATATCAGCTTTTGAATTTCAGTAAAGGTTTGGGGAGTACTAAATTACCTTATTCTCATCGGAATAGACGGGAGCATATATGCATATATATAAATTAGAGTTTATATGCAAATGCCTCTAAGTGCCGTCATTTTTATAATAAATATTTTTATTTAAATTATGCTACATACATACAGTATATATAAAACTATATATATATATATATATATATATATATATATATATATATATACACACAAGCAGATGCCATGAAACCGTCCACTTGTACAAAGGGAAAAGGAACAACAAAAAAAAAATTAAAATGTTTAATGTCAGCTTTTAAGCTTGTCCAGCAACATTGCAGCAATATTGGTCCAGCTTTGAGTAGTATTGTTTTTTGAGCTGTTACGCCTGACCAAGTGCCATCTTAAACTTGTTTATCCTACTATCTTTACATTCAGTTATATGACTTTAAAGGCGATGAAAGGAGCGTATCCATAACCATGAAAAGTGAAACTACTGAACCCACACAAAGGATTCTGAGCAAAACAAAAGTTCATTTAGAGGAAAATTTCAGACGGCACTTTGAGACTTTTGCATTTGAACTTTTCATATAAATCACCTGCTGAAGTCCGGAGACAGGCAGATCTCGCTTTCTGTGTTTCCGTTTAGACATGGTGTAGGATCTGGGACATGGATTGAATCTGTATTACATGTGTAGTGGGCTGAAGTGTTAGTCAGGGCTCAGGCCATCAATTATGAATAGAGATATACAACCGAGGCTGCATGTCACTGGATTTCTCCAAGAGGAAAACAGAAACACAAGTTTGCCATTCGCATACATGGTTAGAAACACAACCGCCTAGGCTCTGCTTTTGAGCTAAACGATATCTTGGTGCCATCGGCAGACTATTTATACTTGAAATACTGACTGGTGGTTCCACTCACATTATCCAATATCAATATCTTCTTCATAGACAATCCCTGCTCTCAGCAAGCAGTAACAATTCCTTTTAAAGTAATGAGGAAACAATGAAAGAAAACAATGTGTTCCTGTGATCTAATTCGTTCCATTGTTTACTCATATATTTGTCTATTTTTCACAAGCAGACGTCCTCAGAACGATAACGCGGTAATATGATTATTTTATTTTTATTCAAAACTCTAGTGTATTGCACTCCAGAGACCATAAAGCAAACAGTCATGGAAATGTTTATCGTCATTCCTACTGTATTACATATACCTACAGTATGCTGGGAAATAACAATAAGAGCTACTGTAGGGACACCATCACAGTGGGTCGTGGAACATAAAGAAGGCTAACCTGCTCTTGAAGTTTACCCAGGGGAATATACCCATCATGGGTATACTTTACTTTGATTTTGATGCACTATTAATTTGTAAGGGGAAAAAAGATTCAGTATCGCTGGAAATAAACAGATGGAAGTATGTTAATATGGGGCTGGTAAAATGATGTGTTGTTTTTGAAAAACATCTTTTACACAAAATAATTTTTTTCAAAGTATAAATAAAGTAAAAAATGATACAAAAACATCCATTTCTACTTAAATTTTTTTGCATTTAATTGAATTTACTTGTGGTTACATAATCATTGAGAAATGTACTTAAAATTGCTGAGTGAAAATTGTTAATTAATTGTTTGCTAATCAAGGCTGCTATTACTTAAAATCATAATTATGTATGGCTTTAATTGTGGTCTTGGTCTTAAAAAGTGCTTTTCTATGTTCTGTGATCATCTATTTAATTATTGAAAATTGATGTTGCATTTAGTAGCCATTACCTATTATTTTAGTTTAACATGGTCTAGCAAAAATCAAATGCAAATTTGGTAACACAGAAATGTTGTGCTTTTATATCTTTACTATTGAAAAACAATAGATTTTTATATAGTGGTTAACAAATTTGTTAGACCACCTGTCATAAGAGTAAACTCTTAACTAAAACTATTAAACTAAATCTTGTAATTTTTATGCAATTAAAAAAACATAGCTGATAATAACAGTTCTAATGATTTTTAAATATAGTTAAATCCAAATTCAAACTTTTCTCCAGATGTCATAAATCACACGTTTATTTTCAGAAATGAATAGAAAGAACAAAAAATAAATAAATCAAATGCATTCACTTAAAAGAAGCATATAAGCATATAAACAATATTGCATTTTTATACTGGAGCAGTAAAATTCATGCTGAATAAAAAGTAGTAATTTATTTTATATAGTAATTTTATTTTAAGGAATTTATCAAATGTTGATAGCAACCAAAAATACATATGCAAAGAAAACAAATCTAATTAGTTTAAAGTTTAAGTTGTGTAATAAAAATGACACAGGAAAAAATGCATTGAACATATGAAGAAAAGGAAGCGTAGAAAGACAGTGAAAGCCCAGACAGAAGCTGAAATCTCTCAGAAGTCATTCAGCAACCATCTGCCGTTCCTCAGTATAAATTAATATTAGCTGCTTTCTGCTAGAGAAAGAAAATCAAGCTGTAGAATGCCCCAGCCAATCACCTGAATTGAATCCAATATAAAATACAAAATAAAGATCAGATTTGATAAACGAGACTCACAGAACTATCAAGATTTTTTACACTCTGTTGAGGGCTGTAAAAAAAACACACCTGAGCAATTCATGAGACTTCATTCTCCACTTAAGGGGTGTCTTTAAGCTGCCATCACCAAAAAGCCTTTTAAAGTATTGAATATATTTCAGTAGTTCAGCAATTTAGCCTTGTCATGCCATTGTTATTACACAACAACTTTTTTTTTAGATTTGTTGGTTTTGTTATATTTTTATGTTTGTATTAATTGAGTTTTTAATCAAAATGTGGTTCAATTCCATGTCAACAGCTCCTTTAAAATGATTATTCCCAGAAATGTTTATTAATCGTACTGCACATTTATCAGTACATACAGTACACCGAAAACATTTTACAAAAGAAAAGCATTTTGTAAAAATTCTAATTCAATATTTTACATGTGTGCAAATAAAAATGTATTGCATGTTCCTTCAGCTGGCTAAATTACTCAACATTCTGTATCAATGCATTATCAAAATGTCTGATACATAAGTTCATCTACCTGAGAACCGGGTGCTCATGGTCTTGAAACCAGGGGGAGCAAATCCCAGTGATATTTCCAAAGGTCACTATCATTATTGTTGCTTAGCAACCTGGAGCACAAACTGTAGATATACACATCAATGGCTCAGAGGCTGCTTGATGAAAGTGCTTAAACCACAGTAATTGTTTAAAATGTGGCAGTGCACACATTATATGTACAGTATACAAACACACCAATTTAATAAAAAAATAAAATAAATTGTTGCAAATTGAATAGGCTACAGGCATGTGCTCCTTAGTAAAAATGCTAGACTTCTTTGATAATACAGTATGTGGGTCAGATTACATTTTATACTATAAGCAACCAGTGGGAAAAAGCAAAGTCTGAATTGTGATGATTGACTAGTTAATACATTTTAAGTGCAAGCAGAAAGCACATAAACTGAGCTGGTCATGTGACAGTAGCTATGTTTCCATCCAAAAAAATGCAAAATTATCTTTATGCGCAAAACTGGAATTTTGCATAAAAGACCTGCGAATAAAGCAGTTTCCATCCAACAAGTCAAAGCGAATAAAATAGTCACTTCCTGATTAACTGGCACCAAGTATCAACAGTAAAAATTGAATTTGCTGCAGTAGAAGAGGCTACGTCAATCTTTTCTTTATTTAATAAATGACTTGAGCCTCAGAAGGCAATCCAGACATGCAGTGAACAGGTGATGGCGTTTAAAGGTGTCTGACACGGAACACAGACGATCTTAATTTTGGAGGTCATTAATAATATAATAACAGTAACACTGAAACGCTTAAGGTCTTTTAGAATGACCAAAACAACATTTCAGATGTTTTACAGTGTGCTCAGCCTGGTTTGTCCATTTACACACATTTTTTTCATCATCACAGGATCTCTTATAACAAAATCACATGTGTTACGCCCCGTCTAGGGGTAAGGACGCAACATGAAAGGGAAGACTGCACACAAGGCTGCTTGAGAAAATATATAAAGATTTTATTTTTACAATGATTTTCTCAAACAAACTTTGTCTCTTCTTTTTAACTTCAGGAGCTGACCAGGCCAAAACAATAAACAAAACCATCTAAATTCAAATCCCCTCTAAATACCCCATTTTCAGCAAAAAGAAAGAAAATAAAATACACTTTCTTACCTTACTCCCTTGTCCACAAAAACAATCAATAAAAGAAGTTACAAAAGAAAATGGCATCAAGCTCCCTACTTACTATGTACAAATATTTACAATCAGCGAACAAATCCAAGAAGGGCAAAACAGCAGAGTACTCACTTAACAGGCAGAGGTCAGATTCAAAGCAAGAGCAAAAAGCAAAGCAAGAGCTAGTGCTAAATACTTTCACAGATTTTCCTCAGATACATAGACAAACTTCAATTCAATAAATCTCACAAACAAAGCACACAATTTCTTTCTATAAACATCAACACACCACCAACCACAAGTGAGCTCAAACAGCTAAACAGGAAGTGATAAAGCAAGAATTCATAGGCAGCCAGGAGTCAGCTGACTAGGTAGGGTGTGGCATCAATTGGAGCAGGGGCAGGACCAAGCATAGGAGCAAGTGCTGCTTCCTGCAGAGAAAACAAATACACAGAACACTTCCCAAAAACAAAAAGAGCAGAAATAATACATAAAGGGACATAACACCCCCACAGACAAGAATAAACATGTTCATTTTTACAAACAAGATCTGGACAAAGTATCAGCAATGATGTTATGTTTTCCTTTTTTGTACTGTACGTCTAGATTAAAGTCTTGACAAATTAAAGACCAACGCATAAGCCTTTAATTTTTGTTACAGAATTTCTGCAGAAACACAAGGGGATTATGATCAGTAAAAACTACCTTATTCAAATGTGCATACTGGAATTTGTTCGATAAATGTGTTTCCATCGAGTTTATGCACAACTTTTGTTATTAAATAAAAAGTTTCTCCTACTCAGTTACGCACATATATTTTTTATGCATATTTTCAAACTTTTTGCGCATCTTGACGTTTCCATCAACCGGATGTCAATGCGCATAAAAATAGGTGGAGGGAAACGTAGCTAGAGATACATTTCAATCAGAACCAACAGTTTTTACCATTTAAAAAAATTATTGTCCAAAGCAAACAACAACATTTTTAGAGCTTTTAGGAATATGTGACCAGTGATATTGAACTGTTTGTTTACTGTCATTCTTAACTTACAATAGAACACGTAAGCCAAGCAGGCACCTTGACGTAAAAACAACATGAAAACACATAAAAAAACAAAAACAAAACTGCAAAAATCTATTTGTTTCCATTGATGTTGACATTGACATCTAACATTAGCATCAAAAGACATGCCCAGTGTAAATTAGGAATTTGGAATTGAATCTTTCAGATCCTGACAATTCATAAAACTATACATTTTAGGTGTTTTTGACATGCTTTTTGATGTCGTTTTGACACCAAGGTGGCGACTGAGAGGTTTTTTCAAAGTTGTAAACGAAAAGATTCTTTAAAATATGCTTTATTTAAATATTCTACTTTAACATTTTGTGTTGAATTCAACATTATTTGATATTTCTTTGTAATTGTTAGTCAAATTTACAAACAATTTCCAAAGCGGGAAAACTGAATCTACACCCAATTTTCTTTAGTGCATTACCAGATGTATTTCATGCTTCAAATGCTAGGAATCCTTAGAAGTGTTTTGTGTTGTTCTCTGAAGTAAAGCATCATGGTTCTGATCCATGTCTCTCCCTGTGTGTTGAGTATGATGGATCTCCCAGGCTGCTCTGTAGGAGAAGGCAGGTTGGAGAAGGTGATTCATCTCAACCTCCCCGTCTCTAATGGATCGACCATCCAGCAGCGCTCCAGAGTTCATTACAGCTTCCCAACACTCAAGAAAAGAGAAGAGGGGAAAATAGTTTGATGTGATAAAAGGAATATGAAAGCAGACATTGCAAACCTGTGCAAATTAAAAATAAGATTTGTTAGTATATTACTTAGGCTAGTAAAGTAATTTTTGTACAATTTGCAACCCCTTTATTGTTAATATGTACCCCTGTATGTATTTCTGGAGAGCACAAAATATATCCCAGGAAGTACTTTTTTTTTGCAGTTTTTATTTTGCAAATCTACCAGAGGCCGCTGTGTACGATTTATCATATCTCAAATTTCTCGAGTGCCATTCGCACCTGCTCTTCTCACGTAAGTCCACCAGAGGCCGCTGTCAACTGGCTGACGGATGGACTGACAATACCTCCACCCACCCCCTTCCCTAAACCCAACTGATATTAATCTGGGGTCGCCACAGCAGAATGAACCGCCAACTTATCCAGCACGTTTTTACGCAGCCGATGTTCTCGCTGCCACAACCCATTTCTGGGAAACATCCAGACACACTCATTCACACTACGGACAATTTAGCCTACCCAATTCACCTGTACTGCATGTCTTTAGACTGTGGGGGAAACCGGAGCACCCGGAGAAAACCCACGCAAACGCAGGGAGAACAAGCAAACTCCACACAGAAACGCCAGGCTCGAACCAGTGACCTTCTTGCTGTGAGGCGACAGCACTACCTACTGCGCCACTGCGTCACCCCTTCTTATTTATGCGAAATTTCACACATTCACAAACCCAGCTGAGCTTTGAAATCTGCTGGCCACCTTCTGCTTGAAGTCCCACAGTCATAATAGAAGCAGTGCAGTGATCGCTCTTTTGCAATGGCAGGGCCTAAACTTTGGAATACCCTTTCTACTGAGCTTTGTACAATCACCAACCTGGATTTTAAAGCCAAGCTTAAGACCCACTTGTTTAAACTGGCTTTTAATGCATAGCACTGACACTTCTTTATGTTTTAATATTTGATGTATTTTATTATTTCTTGTATTGTTTTTCATTGTCTGCTTTTTAGTTGTGCTTTATAATTTGTTTTTACTTGTGAAAAAAACATTGGTCAACCTTGGTTGTATAGTAAAGTGCTATATAAATAAAGGTTTATTGACTTATTGATTTATATTCCAGTGTATTTTTTTGTAATTTTTACATGCTTTGCTTGATTCATTTTAAATGCTCTATAAAAGAAATATCAGAAATATCAGAGCAGCTAAACAGATTTTTAAAAAACTGTATTCCAGAAATCTGGAATATAAACATGCTATACCTTATTCAATAAAATGATAATAAAGGCTTGTGCGCACATACATTTTTTTTTCTCATGCCTATTGTCTGTTTTGTTTTGTTTTGTTTTTTTCACCATTCAAATCCAAGAGATTTCACTGGTGCAGAGTGAATGTGCAAAAACACTCGCTGACATTTGATATCGATTAATGAAAAACTGAAATACACTGGTACACAAGGTGGGACTGCACAACTTTATGCTTTTGACACATGCTTGTTGCACAGACTCACTCTTAAAGGGAAATGAAAGATGCCGCTCCAATTGGTATAATGCACTTTATGCCCAAAACATGCCTATAACTCATGAAGAGAAAAATGACATTTTTAGATCATGAGCTGGGTGCACAGACCGTATTTTCCTTTCTTAAAATAGCAAAAGTGGATTTGGACGCTCGCTCATGATTTTTCCTTGTGTATTTATGCATGCTTTTTCACTTCTGTTTAATCTCCACTACAGAGGACACCTGGTCAAAGGTTTGTGAAATTAGGTGAAATTAAATTCACTATCGAATCCTGCTGTATTTGATCTGTAATTCCTGTGCTGGGCTAGACTGTTTTGTGCTTGAGCGCCACTAAGTCAAATTTAAATGTAACTTCAAGGCACATACCAATCTTATTGGTCAACTCATTTTTTTTATGCTATGCCTTAAACCAAAAAATAAATAAATAAATAAACCCAAGGTGTTTTTTTAAATGATGCTTTTATACCTGATGACCATCCAGACATTTTAAGCGTTGCTGCGCACACTCACATTGGCACCCTTTGTTCCTTGTAATAATCATTGATGGGAAAAGTCCTTTAGTTGCAAAATGTGGTTCATACATTATGTTATCCTTTCAGTCACAGTCTCTCCAGTTCAATGCAGTTTTTTTTCTTAGCCAGTTAGGTGTTAGTCAGATGCTGAGTTTTAAATTCTATGCTTGTTTAGTCAATTTAATCAGACAATTAACCCCAGCAGTGTATGTTGTACTCATTGCTGAGTCAAGCCTCTCTGCCTTTAGACTACCGGCTATGCAACTGTCCAGGGGAACACGAATCAATACAAGATCAACATGTTTCAACTAATGTTCATGGAGAGAAGTGAATTTCTCAAATCAACTTAGACGCTGTTTACTTTAGATAGTTACCCACGGCAAAAAGAAATACCCAGAGCTTTGAGCAGAAGATTTGAGGGAATAAATGGAATTTAACATGCTTTGCAACTGAATTTTCATGTGCATGATTTCATGAATTATAAAATAACAGTTAACATGCTGTTATCCTCTTTCAGGTGATTCTGTATTAAAATTCTGATTAGTAAAAGCAAAAAATAACATTATATATATTATATTATATTTATTCATTCATTTTCTTTTCGGCTTAGTCCCTTTATTATTCCAGGGTTGCCACAGCAGAATGAACCGCCAACTTATTCAGCACATGTTTTATGCAACGGATGCCCTTTCAGCCACAACCCATCTCTGGGAAACATCCCTACACACTCATTCACACTCATACACTACGGACAATTTTAGCTTACCCAATTCACCTGTACCTCATGTCTTTGGAGTGTGGGGGAAACCGGAGCACCAGGAGGAAACCCACGTGAACACAGGGAGAACATGCAAACTCCACACAGAAACGCCAACTGACCCAGCTGAGGCTCAAACCAGCGACGTTCTTGCTGTGAGGCGACAGCACTACCTACTGCGCCACTGCGTCGCCTATATTATATTATATTAGAACTATTTATTAAAGTTGATTGTGAATATATATATATTAATCAATATATAAAATGAATCAAGGCCCCATTTCTTTATCATAAATACAGTAAAATGCAATGTTATATGAAATATGATTACAATAAAACTATTTTCAGTTGCCATTTTCTGGAGCCATTACTGCTGACATAAAACATAAAAAAAACTAATAATAACACAATCCTTCAAAAATCATTACAGTATACTAGTGTATAACTATATAATTCCCATTGCAACATATGAAATCATCTGCTGCATTTGAAACCCTTAAACAGCCCTTAAACTGTGATTTTGTAATATTACAACACTTACTGGGACTTAAAAAAAAAATAAAAAATCCACTGACCTCAACATTCTGAATGCTTTTGCTCAATGTCTAGCAAGTTAAAAGTAAAAGTAACCCAATAACGGCACTGATTCGTTTGTAATATACTGTATGTCCCATTTCTGTCCCGTTTCAGTGTTTTAAAAGCACAGATATCCTTGAATTTGATCAGCTCCTCTCAGTCAGCTAATCCAGATAAAAGGTCTGCTCTTGAAGAGGTGTACATCTCACTCAATGCCGGATAAGGAGGAAAGTGTCATACACTAAAGCCTCTCTGGTTAACTGTATGGCATTCGTTTTTAGAGGTGATTTCTCAGCACCTCAGAGCTGTAAAAAGCCATCTGAGAGATGAAAGAGAGGGAGAGAGAGAGAGAAAGAGTGAGATAAATGATGTGAATGAATTACAAACTATCTGAATGAATGAACAGTTGTATTTTATTTTATTCATTCATTCATTCATTTTCCTTCGGATTATTTCCTGATTTATCAGGGATCGCCACAGCAATATGAACCGCCAACTACTCTGGCATATGTTTTACGCAGCAGATGCCCTTCCAATATATTTTATTTATTTTTTTTCTTCTCTTTCATTATCTTTTTCTTTATTATTATTGTCACAGTAACCAGCGATCTATCCCATGCAGATCACTAGAGAACTACAAACTTTTAAAAATCTTATCTTAGAGGTGCCAGGTCTGTGGTGTTCTTTGCCAGTATGGATGTAGAAGGTCAATAGTGGCTATATGTTACACTCTAATAGAGTTTACTGTATTTTGGTTTGGATGTATTTTCTGTAATATTTACAGTATTTACTTCAGTATTTACTCAGATTTCAGCCACAGTTGAAAAAAAAAAAAAAAACGAATGCCATAGGTTCAATAAAAAAATACATCAAAGCATTTTCTATTCTGGATCAAATTCTTTGCAAAAAGGCAAATTTGACAGCTTACAGTGTATTGAAAGACAACAAATGGTAGTGGCAATAGGCTACAATAACAAGCAATGGTGCACCGATTCACACTGTTCTGTTTTTTGTTGCTCATAGTGTAATGATTAATCGAAAGAGCTCATATACTTGTTTGCAAGTTGTGTTGTTTGAAGGCCAAATTTGCTTTTGTTGTATATTTTAAACATTTTGACACGGTTGACCATGAATTCCACAGTTTAGGCCTGTGTGTTAACTGAAAAAACTGTTATGTTTAATCAATGAATTATGTACACTGAAAAAAATGTTTCATTGGATTTATGTATTTATATATTTAATATAAGTTAAGTGGTTGCAAACAATTTATATGGGCCAAATTTGAACAAACAAAATAAATGTATTAGTCTTCAACTTGATTTGTTTGTTTACTGTAAATTCAGCTTTTTTTTCTGCACAACTTGATATATCATGAATTACCTGATGTTAATGTGCCTTTATTTCAATATATATACTGTATGGTGCGTGTTTAAATAATATTTGTTAATAGTGTTTTTTTTTGTATTCCTTAGTATGTTAAAGTTGCTAAGATCAAGAAAGTTTTTTGCACCATTCCTTGCGTTTGCTTTTTATGTTGCACATTTTCTGCATCACTTTTTTTCATATTAAAGCCCGAGACAACTTTTTATCTTTCTTAGAGTTTTTCAAAGATGAAGTGGCCATATTTGTGTCACCAGCCTGCCAAAACAGAGGAAACCAGCAGTGATTTAGCAAACAAGCAATCAATCAATGGTGCACTGAAGTGTGTAACACATGCCAGTCAAAACCTATTAAGTTCAAAGGGTCCCTTTTAAATTCCACTTGAGTGAGCTTGACCCTGTGGCAGGCAGACAGACATGCCATGGCTCAGAGGACAGTGGCCAATGTAATGATTAAACACAAAGAATATGACCATTTACCTGATAATCAAGCTTTATTATATGAAAAATATTTAAAATCTGCATTAATCGACTCAGCATAAAATCTGCTCAAAATTGTTTAATAGTGAATGATAAATGATGCTATGCATAGAGGACAATACAATTTTTTTTTTTACTTAATGAAAATAAGTCTAATAACAAAGATTTTTTGTATGTGCAAAACAACATAATTAACTTAATCTTAAAAAAATAATTAATCTTAATTAATAATTATCTTGCTTCCTTGCAAAATGTTTCCAGTTCAGTCAGGTTTGAAGGGTGTTGAGTATAAACGACCCTTTTTAAATCAATCCATGGATTTTCAATGATATTCAAGTCTGAGAACTGGGATGGCCATTCTAGATCATTGTATCCTGTCTGAACATGAATACTTTGGTAGATCTGGAACTGTGCTTTGAGTCATTGTCCTGCCGAAACATCCAACCCTTTCGTAAATTCAACCTCTTGACTAATTCCTGAACATTGCTCTCCAGAATCTGCGGATACTGGGTGGTTTACAATAAGGAGACCCCAACTAGCAACCAGCTATCTTAAATATACTTTTTTATGATTGGTTGCACCTGTGTTAGTCACTCAAATCAATTTTGTGTTGTAATCATTCAGCACACACACACACACACACACACACACACACACACACAC
>CAIGQZ010032813.1:6738678-6749062 GCA_903798205.1 Danio tinwini
ATAATAATAATAATAATAATAATAATAATAATAATAATAATAATAATAATAATAATAATAATAAATAATTTTGTTGGAAGTCTTAAAGCTATAGTTACCTCAAAATCATCACTTACCCTTTACTTGTTTCAAACCTCTATTTGTTTATTTCTTCTATAATAATAAGAAGAAGATATTTTGAAGAATGCTGGAAACCTGTATCCATTGACTTATAAGCTGAAAAAAAAATACTCTTTAGACTTACTTGATAAAATCCTTGTAACAGTTCGCAAGAGTAAATCTAGCAAAATGGACTTTTCAATACCATGTAAAATGTATTTAATGTTAATTTTTGACCTAACACTTCTAAATAAACTACAGTAGGCAAAAGTTATTATCATTTTGAATCTAGATTTATTTAAATTAATCAAATGAAGTTTTTTTTTTGCAAATTAAGTAACTCTTATTAGTTACAAGTTTTGTAAACTTATTTATTTTAAGTATTTTTCTGTAATATTTTCACTTTTTTTGTTTGTTTTTGTAGAAACAAACTACACCATAAAAGAAGGACTCCTAAAAGGCAACAGAACACATGCACATTTTCTTAATACTACAAGTAAAGCAAAAGACTGATGAAAATGTGGAATATTTTGACAATACTTTGTGATATGTTGAACAAATATTTTGTGCCTTACAATGCAAGAAGGAGTGGGTGTTAAAAAATGCTGTGTTCCACACAATCATTTTGACAACATGAATGAATAAAGTTTACTTATTAAATTTGGCAAATTTAAGAGGATTTAACATTATACAATTAAGTTGACCCCATTAAAACAAATTGTGTTGTTTTATCTTATTTTATATATGTAGTTTGAACAAACAGCAAACATTTTTTGAGTGTACCTGCTTCAATATGTTTATTTGGCAGTATGTAAAATGTTAAATCATGATTTTAAAACATCAGAGTAAAAAAAAAAAAAAAACAAATAAACAAATAAATAAATATGCAGCAACTTAAAGCAACTTCAACATTAAATCAAGCCATTTTATTTTCAGGTCTTTGTGCAGTATTTCTAATGAATAGTTATTACCCACATTATAAATAAATGTGACATTTTTGTGGGTGTTCCCAGCTATGCCAACCAAGCTAAAACCTTTTGATTAAAATTTAATAATCTTAATAGGTTTATTTTAAAGAACCCCTATTATGGGTTTTTGAAAATGACCTTCCATGTAGTGTGTAACACAGCTCTTAGTGAAGTGAAATATCCAGCTAAATCTTAAAGTGGACAGTTTTTAAAACTATTGATTCAATCTATAATCTAAAATAATGAGAATAATACTCATAGTGGTTTAAATGAATCATCTTGATAACAAGTCTTCAGCCGTTTCGGCGTAACGTCGTTACGAAACATAATGGTTGCACACGCAGATCCGGCAAAATTCAAACCTGCGGCCCCGCCCACTTACAGCAAGACGCTCATGAAGACGCCGTGCTTACCTGGATATTATTGGAAGTGTGAGGGAAAGGAGTCGTTCAGAAATCTGCACGCTTACAATGGGCCATTTATCACTACACAGCTCATGCATCAGTTTCTGCCTCCATCTTGTAATGGACAGACAAGACACCAGGGGTGCAGGCAAAATAAGGACAAATTATTAGGTACTGAGGCTTTTACTAAGGCTGCTGAACACTGGGTTTCGAGCTGGTGAGCAGCACTGAAAAGGCTTGCGAATGGAAAGCGGGAGCCCGCAGAGATAGCTTGTCAGAAGACAGAGGATGCTACAACCTCCCGGCTGGGGATGTGATCGTTTAGAAAAGCAGAGTACAGGTAAGCACTTAAAACATATAGCAGTTCACGGACGAGGTGCCACAGCAATGATTCAAAATAGAAATGATCTACATGTTTTGTTACTAGTAACCGCGTGTACTGTATCAGGTTAACTCTTTATATTCTCATATTGCGTCTAATGCCAAGACTGGGCATTACGCGCTGAACGCTGTCGACCAATGGCAACAGGCTGTCATCGGTCCAATCAGCACAGATTAGCTTTGAGCTAAGCAGGGGTTTGGGAACAAATGAATTGCTGAACCTTTCATATGGGAGTCGCTGGGATAATTAGGTAAAAATAAATGCATATTATAAGACCATGAATGTGTTTTTTGACCTTACATACATATCAGTATGTTGTTGGAGACCCATAAAACCGAAATATGACCCTTTTCAATGTGTAATAGGGGCTCTTTAAATGATTAGAAATGGTTGCATTGCAAGTAAATGAATATTAAAATTGAACTCTTTTCTTAGTTCATTTATTACATGAAATACATACAAAACATTCATTTGATTTTACAACACAATTTTTTTCAGTGTAGTATTTGTTTTTCCTACTGTAGACGTCAATGGTTATAGGTTTCAGCAAAATATCTTATAAGTTCAATAGAAAAAAAGAAAGTGACAATGGTTTGCAACCACTTGAGGGTGAATACATGGTGAGTACATTTTCATTTTTGGTTGCACTCTCTCTTTAAAACTCAGAACAGACACAATCCAGTCACAGACTGCCAGCCATTTCAATGGCATGGGTAATTAAAACCTACCCCACCTCACCTTACACCCTAATACATATTCACTTAGCCCAAATCTACAGGAATTACAGAATCTCTCAGAGGTATCGGCACACAATGGCGCTTTTATCACATGCTTATCAGCATGACCTCTTTCTCTCTTTTTAATGCTCGATCTTTTGCCCTTTCAATCAGGAAGCATATTACTCCTCTGTCAGAGCAAAGCACTTCCTAACGACAGCAGAGGCAGCTGGGAAAGAGGGCGAGGGCAGGAGGCCTTCGCATTAACATAATAATCCAGCCATGCTCCCACAGGCCCCGGGGCCAGACAGCATATTAGCTGGGTCCCCTTTGTGAGGGTCCTTGCAAAGGAGAAAGAGCCGTCTTATTACTTGCCTGTCAACCTGTGGAACCTTTATTTTCGCCTCTCTGAGTCACTGTTGTGGGTTGTAAGGACAAGCAGGTGGATTTCATTTTACTTTCCAATGCGCATGCTGCATATATTTCTGACGTGAACGGGAAACACTGTATACAGACAGAAAATGCAATAAAATTCATATCTTATAACTCAAAAAAACTCAAAACTCATTCTAATAAGAATGGTTCTAATGGTTTTTTTATTATTATTTGCATGCAATGCCAATACATGAGCACAGAAAATTTAAATTCAGTTCACAAAGTTTGAATTTATTTCCAGATCAAAACGTTATGATTGTTTTATTAGTTATCATCACAATTAATAAAATTTAATTAAATTAAAACAAATGAAGAGTTCAGATGCAAAAACCTCTGAAATTTGAGTGTCTTCTGAAATTTCTATCGAAAATTAAAAAAAAAAATCTCAGCCTCCTTTGTTTATGTTGAGATATTTCCCTTTAAAAACCAGGAAAAAGTCTTATTCTTTGACATAAAAAATATATTACTGAACATACACACAGGAGCCTGATAAAAATGCTCATTTTAGTGGAAAGTTTTAGACAGCATTTAGAGGTTTTTGCATCTAAATTCTTCAAATGTTCATTCACAAGGTTATAGAATCACTCTATATGAGATGTAAAATACTTTTTAAACATTGTTAATAGAGCAGGTCTTCTAGAGGTCTTCGTGAGGGGTCCCTGTCAGTCTTTTGATAAAAAAGGAGTTTCAAAAGAGTTTCACTTTCAAAAAATAATAGTGAACTGAAACAGTGTGTAATACAGTTAAAAAAAAAATGCAATAATAAAATATACATTTATTATTATTAGAAATACTGCTTATGCTAATTTCAGACATAATTAATTGTTAAATTAATTGTTTTTTTGTGTGTTTCTTTTTTTTGTCCACTCGATGCTCAAAATGTCTGTGTTTACTACTCCCTTGAATCTCTTCTGAGATTGCATGCACAGATGATCTTTTTCATTGTGGAGTGCATCTGATGGACAGTGTACAGTATATGTATAGAGTGACTTATTTGGAGGTTACATATAAAGAGTTCAGATGCAAAAACCTCTAAGTGCGGTCTGAATTCCATCGAAAATGAGCATTTTTCTAAGACTCCTATGTTAATGTTGAGTTATTTTATTTTAAAAACCTTTAAAAGAGTGTATTCTATGCCATAAACTTAAAAGTACTGAACCTACCCACAGGAGCTTAATAAAAATGCTAATTTTTGAAGAAAATTTCAAACGACTTTTAGAGGTTTTTGCATCTGAACTCTTCATATTAAAGGCAAGGTCACATAGTTTTAGTGCTGGGATCACCAATCTCGGTCATGGAGGGCTGGTATCCCTGCCCATTGCAGCATAGGCTCATTCTGAAAATGTAACCCTATATTTCTGGAGATCACAAATTACCCAGCAAGCAGTTTTTGTTTTCAAAAGATGTCTAATAGATGTCTAATAGACGTCTAAACATCATCTTGGCTAAAACAAGGCTAAATTTGGGCTGTCAGTGAAAATCTAATAGATGACTAAGAATAGGCCAAAACTAAACTAGTCATCAAATAAACAGTTTTGGGCTATTCTTAGATGTCTACTGGATTTTCAATGACAGCCCAAGTTTAGCCTTGTTTTAGCCAAGCTGTCTACGTTTAGATGTCTATTAGACGTCTATTAAACATAAAATTGTTTGCTGGGTATGTAGCCGCAAGCACGTATGGCTGCAATGGGTTGCTCCAACTTGCCTCAACACACCTGCCTGGAGTTTCAAGTATACCTAGTACGATCTTGATTAGCTTGTTAAGGGTTTGAGCCCTTAGGGTTTGAACTATGCAGGACATCAGCCCTCCAGAAACAAGTTTGATGAATCCTGCTTTAGTGTGAAAGCATAGAATACATATGCACATTTTTTATTCATATTGTTTTTCTCACTTTATAGATTGATTAACTGGTTAACTAAAAATAGCTACTGGCTTTAGGTGTGATTTGGTGAAAATGACAAAAAAAAAAATTTGATTACTTGTTTTACTTGACGCAGTAGGTAGAAACCATAGATATATACACAAGATATCGCATACAGACCCTGAGCATGCGTCAATAGTGCCGCCACATTTGTACAGTGCTCCCAGAACAAATGTCATTCAACTGCACTAGTCAAGACCCTAGTCAATTTGAAGATGCTGGACTTTAGCACTGTGTACGGGTGTAGTAATGAGCAAACAAAGAAAACAAAGCATAAAGACATAACATTTCAGGTAAGATTTAGTTTTTTTTACATTTTTGTATGTTACGAACTTTTGTGCTAAACAAGTATTTATGATATTATAGTCTCTTACTGCACTGACCATAAGGCAAAGTATTATGCTAGTTTTGTTGAATAAATTAAGCAAACAATAAATGAAATATGTCAACAAGATCCTGTGGTGCTAGAAATTTGTATTATTGTCAGCTAAGTGAACGAGTTGTTCATATTGGGGATTCATTCACAAATGAATCGCTCCCTCTGTTACAATGAAAGCAGGAGAGAGGGTGTGTTTCAGGACATGGATTAGATCAAATTTAACAGGGACGGAGGATAATACATTTCCATGCACACAAACACTCGCTTTTTGTCAGAAATGCCCGTGCGGTCACTTATCTATCAACGTAGACAGGTGATGTAAAATTATAATTTTTATAACAAAAAAACAAAAAACAAAAAAACAATTGCATACTGACCACAGGGAAAACTCTGATCGTAGATATATGTGTATATATCTCTGGCTCTGGATGGACAGTCCTCTACTGCACCTTGGTCCCACATTAATTTCAAAGGAGCAGCTCTATCCTTCCAATAGACAACAATAGCGTAGGTGACATCAAATGTAAATATCTATGGATCAAAACACTGTTTTAATCTCAATAAACATTTTTTTTTGTGGATAATAACGGTATAACTTATGCTTAAAGTAAGTTACTTTGGGATGTGTGCATACTCTTCAAGAAACAGAATATGGATATTTTTATAATCATTTAAAAGTGATATCCCAATCAAAAACCAAATTAAAAACTAAAACAAAAATCTCTTGCATATTCCCTAGCTATTTTATCATATTTAAAAGAGCAAGGAGGCCCTAGGCAACTTGCATACTGTGTGAATGAGGATCAGCTCTGATTTACTTGGAAAATACTGAGTAGTAGCTACATTCTTAAAATCTGAACAATGTGTGACACTGAACCACAATACTAGCCATAAGTGTCAAACTTTGAAAATGTATATATATATATATATATATAAGCTGTATACTGTAAATAAGTGTTCCATTGATGTATTGTTTCTATTAAAAATCTGAGGGTTCCACAAAATCTAAATATATAGAATAAAATCGCCTTAAAATGATCTAAATTACTTGAAATTGTGCTCAACAATGCACATTACTAATCAAAAATTGAGTTTTAATGTATTTACCGTATAAAATATACATAAATATCTTCATGAAACATGATCTTTACCTAATATTCAAATTATTTTAGCATAAACCCCATAAAATCAGTTTTTTGCCACTTTCTACAAATATACCCACACAACTTAAAGAGTAAGTAACCAGAGTAATCATTTTCTGTCCAATGCTAATTTCTTCCCCAATGCTTACACCGACTGCAATATGGACTAGACAAGTGATCTTATTCACACATATTGAGACCAACCACCCTCTTTCTCGAGAGGCTCTTGAATGTCAAATCAAGTGGCTATTCATACAAGCTTCTTAAAGCGGGTGCTTGAATGAGGAACAAGCTCTTCAAACCCACAAGCACCATGCACAATAATGCAATATAAAACAAAGTACATAAGAACAAACAGTCCCATTGTACTTCCCACTATAAAGACTCCATAATTCAAGATTCATCAGAAGTGCTGAATTTCGATGCGCATCGTGGGCTTTAAGTCCAGCAGTCGATGAAGAATCATCCATGTGCGGCTGCTGGAGGGAGAGCAGCGGGGAGTCTGTCAGGCCATTTAGTTTTAAAGGACCGCAGACAGTGGATGTGATGGTGTGCGCTGACAGCTCAAGAGCAGAGGAGGTGGCGTAGAGGTCTCACACTGAAGTCTTCCAACTCTGAGATGTCAGAGGATGAAGATGAGGAGGCAGCAACTCCACAAACAACTGGATCAAGCCAGACCATCGGCCCCCACCAGTCAGTGCCCTCTTGGGGGCAGCGCTCTAATTGGTGGAAAGGGCAGCCCGTCCGCTCTCACACTCAGATCTCTCCGAGGACATCCGAGGCAATGTGCCAATTACTGCCAATTGTTGGCCTCGTCATTGAGATGTGGACAGTTGTCCGCATGGAATATAACTGGGGCCGGAGAATATCCATTTTTTTTCTAAGAGAAGGGGGGTGGTGGCTTAGAGATTCACGTTCGCTGAAAAATAAACTCTGGCTTATGACCCCTGCTCAGTGTTGGGTGTAATTAGTTACAAAGTAACTAGTTACTATAATTAGATTACTTTTCCACAAAAAAAAGTAAGGCATTACTTTTAAGTTTTAGGTAGTTGCCTTAAATAGTGTAAATAAATTTGACAGTTCTGGATTAATCAATTCAGAGAAGCATTCATTAATTTTCCTTCAGCTTAGTCTTTATTTCAGAGGTATCCACAGCAGAATAACACGCTGACTATTCAAGAATATGTTTTATACATATGTGGATGCCCTTCCAGTCAAAACCCAGTACCAATACACACTTATTCACACACTCAAACACTACGGCCAATTTAGGTTAGTCAATTCACCTACACAGCATGTCTTCGGACTGTGGGAAAAACCAAAGCACTCGGAGGAAACCCTTGCGAAAATGGGGAGAACATGCAAACTCCACGCAGACATGCCGGGACTTGAACCAGCGACCTTCTTGACAGTGCTAACCACTGAGCCACTGTGCCATTCAATTCAGAGAAGCAAAGTAATAAAATACATTATGCAGATAAACTTTACACTTGCAGATATACTTTCAGCTAAAGAAAGCTACATTTATAAAGAATATTTAACTTATGAATAATGAACAATGAATTGAGTCAGAAATTGATGACAGTATGGTGTGTATGAATATTGTGTCATCACATTAACATTTTTTTATACATATCATATGGGTTTTAATTGGGTGAAGTAATTACTGTAAATGACATTACTTTCAGAAAGGATTTTACAGTTTAAAATCTATTCTGTTGACTAAACTTTTTTTTTTTATCAATATAAGTATAGTTAGTGCTATCCCACTTACACCAGAATAGATTGATTGACTTGTTTTATTTATTCATTCATTTTCAAAAATTTCAATGCAAATTAAACTTTAACAGGCACATTTACTTATTTTTACTTTTTTTTTTTTTTTTGCAATGACACCAAATAATCATGCATTTCTGATTGTTGCTGATTTTCCCAGTTGGGAAGAGGTAAAACTTATAATTTTGATCTTTAGTTTGCACCACTAACCCTTTAGACAGGCCTGTGGAGAAAAAAAAGCTTAGTTTCTGGATTTTATATGGAGTACAACAGCAAATTACAGTGTGTGTATGCGTGTCCGTGAGTGTCTGTGAGTGTGTGAGAGTGACCTTTGTACACTTACCTTGATGTGTCTGAGAAAATCAAAATATGCACCTCAGTTCTCAGAACTACATGGAGTAAACAAAAACAAAGACAGTGTATTTATGCACCGGCTATAATTAACAATAACAATAACTATTAAAAATATTTGTGTATTTAACTATATAATTAATATAATTTGATGGATATTTTGAAAAATAAAGTCCATTTTAAAAATCCATATTCTACTTTTATACACAAATATTTTTGTTAGAGCACATTTTGAACGTTCTCTAAAGTCTCCAGAAGTACTGAAGTAACTCACTCAATTCAATACCTCATTCATGTAATATCATTTGAGCCACACAATGATAATTTGCAGTATAGAATGCAGTAGGAATCTTTCAAAATACTTTTGGATTCTGTTCTGATGCTATTTTACGCTCCGCTAAAAGGACAGATTCATATAGATGGGATGAGTTAATGTGAAGTGATTCTAACTGACAAACCCTGTACTTTTCAAACCCTCAGGTTCAGGCTATGTTTAAAGAGGGAATAACCCATTATGGGGCTGCTTGGAGGGAGTTCAGCACACATAGTGGTTCATCCATTATCCATAAGCTGTTCATCATGGTTAGGGTCAGGGGAAGACCACAACCTTTCCCAGCAGGCAAAGAGCGCACCGAGTAGGAGGGACTCCACTCTCTGGGGTGTGTACACTGTAGAGAAGAAAGAAAAAAGCTATGAAAAAGGAATATAAAAAATAAAATATATATATATTTTCACACAGTTGAAATCTGTATAATGCCTTTTAATTGTTGGCAAAAAAAATCTTGGCGGAAAAAGGAACCATGGTAATTTTATACTGATAAATTATTCAGCGCACATTAATAACAGTCCAAGTCCAAGCAGCATAAGAGGAAGCTGTTTTAAGAGTGATGAACGGCTGGTGTTTCCAATGTTTCCGTATGGTAGTAATTCTTTTGGTTTTAAGTGTTAAGAAAATGACATGAGAGTAAAAGCATATATTAAAAAGTTTAAATGATGTTTCCAATACTCTAGAATGGTACTATGGAGCCACAGTTAAGTATGTTAATACATTTGGTGCGTCAACAAAGCAGTGCTGTATGTGTGTATCTTGTATTCCTGACACTGCAGGGACAAAATGTCCCCAAAAGTATAAGAATACCAGTCAGTTTTGACATTGAGGAGATATTTTGGTCCTCATAGGGAAAAAGGCTCATAAATCACACTGAATTTTAAAAATGCAGATTGCTTCCTGTAAGGGCTAGGTTAAGGAGTAGGGTTGTGGTAGGGGATAGAATAAAATGTCTGTACAATATAAAAATTGTTAAGTTTATGGGAAGTCCCCATAAAGATACTAAGGCTGTACGTGTGTGTATTATTTTCAACAACCTAAATTTGGCTTCAAAGGAATGATTTGTTGGCCAACCAGACATCACAGAACATTTGCAGGTAATGTGTGTGAATGTGGATTGCAGGTAATAATGTTGTAAATAATATTAAGTTTCTTGCATAGAATAACTGTATCACTTTATAATATTTATCAGATGCCATGAGCATTAATTTTGTTTTGTTTGCATATTTGTTTTGACAAGCGAATTGTTTCCATTACAGTATATGAACAAAGACAATGTTGATATGAATCACGAATAATAAATACTATTAATTCTTATTTAACGCTTATGTACTGTTGGGGATGTTATCATCCACTCTGGGATAATTTTGAGTCTTAATTTAGCCATATGTTTTTCTGTGTTTCAGTTAGCAGAATGATTTTTGATGACAAATCTTATTTTGACACATATTTCTGGGAAAATGCTTAGAATTTTTTTTTTTT
>CAIGQZ010032813.1:6756681-6777619 GCA_903798205.1 Danio tinwini
TGAGTTTGCGATGCTGTTTTCACTTTGCACTTCCCGTTTCTGCACGTTTCGGCCCTGATTTGACAAGAGGGTAAAGTTAAGGGAACTTGGGCGTTTATGGCAGGCTCAGAACTACTGGGCTGTAAGACCACCTCGGTGATACTGTGTCTCCAGGTAATGACTAAATGGAGGCAGGTCCTGACCCTCCGTAAAAGCCCAAGTTCCCTTGACTTCTCCCCCTTGTCAAATCAGGGCCACAAACTGAAACTCACAGAAACATGAAGTGCAAAGTGAAAACAGTATTGCAAACTCAAGGTTGAATATATGCAAACATTTTAGTTTTTTTTTTTTTTTTTTGCAAATTTCATTCTTATTTCTCAAGACTTAATTTTCCCTTTGTAGTTCTTTTTTTTTGTTAGCAAAATTAATTTTATTTCTCAAAAATAAATTTTTTGCTTTGCGATTTTTGGAGATTTGCATTTGTTTATTAATTTTTTTGCTGAATTATGTTTGCAAAACTTTCTTTTATGTTGCAAGTATTGCAACCCTAGATTGACTCCATAATAAATAAATGAATGAATGCTTAGTCCCTGATTAATCAGGAAATGAACCGCCTGAATGCAAATGCATTGTCTTAAATGTAAAAGATACAGGAAAGTATGTATTTTGTAAAAAAAGACAATGCACAGAAATACTAAAATGACAACAAATTTACAAAAAAAGTTATATTACTATAAATCTGAAAACATATTCTCAGTATAAGACTGATTCCTGTGATGCTCCAAGGACAGACGTGTCTTCGCGGAGGTCCAGCTACTGCGCCTAGACTGCAGCTCTGCACAAGACGTTTGGCCATAGGAGAAATGGTCGTGCCCAACTGAGCCTGGTTTCTCTCGAGGTTTTTTAAATTCTTCACTTTCGCCAATTGGTGAAGTTTTTTCCTCGCCGCTGTCGCCACTGGCTTGCATGGTTCGGGATCTGTAGAGCTGCGCATCGATGGAATTGCTCCTCAGTGTTTGGACTCTCAGTAGTGATTATTAAACCACACCCACACTGAACTGAGCTAAACTAAACTGAACTTAAACACTGAAAACTGAACTGACACTTTTCAATTCACTATAAACTTCCATGTGAAGCTGCTTTGACACAATCTACATTGTATAAGCGCTATACAAATAAAGATGAATTGAATTGAATATATCTTACAAATAACTAAATAAAAAAAATCAAACTAACAAAAACAATAAATAAATAAATAAATGAATAAACCCCCTACTGTATAAATTTCACTTGGGAAAGTGTGATATAATTTTTTAACCAACAAATTGATAATAATTGTCAGAAACCCATTTTTAAATGTGCAAGTATAACAGATTGAACCAAACTAAAATTTAAATAGCACTTTGTAAAACATACTACAATAACCGCTTACAAAACAAACAAAATAAAACCACTTTTCAAAGTGTTTAGCTTATTTATTTATTTGTATGCAACCTCCGTTCTTCCCTTAAACCTGATTTTGATGTATAATCCTTCACAAACTATTTAAAAAATTAATTAAAGCATTTGTTGTGAGAATGTGTCAATCCACCTGTGTTGTTTCTCAACCTATCTCTTTATCAAGACAGACACACTGTGACCCCTAAATGTTACATAAGCAGCAGCTCATGATATATTCATGTTTATTCAGTATGTGGTAGTGATGGCAGGCCTCCACGGATTGTGTAGCTGATGACAGCCTTGATATGTAAGACAAACTCCTCTCTTCACTGTACACATGCTGTCCATGTGGACCCTTGGCCAGGAAAGGTTACTCTCTCACTCTCTCTCTCTCTCTGTCTGTCTTTATTTCCATCTGAAGCGAGGGTGAGGGCACCATCTCCAGGTTTAAAGTGATGTTAGTGATCAGATGCTCGTTATCGTTAATCTCCTGTTCAGCACTACTCTGAATGCAGCCCATGAGATTCAGAGCAGCTGTGGTGAGGCTTTGAAGATGTGCAGCAGACAGTGCTGGTCTTTCCAGCACGTCAACTGTGCCTTGTTAATTTGATATATTTAATTACTGCACAGTTCTTAGAAATGTATTATTATTATTATTAGTTGTTGTTGGTGTAGTAATAGTAGTAAAACTATTGCTAAAATTAAACATTTTATAATAGATTATTTTAGCTTATTTGTGATAGCAATAATAATAATAATAATAATTTTAATAATAATATTATAATACAATTCTAAGAACTATGAATTAATATGTGAAAATTATTGTTATTGTTATTATTAGTACTAGTTGTTGTAGTATAACTATTACTATAAATTAAGATTTTTATAATAGTTTATATTTTAGCTTAATAATAACAATAATAAAAGTCTAAAAACTATAAATTATTATGTGAAAAATATTGTTTCATAATTACAACAACAAAATTAAATCATACATATTTTGTTTAATATTTTAACTACTTTTATGTTAATTTTATATATTTTATCAATATACATTTTTTATTCCATGACATTTATTATTTCATTTATTTTATGTAGGAAGCAAAGGGCTTTATGACATTTATGAATTTATTATTATTATTATTATTATTATTATTATTATATTTTGATAACAATGTATACAGCATTATATATATATATATATATATATATATATATATATATATATATATATTGTATGCGAATGTGTGAATATATATATTTTTATTATTATTAGTTAGTGCATAACTAAAAGTAACACCAAAGCAGTAATAAAAGAACAAAGATCAACACAGAAAAGTATATTTTTGTTATGTTTTATTATATATTAAAAATAATATTAATGATAAAAGTCTTACATAACAGTACAGCACCATTTTAATAATGCTTTTTTAGGCATAATATAATATCCATTTATATACTTTTATTAAAATAATACTAATAAAAAGTAATTTGTATAATTTACATATTTTATTTTTGTGACTTTTTTTGTGACTGCACAATTTTAAGCCATTTGTCGGTCATCAAAATTATATAATGTCTCTATATATTTTAATTTACAACAATAAAACAACAAAAAATTGTAGAATATTCATGTATCTGTTATCACCCATAACATTAAAATACTGTAATTACCATCTTTTCTTGTACTAAATGACTACACTTAATTTTTTTTTTTATGTGAATCGGTACTACACCAAAACAGCACATTTTCACCAGACCTTTCTGCAGACTGTCATCAGCATGTTCGAACAACATCATGTTGCTACATTATCATGCTAATAATGAGCTTAAGGAGGCCTGCCGTAGACTGGGCCCTCTGTTCAGTGGGATGAGTTGGATGTGGAGGGGCCTCTGACACCTGTCACCCCACAAGCCAAGCACAATTACAGCTTCTCCTGGGGGTGGTGGTGGGGGGGTGGGGGGGACTTGCCTGGAAGTCATGCGGCTCCTGGTGCAATGGGGAAGCGTTTGAAGATCATTAGTGTTACAGACCCTGTCTTCATGGCCCTGACAAACCCACTGAATACTGTGCTTTGATCAGGCCCAGGCATTTTTGTCAATAGCAAGGGTACAGTGCATACATTAGAAAGTTACTCGCACAAAGTCAGCAGGTAAAGTGTCATATTTAATAAGAGTCCGTGCATTGTACTGATTGGACCTAATTAGCATCATTTCTGTTTGGACATTCAAGGCAGTGAACAAACTCGCATGTCGTCAGGAATCATTGCATGAACTCGTCATTGACGAAGGAAATGAACTCGAAGAAAATTTACAAATTAGTGACTATTATGTTTTTTTTTATGAAAGTGAATCACTGAATCTGAGATTATGCTAATAATTTACATTATAATATATAGTTTACTATTACAGGGTTTATTTCGTACTGTTATCTGATGTCTATTTGTAATGTAAGGTTTTTATATCAAGATATATTAATGATACAATAGAAGTAATAGGTGGTTTTAAAAAAACAAAACACTCCACTATTTTTGAAAATAGACTAATTTTACCACTCCCGTACAGTTTTAACAATATTTAAATCATTTAGAAGATTTCTGGGTCTGGCAGGAGCACTTTAAGCTTAGCTTAGCATAAATCATTGAATCAGATTAGACCATTAGCATCTTGCTCAAAAATGACCAAAGAGAAATTGAAAAGTTTGAAAATGTCTTTCTAGTTGCAATTTTGCTTCCTGTGCAACCAGGTAGTATTGACAAAAGTTAGTCGATTTCAGGCACTGCATAATATCACTGCACCTTCTTGCAGCCTTGGTACCATGGCATGCAGCCATAAAGGCCTAGAAAAGGGAAACTTTTCATTTCCTTAGTACACAATAGAACTATACAAAAGGATCAAGCTTTAAATATGAAAATGATCGAAAATCTTTTGGCTTTTTTGAATAAGAGGCTAATGGTCTAATCAGATTCAATGATCTATATGCTAATATAGAGGTAAAGTGCTTCTGCCAGACCCGGAGATCAGCTAAATGCATAAAAAAATGATAAAACTCAACTTAAACTATGATGTCATTAAAATTATTGCATGATCCAGTCAAAGGCACAAGAAGGAAACTCAAAAATTCAAAAATTAATGACTATTTTATGGCTATTTTATTAATGTGAAGCACTACATCCACAATAAGGGGGAAGATTAAAGAGGTTGTGGACTGCTTTTTTTTTTTTTTTTGCTTATTGTGTAGTGTTCTGTGAGATATACTTATTTTGTTCTCAAAGCTTTAAATTTTAAAAGTTTATCATTTAGAGTAGGCTATTTTTGGTAATAGAAGTAGGACTCGTAATTAAACGTCCGCTGGTTTGATTGGTTGGCAGTTTTGATTACTTTGTGCAGAAAGCAGTGTCTCATCAACACAATCTCACAGGAATTCATTTGTCCAATATCATTCATACATTTTAGTACAATTTGCTCAATCTCCAATGATGGTTGGGTTTAGGAAGGGGGTTTGGGGTCAAACCTCCTTTTAAAATCATCAATTTTCGTATGAATAAAATACCCGATATATTGTAAATTATCTTAAATGACAGACAAAGCAATAGTGAACACGTAATAAACACAGTTGCTAACACTTCTGTGGTGCAACATTTTTGTCAGATTCAGTATAGTCAGCACTGTATTGCATTTTACTTTCAATCTTTTTAAAAATTCATTGGCAAATTGTAAACAATTCTGCAGTAAACTATTTGAAATAATAAAGTTCTTGCTAACAGTTGGGAAATTGTTTTAAAAACAAAGTTAAAACACTCCTGATTCCTAACGTTGGAATCAGAAGGAAGGAAATGCTAAAACTTGGCAACAAAATTTATAGTCTTTATAGTTTTTTTTTTGCATAAACCTGCATTTGTTTCTCTTCTATTGGTCTATATGGTGCAAATTGGTGGACGAGCTAAACAGGCAGTGGGCATTTATCTTCTTCTGTAGTTAGAGTTTTGACGCACTATTATGTAATAAAATGTCTCTCAATCCTGAAGCTGTCATTTTGTGAGAATGGCTTCAATATAAGCTGTTTTTAGACTAATTAGAAAGTTCAGAGTTCTGAAATATACCGAATGATTTTATTGTAAAGGGAATTTTAAGTTCTCATTACATTTTGACATGACATCATTAATAAGCCCTCACGTTTATTGGACTTGACCCTGCCGGCCACTTAATAAACCACACAGGTGAAGTTCTGAGAAGTTTATGTCTTATGCAAGTCTACTACAGTGAACAATGTACAATGAAACAAGCTCAGAGCAGTTTTGTGCAGATCTGCTCACCAAACTGACATGTTAATAAATGTTTTATTTTCTGAGAAGTGGGATGGGAGGGAAACTGTCAGAATACACACTGATCTGTGATGTTTCAATGACTAAGAAACCTTTGCTACAAAGATGAGATTCATCACAAATATTGAGTGGTGGAAAAATATTAGGGATTCGTATAACTGACTCGATGCTTTAGATTATATAAAAAAGAGCAATGTTCTGTTTAAACTACAATAAAATTATTAGCAAAATTTAAGCTTTTGAGCTTAAAAAATATACTAATGTTTGTATCTTTCTAATAAAGCTATCACAGTCAATAAAATATTTCTGAAAATCAGTTTCCAACAAAATATTGGGTAATGGAAATAAGTAGAACTTTATAATGATGATTTTAGACATTGTCTTTAACACATATTTCTATTAGTGATTATTTAATTTGATTCATTATTAGACTATACATAAAGGCAAGCAAACTAAAAAATAAATAAGCTTAAAATCTTTAACAATATTTCTAATTAGGGCTGTATAATATAATTTGAGCATTGATATTGTCATGTGATCATTTGCAATAGTCACATTGTGAGTCTATGCAGTATAATTTTGCATTTGATTATTCAATTACTGTATACCTGAATACATTTTGACACTTAGGTAAACAATAAAATGCTGTTTATTTAATTTGCATACTTTCTTTATTGAATTTATCTATGTGTTTTGTGAAGTGGACGGTGACAAGGGAGGTGCGGATCCAAATGCAAGTTTATTAAGAATGGTCAGGCAAGCAACGGTCACAATCAGGAGCAAAACAGATGTATGCAGGCAAATCAAGAGTTGTAGTCGTGGTCATTATAGGCAGGCAGCAGACAACATAAATAGACAATCAAGGCAAGGGTAAAAAAAAAACACAGTAAGGCAAGGGAACCGCGTTGTAATGTTCACAAGACTCAGCCATGTGTGTGTGTTTGAGATGTGTATAAATAGTCTGTGTAATTAGTCCTGAACAGCTACAGCTTCAGCATAAGCTTTAGCTGTTGCAATCATGGAGATCTAGGCCAGGTGTGAGTACTGCATGACTGGATATGTTCTTTTGCTGGCAGATTTGTAGTTCTCCAGTGATCTGAATGGGCTAGATGGCTGGTGACTGTGACACTATGCTTGTAGATTATTTGTTAAATTGTATGCATATGCACTCCCCTACAGAATCATCCCAATCAATCTAAAATGATAAATACTTTCCAAACATTTATTCAGTTTATCTAGTGAAATTATTAGTATTTATATTGCAATATATATAACCAAAAAAAAAAAAATCACAATGTGTATTTTTTCCAATATCATGCAAACCTACTGTACTTCTAACACATTATAACATAAACATGATATGATTTTTAAAACAAGTTTTTTTTAAATAGTTACTTATACATGTTTAATTTAATGTAAAAAATAAAACAATTATTTATAATTAATAATAATTTTTATTTTATTATATTTCTGTGCAGCTGCTGTTAACCATGAAATTACAGGTCAAACTGACCTCCAAACAGGGGTCCTATGGTTCCTGAGCCCCCAGGAAAGTATATTGACATGCGTTCCCTTACTATAAAATGCAATCACGTGATGGCAGAAACCTCCTTCGGTACCTAACTGTGATTGTGTCTAGGTCTGTCACAATAATCAATATATAGACTTTTTGTGATGCCATATATATCGCCTATACATAAACCAATTCTAGCAACATTTTAGCTGATTGTGCAACATCTCTATCTGTATTTGAGGTGTCAGTGTCAGTAAGGTAAAAAAAAAACACTATAGTATTTACTATAAATTACTATGGTATATTTACATGTGGGTGCCTGACAACTGAAAATATATTTGGTAGCAGATATTGCAACCTCTGTTACTTTTTACCTTGCACTTTCTTGTTAACATTTATTATTATTTATTTAGGATATGCATTTTCACATTCTGATTCCAGTGCCTAATTATTAAATTGTTCAAGTTATTAGCTATATTTCAATTAAATATTCTTAAGAATAAAATATTAAGTTCTTTGGAAGAGTGCACTTGCATTGTGATGATATTATATTGTCATTCTGCCATTATAATGAGTGGCAATAAATGGTTTTAAAATAACAATAATACCGTTTATCGCAATATATTTTGGAGCAATGTTGTAACAAACAGGATTGACAACCAGTCATCCAGCCAGCAGAGGGAGCCCTCACCTGAATTCTGACTGCCAGTTCTTTTGGTTACTGTCTGTTTGTTAGCCATATTAACTTGGCCACACCAAACATTCAGTGCGAAGTATTGCCAGTATCTGCTGCCTTACCAAGCGTTTTCTCTCTGTTTTGTTCTGCCTTTATGTTATGACATTTGAGCCTGTTTTGTTGATCACTGAGTTTTGGATTACTGTTTTTGCCTTGACTGCCTGGGAAGACTTACTGTTTGTTACTCTGAACTTGCATGCTTACCGACTACGATTTAGACTGGTGATTTGGATTTGTTTGCTGAGAACTATTAAACTTCTTGCATTTGGATCTTATCTGTCTCCATGTCGTCACCACTGCCATAGTCACAAATATATTGCACAACAAAAAATAGATATCATGACAGGCCTAATTGTGTCTGGCCCCCTCTCTAATTAGGGCCCTAGGAATAGTAATATTTTTCTCCCACTGTATAGCACCCCTATCTGCAAACACCATAATAGTAAAAAAAAATATGTATTTTACCAAAATGTGTAAAACAAAAATTGCAGACATATTCAAGACGTTATATTTAAATCTTGACCACAAAACTAGTCTAGTCTAGTTTATTTGAGGGAATAGCCAAAAATACACTGTATGCATCAAAATTGTGATTTTGACAGGTTGTAAATTTCCTATCATTAATAATAAAACACACATTTTTATTAGTAATATGCATTGCTAAGAACTTAATTTGGACATCTTTAAAGGCTATTTTCTCAATATTTAGTTGTTTTTTTGGAACCCTCTGAATTCAGGGTCGTGAATGAAACATTTTCCCATCGAATTTATCCAGTACTTCACCACAATTTTGTAATTACCTACAACATAATATAAGGAATAAATAACTGCAACTAAATGTCATAATTTTAACACTATTTGGGGCTGTTCCACCATATAGTTAGTCGAATTTCTGATGGTGGACCATCAAAATAAAGGCTTAGCACATAGTGTAATGACTGCTTAGCACATAGTGTAAGTATGTCAGAATAGAGACTATCAAAAATAAAACATAACCTAAAAATGTCAGGAGCATGAACAGTTAGTCTGTTTCATGGTAGCATGTTTTCATTTACACATTCAATGATAGTGTAAGCACTTTACCTCACACCTTGTGCTAGAAACAGCCAGCATCTCAGATACCATAACGTAAATACTTCTCGAAATCATGTCACACAAACACAGGCATGTTGCACTTGGGTGTAACTTTAAATCGGGTGTTTGGCAGGCAATGGCATGAACGGGAGAAATGATAATTATGGCTGCATGCGGTGACAGTGTGACAAGTGAGAGCTCTTTAATTTGTTGGATCAGATAGTGACACGCTGCATCAGAGGATGGGGAATACCTTTTCATTTGTGCCAAAGAGCGGCGGAACATGTTATATATTATCATCTACAGTTGGAGAAATGAGAAAAGAAGATGGGAATTTCAGTATTGGAATGATATATGAAGTAGTGCAGTCCATAAATATGCAGTATAGTGTATTTATCTAAATACCAATTCAGATGCAACTTCAGGGAAAAGAACAAGCTAAATAAATAAGAGCCATTGTAGCCTAAAAATGTGTAATCTTTCTGTGTAATACTGTGAGTTGGATTAGGCAACATTTTAAATATATATTTATTTTATGAAGCTACTTTTTGTAATGTCAATTTGTTCAATTATTTATTTTAGTAATTTTTATTTGCATTTAGGTAAACAAAAACTTAACATTTTCTTTTGTGGGTAATTTCTCATCTTTTTGTGTAATGATATTGAAGGAACATTAAAGAAACTAAAGCTAAACTAAAATAATATATTTAAAACAGATAAAATTTCTAATTCATTGTAAAATATTCTTAACTTTTGCTGAAATACAGTGTATCTGGAAAGTATTCATAGCGCTTCCCTTTTTTCACATTTTTTAATGTTACAGCCTTAAATTCTACACAAAATACCCCATAATGACAATGTAAAAAAAAATTATTGTTGCAAATTTATTAAAAATAATAAACCTGAAAAATCACATGTACATACGTATTCACAGCCTTTATGAAGCTCTAAATTGAGCTCAGGTTCATTCTGTTTCCACAGATCATTCTTGAGATGTTTCAGCAGCTTAATTGGAGTTCACCTGTGGAAAATTGAGTTGATTAGACATGATTTGAAAAGGCATACACCTGTCTAAGGTCCCAGGGTTGACAGTGCATGTCAAAGCACAAACCAAGCATGAAGACAAAGGAATTGTCTGTAGACCTCTGAGACAGGGTTGTCTTGAGGCACAAGGCTGGGGAAGGTTACAGAAAAATTTCTGCTGCTCTGAAAGTTCCAATGAGCACAGTGGCCTCCATCATCCGTAAGTGGAAGATGCTTGGAACCACCAGGACTCTTCCTAGAGCTGGCCGGCCATCTAAGCTGAGTGATCAGGGGAGAAGGGCCTTAGTCAGGAAGGTGATCAATAACCTGATGGTCACTCTGTCTGAGCTCCAGCGTTCTTCTGTGGAGAGAGGAGAACCTTACAGAAGGACAACCATATGTGCAGCAATCCACCAATCAGGCCTGTATGGTAGAGTTGCCAGACGGAAGCCACTCCTTAGTAAAGGGCACAAAGCCTGCCTGGAATTTGCCAAAAGACATCTGAAACAAAATTCTCTGGTCTGATGAGACTAAAATTAAACTCTTTGGAGTGAATGTCAGGTGTTGTGTTTGAAGAAAACCAGGCACCGCTCATCACTAGGTTAATACCATCCCTACAGTGAAGCATGGTGATGGCAGCATGATGCTGTGGGGATGTTTTTTCAGCAGCAGGAACTGGAAAACTAGTCAGGAGCTTCAGAGTGCTCTTGACCTCAGACTGGGGCGACGATTCATCTTCCAGCAGGACAATGACCCAAAGCACACAGCCAAAATATCAATGGAGTGACTTCACAACAACTCGGTGAATGTCCTTAAGTGGCCCAGCCAGAGCCCAGACCTAAATCCTATTGAACATCTCTGGAGAGATCTGAAAATGGCTGTACACTGTTACTTCCAATCCAACCTGATAGAGCTTTCAATTCCCAAAGACAGGTGTGCCAAGCTTGTGACATCATATATATAAAGACTTGAGGCTGTAATTGCTGCCAAAGGTGCATCAACAAAGTATTGTGCAAAGGCTGTGAATACTTATGTACATGTGATTTTTCCGTTTTTTTTTTTTTTTTTTTTTAATAAATTTGCAACAATTTAAAAAAAATCTTTTTTTCACATTGTCATTATGGGGTACTGCGTGTAGAATTTTGAGGAAAAAAATTAATTTAATCCATTATGGAATAAGGCTATAACATTAAAAAAAATGTGGAAAGAGTAAACGCTATAAATACTTTCCGGATGCACTGTACATGCAAACTTGGTTAAATAAGAAAATCAGAAACAAAAATAAAACCTTAATAATTGCAATTTTCCAATTAGTGAGGGGGCAAACACTTTTTCACACCACTGTACAAACATGCATGCATACATATACAGATTAATTATGTTATGTTTTTAAAAAGAATACAAAAAAAATGTGATTCTTTCATTTATTTATTTACTATGGTATATGGTGGCTTGAACTCTTAGATTTACAATTAAATAATGAATAATGCCAAAAGGGAAGTTGATATTTTTCATATCATCCAGTGAGACCAATACAAAGCTGTGATACTTTACTAGTGCCTTATTTGATGCTATGACAGGTGCAGTGAACCCTCTACAGTATATTGATTTGGAGGACCTAGAGGTATGTGACATCATTATGAGGATTGACCTTCTCCTGCTCTGCCCTGCAGTCATAGACTAGATGAACATTACTGAGATCGAGACTCTGGCTTTTTGCTACTTGGCTGGTAGTTACTGGTGTCGTGGAAACATTTTTGGTATGCAGTCCATTCAGAATCACTCAAATCTAAGCTTCCAGTTGGTTTACTAATATTTGAGAAAGTAATGTGTCTTATGATATTGTGCGGTAATAATAACTGCTGATTCGATTGCAAACATTAAAGGTTCAGTTATTTCCAGTGTAAAAATTCTGTCATCATTTACTCACTCTCACCAGGTCATTCCAAACATGAGATGTTCATTCATCTCTGAAACACAATTAAAGATATTTGTATTAAATCTCAGCAACTTTAGCTCATGCATCCAGTGAAATTGATTATATCCCCAAAACTTTATGTAGCTTCAAAATATTCAAAATAAATAAATACACACACTTAAACTGGGCCGTTTAGACACTGGGTTCAAAAATGTATATTTTATTAGAATGTTTAAACTCAACTCTAAATTTGAATCAAATTACCTTAAGTCATTTCAACTTACATTACATTGAACACTGGACTTAAAAACAAAGTTAAATCTCATATAACTTAACAAAATTAAGTAGATTGATGATTAACATTGATTAGATACTCTGAGCTTCATTATAATAAGCTCTGGGGTTTTTTTTAAGGTGTTGTGAGTTTAAAGCATCTCGGTTACATTTGTTTATACACATACTCACCGGCCACTTTATTAGGTACACCTGTCTGACTGCATGTTAACGCAAATTTCTAATCAGCCAATCACATAGCATAATCTCAATGCATTTAGACATGTAAACATGGTCAAGACGATCTGCTGCACTTCAAAGTAAGCATCACACTGAGGAAGAAAGGTGATTTAAGTTACTTTGAATGTGACATGGTTGTTTGTGTCAGATGGGCTGGTCTGTGTATTTCAGAAACTGCTGATCTACTGGGATTTTCATGCACAACCATCTCTAGAGTTTACAGAGAATCGTCCGAAAAAGAGAAAATATATTAAGTGAGCGGCAGTTCTGTGGGCACAAATGCCTTGTTGATGCCAGAGTTCAGAGGAGAATGGCCAGACTGGTCCGAGCTGATAGAAAGGCAACAGTAACTCAAATGACCACTTGTTACAACCGAGGTATGCAGAAGAGCATCTTTGAATGCACAGCACGTCCAACCTTGAAGTGGATGGGCTACAGCAGCAAAAGACCACACTGGGTGCCAACCCTTTTAGCTAATAACAGGAAACTGAGGCTACAATTCAAACAGGCTCACCAAAATTAGACAATAGAAGATTGGAAAAACGTTGCCTGGTCTGATTAGTCTCGATTTCTGTTGTGACATATGGATGGTAGGGTCAATATTTGGCGTCAACAGCATGAAAGCATGGATCCATCCTGCCTTGTTTCAATGGTTCAGGTTGGTGGTGGTGGTGTAATGGTGTGCCAAGAAACATTTTTCAACTGTGTGATGCCATCATGTCAATATGGATCAAAATTTTCTGAGAAATATTTCCAGTACCTTGTTAAATCTATGCCACGAAGGATAAAGGCAGTTCTGAATGCAAAGGGGGGTTCAACCCGGTACAAGTAAGGTGTACCCAATAAAGTGGCCAGTGAGTGTATACATATGTATGCGTCCGTGTGTGTGTGTGTGCGCTTGACAAATTAACAAATTACAGATGAGCAAAATTATTTCATGCTTTCATTCACATATTTTAACATTTTTAACATTAATAGTTAACTGTGTTTACAGTATTCAGATTTGGTCACTGAAGCTCAAGTATCTATACTGATGCAATAAATCATATTCATTCAGAATCTGCAAGAACCAATGAGGTTTGTCCTCACAAGCCAAGCAGTTGGGCTTCTTACGTTTTCTTAAACTTCTTGCTTGAATTTTTTTCCTTGAATGATCATTCATATTGATTGACTGGAATATTATTTAAAGAGCAAGAGTAAATGATAACTCAATTGTCATATTAGTGTGAACTAACCCTTTAAAGGTCGAAAAAAGGACATATGTTGCTTATGTGAGACTAATTGCTAAAGCTATGTACTTTGTATATCTGCTAGCTGGCTCCTATAGTGAGTGTCAACTGCATATTGAGAGAGAGGTTGCTGTGAATTAAACTCCTGCTACTGAGAAGAAAGCAAGGAATTTCTTACTCTCTCACACACAAAAACACAATCTGTCTTCTCTCACACACATTCTTGATTCCCCTCTCTCTTTCTCTCTCTCTCTCTCTCACACTCCCACATGCACGTCGCATTCGCAATCTTTCTTTTTACTCTTTATCTCGAGCTTTTCCTTTTTCCTCGTCACATTCTGGTGATGCATCCTTTGTCCCTGTGTTCTTAGAGCAAGCTCACAGTGACTGTGTTGGTGGCACAAAGGAGCGCTGGGTATTAAAACAGCTGTCTCTGGTGGTCCGGATGTAATTGGGATTGTTAACGTGCTCGGCTCCTGAGGGATGCTCGTGAGAATGTCTTTGTGTAAAGCACACAAGCTCCACAGCGGCATACCTTGATTTTGATGTACGTCAAAAAAGCAAACAAGTCACCTGAGCTACTGTACATCAAGTGTGGCTGTTATTTCCCCCCCTCCTCCTTTTTTATCCTCCTGTTTTGGGTTGTTGCTTCTGGTGCACTGTTATTTATATGTAAAAGAAAATGTCTGTGAAGCTCAATTTTAGTCAGAATTCCTATGAGAGCACCCTTTCTGTTTTTTAGTGCGGAAAATAAAAGTGTATTTATGAGTATGCGGACATAGCTATTGAAGGTGGAGAAAAATCTTTGCAAATCTGGCTGCAAAAAAAAGCACCTTTCTGGTAATACAAATTGAAGCACAATATCATCAAACGAGAGCCAGGTACAGACATAAATAAAAAGAGGTAAAATTAGATATAATGATATGAAATGATATAAATTAGTTATTTGCATAGATTAAAAGCTAAACATCCAAAACAAATCAAATCATATTCAAATCAATTAATTAGTTGTACATATTGTACACATAGAGCGCACCGATTAAATGACGCGTATAATGTTTTAGCTGAGATCAGATTTATTTTAACATTGTGTATTAAAGCTGAGGAACGATAAATACACTTTCTAACGCTACAGTTGAGTAGAAAAAAAGAAGAAAATACTCCTCAAACTCAATCGCCTCAGAACAGAGCCCAGTTGATTTATTTGACGTTAGATATACTTTTGTGTGCTTCATTGTGAATGAAAATTTCATTTGCCGATTTAGGAGTGGTGAAATATAAATGATTTCGTTAAAGTTTCATCATAAATCAGTCTTTGGGTATATACAAGAAGACATTGATTGGGCCTTGAAGTCTCCTGAGCAAGCGCGCCAGGGGTGGCCCTCCCTTTGGAGAGGTACTGTACCGTGCGGCTCCTAGACCATTGACATGGGACAAATTTCAGGTTGACACACTGTAGGAGTCCGTGACTGTAAAAACCTGATACTGATGGATTTTATTTTTATTTAGTCATTTTACATTGCCGGTTGATAATGTACAGGTATGTTAAATTCAGGCCATTTAGAGAACGACACACATATGTCAGTATATTTTAATGCTATACAGGTTAGCCGACGTGCAAGGCTGATTTTTATCTAACAACTACTGTTTTTAATTTTTCATTTAGTATTAATTTGATGACAGCAATAATTTAAGACATTGATAAACATTCATAATGACATTATCAATCATTTAAACGTAATGCATCCACAGATTTTTCAATGCATCCACAATTTGTAAAGTTTTGCATGTGACAGATAATTGACCGATATTAATGAATTACTATCATTATGAAATTGAGGACTCGGCGTGTCTTTGTACAACCCGTCATTATAAGAAAATGCATTAAAATATTTTAGCTCAAGTTAAAATTAGTATCTGTGGACTTTTTTTTTTTTTTGTTTTTTTTACATGCGAGGCAAGTCGGTCGCTATGATGCATCAATTACCCCATCCAATGGACGCGAAGAGATTAAACAAATTAGACTGGCCTTGTTAATTAGAACATGATTAAAGGTTTTTAATTAAATCACTGATGAAGTAGTCTAATTAGAGTGAAGATATGATAATAGCCCGCTGCGACGAGTATATAATTGTATTGGGTTTGCAATTAAATTCTAAAGAGTTGTAAAAAAATCCGCTTTTCTGTGTCATTAATGAAATACTCCACATAGCCTGTTCTGTTGAGACATCAAATTCATAACACACGCTCAATGGTATCTTAAATGGCTTTCCTATTTATTATTTCAATAACAGAGAAAACTAATAAATTCAGCACGAGGTATTTGCTTGTAGATAAAATCAAAACAGGTTAATTACCGAGTGATGCTCGAACAAATGTAAATTAAATTTAAATTTAATATTTCTAAATTTCAGAGGACATAATTAGCTTAATGCGTGTCGGTATATCAAATTATTGCGCTATAATAGAATGATCGTCGTGCGTTTCGCTTTGATTTATTTCACCCAACAGGGACAGCGATGATGGAGCTGTCCATCGTGATTTCTTCATATTCATCCACGTTTCTCTGTGACCAGGCTTGCGAATATAGGAGTTAAACGGCAGCCTTTCTTATATATTTTTTAGCAAAGTGTTAATTCAGTATTTTAACCAAAATGCTGCGATGTATATCAAGTATTTCCAATGTACAAAAAAGAGCAATAAACAAATTAAATTTGTAAATAACATTTCAGAAAACATTTCTAGCGTCATTGCGTAAATGACACTGACATAAGCTATGAATGTTAGATAGTATACAATTCAACGTTGGTTTTTCCTCCATTTAACCATTGTGGTTTCCTCAATAACTTTATTGAAGTATCATACAATACCAGCGGCAGTCATTGCAACTGCCCATGCGCAGAGTCCCCAGCGGCGCTGTGGCTAATGAAGAATAATAAATCATGAAAGGTTTTTCAGGTACAGCCGAGAGAGTGTATAAGAGGAGAAGGAGTGAGAGAATGGGTGAGCGAGAGAGAGAGAGAGAGAGAGAGAGAGAGACGCAGCCTGCCCTTCGCCTTAGAGCACAGACAGATCGAGTCCCCGCAGCATTGAATGTGGTCGACTGTCACCTTTATCTCATAATCAAATTTAACAAAAATCGGGATAACGGTTAACGAACGGTATTGTTTAGCAGCGTCGTTTTTGTGGAGATCTGCGCGAAGAGAAGAGGGGAGAAACTTTTTTTTTTGCGATCGTTTTAAAAGCTTGCGCAAAGACAGACTCACCAAAGGCATCAGCTTCCGTTGTGACAAATGTCAGATATTTTGTAAGGGCGGAGAAAAATTCTGTGGAGCGTTTTGATAAGAGTTGACGTGATCTTTGAAGGAGTTTACCGACAGGTTGCATGGCTTACTGGCGCTCGCGACACGTCTCAAGCCACGGCACGCGACGGAGCGACCAACAAGAGCGCGTTCTTTCAGACCATTAGGCAGCAGCATCGCTAGATGAGCTATCTAGAGACTTGGTGCATCATCCTTTTCACGTTTGTTGCAACGCCAGAGACTTGAGACTTCCGCGCAGCGACTGGGCTTGAACTCCAGTCGAAGAAGAAGGCGGAGTCTTAACTTATTAAAAGGAACTCGCCGAAGCTCGATCGCAAATATGATGATGATGTCTCTGAACAGCAAGCAGGCGTTCGCCATGCCTCACACCAGTTTGGCCGAACCCAAGTACTCCAGCTTGCATTCTTCGTCCTCCTCCTCTACTCTGACTTCCAACGCGCCCTCGTCCTCCTGCTCCTCGTCCAGACACAGCAGCACGATCAGCAGCAGCGGCGGCGGCAGCTCGGAGGCGATGCGCCGAGCATGTCTCCCAACCCCACCGGTACGTATTCTGCATAATCACCGCTTAAAGGCACATTTTGACAGCCCACTTTTTCTGCTTGATGTTTTTTTCATGTCTGCACAGCAAATCACCCAACACCTCCATTTTTCCCTCCCAACTTATGTATTCAGCCGGGTTTGCCTTTCGTATTAATTTTTATGACCTGGGATGTTGCATGTGTCTTGTTTTGTGTGTTCTTTATTCGGATTTCTTTTTTTTACATGCTGGAAATGTTTTAAAAGCACGGAGTGGAGCGCGAATTCCCTGCTGACAGTTATGTGTGCATTCTATTTGCAATTGCAGAGCAATATATTCGGCGGATTGGATGAGAGTTTGTTGGCCCGCGCGGAAGCTCTGGCGGCGGTGGATATAGTCTCGCAGACCAAAAGCCATCATCACCCACCTCATCACAGCCCCTTCAAGCCGGACGCAACCTACCACACCATGAACACGCTTCCGTGCACCTCCTCGTCCTCCTCGTCGTCCGTGCCCATCTCGCACCCGTCAGCTCTGGCGAGCCATCACCACCACCACCACCATCACCATCACCAACCGCACCAGGCACTGGAGGGCGACCTGCTGGACCACATCACCCCGGGACTGGCCCTCGCCGGTGCCATGGCCGGGCCAGACGGCTCGGTGGTCTCCACGCCTGCGCACCCTGCCCACATGGCAGGCATGAACCACATGCACCAAGCTGCCATCAACATGGCTCACGCCCATGGGCTGCCATCCCACATGGGCTGCATGAGCGACGTGGACGCAGATCCAAGGGACTTGGAGGCATTCGCTGAGCGCTTTAAACAGCGTCGGATCAAACTCGGCGTGACCCAAGCGGATGTAGGGTCAGCGCTGGCCAGCCTGAAGATTCCTGGCGTTGGCTCTTTAAGCCAGAGTACCATCTGCCGGTTTGAGTCGCTTACGTTGTCCCACAACAACATGATCGCCCTGAAACCCATCCTGCAAGCCTGGCTGGAGGAGGCAGAAAAGTCGCACCGGGAAAAACTCAACAAACCCGAGCTCTTCAATGGGGCCGAGAAGAAGAGAAAGCGGACCTCCATCGCGGCCCCCGAGAAAAGGTCCCTCGAAGCGTACTTTGCTATTCAGCCACGTCCATCCTCAGAAAAAATCGCAGCAATCGCAGAGAAGCTGGACCTCAAAAAGAACGTAGTGCGGGTCTGGTTTTGCAACCAGAGGCAGAAACAAAAACGCATGAAATACTCGGCCTGCGTCTAGCTCGAGCAGAAGACCAACACAACGTGTCGAGAGACTCCTAAAACTGTTTAGAGACAATTTGTAAAATATTTCTTATCTCACACCTTTTTCAATCATCAATAACTTGTGCATTGAAGCAACATTTCATGACATTCAAAAGAGACATTTGAAAATACCAAATCACTGTCACGTATTACGCAAAGGGGATGTGGAATCATTTACAGGATCGTTTGACTGATCAAGTAAGACCATTCGTTTTTCCTCACTTATTCTAGCACACTTTCCATGTGAGAGGAGCAAGACTTTTTAAGCCTCAACCAGACAGCCTGCCTGAAGCTAAAATAACACATTTTATTCATTTACCAGAAAATGTTGTGCATCAACCTACACAAAACACCAGTAATTCCAAACTGATCAACCTGAGGAGAAAAAACAAAAACAAAACTTCAGGTCAAAACGAGGACAGTGTTTTTCATTTGAAATAATACTCTATCAGCATGTCACACTTCAATCTGGTGTTAAATCAGGGTTTACTACTGAAAACAGAGGAAATCACCCAATCAATCCAGGAACAATTCTGCAACACTATTAGATAACCAAACAGCTCCTTGTAAATGATTGATTTAGCTGTTACATGCATAATTTTGTCTGTCGTCTTCTTAATTACACTTCTGTGATTTTATAAATGATAAACCTATAGCCTACAATTAGGCAATGGGCGATGAGAATATCCATATTTTTCTTGTGAAGGCATAAGGATTTGGGACGTAAATTTGCTATAACTGACCTCTTAGTTATTAAAATAGAACATATTGGATATACTGAACACGAGGAAAGGCTCAATTGTTTTCTTTTTTTGGTAAGAGGATTTGTTTAGCCAAATATCTGTTGCAATACGCCTGCGCTCTAACGTGGCTATGTTTCTTATGAACTATTTATCATGTGAGGTAATGTTTACTTCATTACATATTTATTGGGATTCCCTCCACGTTTTTGCTTGAGAAAATCATATTGAGACAACAAGGAAAACGTGGCCCTCTGCAAACAGGGAAACTGCTTGAAACAAGCCACTTTTATTTATTCATGTTTTTCGTTCTTCTGACGGCACAATCGAGAGATATATGAGAACATTTTCTTTTAAATTATTTTCATGTGTGTTATCTGCTTATTTATTTGTAAAAAATATACGCGTATAATTATGGAGTCGTTGCTTGTTAAATTCACCATGTTTAGTAATGTTTTCTTAATGAAAAAGATGAATTCCATGGAAGCATTCACGTAAAATGTAAATATCTCATTTGGACATACACATAAAATATCCGTACAGGTATTTGCTGTATTGCTGTTTTAGCTGCGGTAACTGTAATGTCTGTTGCTTTAGGTTTAATTGTCGGAATCGGTTTATTAATTTATTACATCGATGTATATTTAAGTTACTATTTGATAATTGAATTGAACTCTGTGTTTCATTAAAGAAGAAAATTTTAACATTTTAATCAACGTTCTCATTGGGGTTATTTATATAAACAGGCCTAAATGAAGGTTTCAAACGATTTAATGCACACATTTCATGTGTAAATAATAATTAAATGTGTGTTTGCTTTTGATCTCATTTTGCTCTTTGTGTGGATTACACGTGTTTTCTTTTTTCATCAATTTGCAGTGTATTTTATTTCGGTTGCAAGACACAAATGAGCATTCAGGTTAGTTTAGCATCTTGCTGTTTGCCTAAAAAAGACGTCTTGACACCTTTAGCTGAAGAGCTATGCTTGGTATTTTCACGAACGACTTACTGCTGCTAGCATTCGCGAGCCTTAGAAGCCTACCTGAGAGCAAATGCTAATATTCTATTAGAGTCTAATCATGAAGTCTATAGAGATCTGGGGAGGTCCCCCGAGCACAGCGCTGCCAGATGTCAGGCCGCCAGAAAAACACCTCGCCTGCCAACGTGCCGGGCTCCATTTAAATCCACAGTCGATGGTTCTCGTTCTTCTGCCGACATAGGCATCCCTTTGAAGACTGACTCGGTTCACTGTTAGGCCGCATGAAAAAGAAAAAGAGGGAGAGAGAGAGAGAGAGAGAGAGAGAGAGAGAGAGAGAGAGAGAGAG
>CAIGQZ010032813.1:6803689-6814524 GCA_903798205.1 Danio tinwini
TATATATATATATATATATATATATATATAAAATCATCTTTGTTTTGAGTAAAAAATATCACAAACATACAATATTGTGAGTTCAGTATCATGATAAAGCCTTATTAAAAGGCATAAATTGTACAGATGAATTATTTGATCGCTTCGTCAATGTTTGAAGCTTCAGAGTTTTTTTAAGAACACCACTTTTCTTATTGGTCAGCAATGACATGAAGGTCAGTAAAAGAAGACAGGATTTCATTGTTTTGTGATGACCTAACCCTTTTAAAATGTTCATTCAAAAACAGACATGAATGGATGTCTCTATTACTGTGATTCAAGCTGAGAGAGGTCAGTATGTTTAAACATCAGAACAATGGAAGATAAGTGTCCTTTATTCCCCCAGGAGGAAACGCTGGAGCCTGTCTCTAAGCTCAACAGACCTCCCGCTCAAGAATAATAATCACCATCATCCCCTTTCTGGTCAAAGTGTAAGAATGAGTCTGATGAAGGAATGGATATCTGAGTTATTGTCCCCTGAAATGCAGTTATCATTGTGTAGTCTTTGAATGCTCCAGGGAACCCTGAAACGAATAGGTGCAATAAGTTCACTTTGCAGAATTAATGCAGTAATTCTTTATCGTGGGCAAGAGACAGAGAGAGTGAGGCCGGTATTACCTTGGATTTGGAGTTTAATGCAAATGGTGTGAGGCTGATTCGTTTTTTTCCTTCTGTCTCTTTCCTCCTTTTTAATGATGGCCCTAATTTGTTAGCTCCTTCTAAATTATTAATCTCTTTTATATTCATGTAGTTATTACATGTCATAACTGTGTATCTATGGGGTGAAATTTAATAGCATCTGCTGGACCTTCAGAGAGGGCCCGGTGTTAAAAAACGGCATTAAAAATGGATAATTAGCTAAATATTTGCCTTAGCACATTTGCTTAGCGGCTCCTCTAATTAGCGGGCTTGCAGCTGCTGTGGTCACTTAGCGCAAGCGATTTGGTATTTGCATTGAAATACAAGGACAGGGCTGTTTAATTCAATTAAAGAGGACTTCTAGGAGGTGGATACTGGTATTGTGATGAAATTATAAGAATTGTGAAAAGAAAAAGTAGACATGCATAGATCAGCCAGGCAGAAATTTGAATCTGGTGTATGCTCAATATGAGTGACCAACAAACAGATATTTGTTTGCTTGTTTTAATTCGGCCAGACACTACTGCATACTACAATGACTTTATAGTATAACATGTTAAAATAAGCATTAACTGAATGAAGATGGAACAAAGGTGTACTAATAGACACAACATACTAGACTGACACCACAAGGGAATGCCCAAATACCAAAGTCCCTTTAAGGCAAGTCATTTCACTTGCCGGCCGTCTTTGAAATGCCTTTCGGACAGTATGCTCAGACATTATTTCTGAATGGGGTAACTTTAAATTCTCCACATGTTTCGAATCACCAATAAAATTAAACAACAACTGTCTCATAAGTTTTGTTTCTAAACGTTTGAATCAAACAAAATCTGCATAGTTTCAGGTTCTCCAAGAACGAGATCATGACACTAACCTCATTTATGGCCAAGTTATACATTATTATCCTCTGAATAATGCTTTGACAGATTGTGCTGGTCTTAAGAAGTAATTCACAACTTTGTCTGAATGGCGAATCTCCTTCAGAAATAACAGCAAGTCTTTGTTTACAAGTTTGAGGGCATTTGAGTAGTTCTTGGCCTGTGACGTGAATTTGACAGGATGGACTGTTCCTCGCGTTCGTTTCACACAGATTACAAAACCAAAAAGCTTTTGTTTTCAATTGTAGTCAGTTCAGTTCGTTTAAAAGTACAGATTTCAAGCTTTATCTGGATATATTTCTTATGTCTGAGAAGTAAGTATTCGCTGAGATTTCAGTGTGTTTGTTGACCACAAAAACTGTCATAAAAGCACAAGTCTGGTCTGATTTTTTCCCCCGGAGAAATATCAGTCTATAGCGATCGATGATTGGCTTCTGTACTAGTAGGCGGGGCTTAATTTGCCATATAGGTTGTTTTCACATGACATCATTGATGACGTGCAAAATTCAGATGGAGGGCAGGAAGTAATTCTTATACATAGGAATCGCTATCAGAACATCAAAATATTTCTGTTTTATCTTGTATATAATTGTTTACATCGACCAAAATAAGAAATGTTGAACAACTTTTATTCCAAAAAGTTTTTGCTCATAAAGGGGACTGCAAAGGGGGTGCATTGTGATGGTGTATAATTGTATATTAAATTTTATATTATTTATTATAATAAAAACGAAGCCTACAAAATAGTTTGTTTATTACTACAGTTGTGTCGTACCACAGCAACAATATAATTACTATGATAGTTTAATTCAAGCAATTATCTAGTATGCTTCTAAACACTACTATTTACTATGGCATTTTTTCATGTAATGCAAAGGCTTATACAGTATCTACCACTTTGACAGGCAAATAAATATATTTTAGTTCAGAAGAAAACTTGACCCTCTTCATGATATAAGGATCATGCCCAACATACGTTGTCATTTTATATTTATATCTCCTTTTTAATATGGTATAAATCGCAAAAATACAGACTTTCCTAAATGTCTCCCATTCATTTTTTTACATCCTGCTCTCCATCTAAATTTCGCACGTCACCAGAGCCAAATGATTGTAAAACAACCTATTGACCGTTACAGATTTCCCCAATCAAAACTATACAAGCGACATGTCTTGTGTATTCTATAGTAGGCATGGGACGATAACAATTTTTAAGGTATATCGCGGTTTGGAAAAGTCAAGGTTTTAAAACCGTCAAAAATTTCTGCAATACCGTTCCTAAGTATGTGTACGATTTTTTTTTGTTTTGTTTTTTAGGACAGCAGTATCTTCAGCAGAAAAGATATTTAAAGATGCTGTTTTAAATTGTAAAAAAATCTGTTTTTAAAACAAATGAAGATGGCAGAAGTCAATAATTCATTTAGCCTGACATGTTTACTGCTTCAAAATATTTTAAATGTTTCTCAAAATAAAATATATTGTGTTCAAAGGTGAAAAACGTTTTTGTTTTTTACTCACACATTAAAAAAGAACATATTTTAATCATAATACCGTGATATTTTTATCCAAGGTTATCATACGGTCAGAATCGTATATCGGCCCATGCCTATTCTATAGTCTTTGCAAATACCCACAGAAAAAAATACATGAGATGGTTTGCACTTAAACCAATTTAATCAACCTTCATTTCTCCACATTTTATTTGCCATTAAATAAAAACAATGTACAGATAATTATTTTGTGTATGGGCAGTTTTTGTCTAAATGGATGTCATTAATTGATAGATTGAGTTTTATATGTTTCAAAAAATGAGAAGGAATTGAGCAGGATATATAGTTGGTTCATTTCATCTGTCAAAACGTCTTATCTAAAGCAAGAGTAAACATTTGTATGCTATATGAGCTTCATTCAGCATAATCAATTCATCTGCTGATTTTGTGTTATGTGTGGTTTATATGGTTGTATATCCCTGAAGACCAAAGCAGCACACTGTTCCTGATGTGTGAAATACTGGAAGAAAATTTAAAATACTGAATTGGGGATGCTGATTTTATTAATCTATAAAGAAAATCCACAGTGGTCTGGGAAATTTCTAATTGTATTTTCTTTAAAGATTATCTCTGTATTATGCATATTAAACACAACCCAGGCTCATTCTGAAAACGTACCTCTATGTACATTTCTGGAGCCCACCAAATATGTTCCAGGAGCTAGTTTTCTGTTTTCGCGAATCCACCAGAGACCACTGTGTACGCTTTTTGTGAGATCTCAAATTTCTCTCGCGAGTGCCATTTAGTGCCACCAGAGGCCGCTGTCGAATGACTGTTTGACTAAATGAATGACTGACTGACTGGCCGATCGACTGACCCACCCTCCTCCTTCCTTAAACCCAACCAATTGTATTGACTGTATTTATAAAATGAAATGATGCCATTTGTTACTCTGGCTACATAATTCATGATTTCCAAAAACATATATAGGGCTATGTTTTCAGAATGAGCCTATGTTGGTTAAACACCTGTTCTATAAGTGCCACCTACAGGCTGAGAGTGAATTACTTTTTTTTATTCAGCCTGTCCACTGTTTTTTATGCACATAATTTATATGTAGCATAATTTCATTAAATGTCCCGTGAAGCAACCAAAATATGTAGAGATTTGTTTTATCACCGGTCTGCCAATGAGAGTGTCTAAGTTCAAGCGCATCAAATGTGAAGCGTCTTAAAGGGGGCAGGGCATGTCAGAAACTAGAGAGCTTTTGATTGGTCACGATTTGATGAGAAACTGAAGGTACGCGGTGGCTTGAATAAAACCATTGGTCTATTTAGGCGGAAGTGACAGAAGCTTTTTATATCTGTTTTATACCTTCTAAACACAAATGTTGTCTCCATTTTGGTGCACACTAGCGTATAGATTTCCTAAAAACAAACAATACCGATACTAACATCTAAAACACTTTATTCTTTTATTTTATTGGGCCTGTAAGCTAAAGTCAAATCATTGTCATTTTAATTTATATTTTGGAATGGCAAAATCTAATGTATTTTTTTATTTTATTTTATTTGTGTCAACTGGAATTAGCCAATCTGATTGATATATAGTAATCTACATTGAAAAAAATCAAGATTGAAAAGAAAAAAAGGAAGAAATCAAACACGGATTGGGAGGGAAAGAGGTGGAAAGGAAAAGAGGAACAGGACGGGGCACATAAATGTCAGATGAGGTGGTGTGTTAACTCACCAGCAAAGCACTGACCCTTAAAGTGGTACTTCTGGAGGGGGCAGGGCAGCTCCACCGAGTCGGCCCCCACAGACGGGCTCATGAGTGGGCCATCTGCCAGCCAGCTCTCTCTCTCTCTCTGAGCTTGGAGCCACCACCGACCAACAGGCTCCTAACAGTAATTTGGAGGGCGTGTGAGGAGATTGCTCAGTAATGATGTCTAGTACTGAAACATAAAATGATGTGCCTCAAAAAGACCTCTAGACATTGTAAAATGCTGGAAACCATGATTCGGGCATATGAAACTGAATTCAAATGGCAAGATGCATTAATTTTATATCATAAAATATATATTGTGTAATATATAAAATATTGCCTTAAAAAGGGGCAAATAATTATAAAGAAAAGGTCTAACATTACTGCTTAATAGTCTTTTAATAGACCATTATTTTTACACATAATTAATTTAGATTTGTTTACAGGTATATACATTGATCATTCAAGAAAATACTAATTCTGTCTTACAATTATAACTTGTATCATTTAATTTCCCAGACATTGCCATCATTCAATTCAACATACATTTTGTTTTAGAAAAGTAAAAATGTAAATCGTATATATAAAACCTATTTTTAGTATATAACGTGTTATACTTTTAAAAATTGACGTCACTGGTCAAGTTCAGGTACAAACAATACTGTTTTTAACTGCCAGTGAATGTAAAGGTGCCAAACAAAATTGGAAAGCAAATATAATTTATACAATGCGGAAAATCAAATCTCTCCATAGGCTAATGTAAACGTATGTGAATATTAAACACCAAAAATACTATTGGATGTGTTTGTGATTGTGGCAGTTGCGTTTATCAAACATAACGTACCAAAGTAAGAATCCCTTGTATTCTCGTCGTCTGCTGTCTCACTATATTAGCCAACATACGAATTTATATGACACATAAACGCAGTTAATTCGTCTCAAGAGCTGCTCTGTGAGACATTAAAAGCGTAATTTAAACTTCCAAACTACCGTCATATCACCAGATAGCCATGCATTCAACCACTCGACTAGAACGTCTTTCTCTTCTGCAACTTGTCAAAATATAAGTTCGGTTAAAAAAAGTGATGTAAAAAACATAAGGTATTTTCTTGACATCTTAAAAATGTAATTGAAGCATTTTGAATGATAAGATTTAATTTAACCATTACAAATATAGAGAAAAAAATATTTTTTAACAATGATAAGATGGAACATAATGAAAAAAGATCATTGAGTGTTTGTTAAGATGACAAGAATATTTCGTGATCTTGACAAATTTAACACGATGGAATGTCAAAACATTATAATAATAAGTATGTTTAACTAATACAATTTAACAATTCAACATGACATGAAATATAAGAAAAGATAAAATAACTAATAATATTATTATCAATATTAACAGTAAAAAAAACAACAGTTTTAAATTTCAGAAGCAAAATTATACAATTATGTAAAACTTACAAGGTCCTTATCTATGTATCTATATCATTTTCTAATGAATTTATTAAATAATTAAAAAAAAGTATTAAGACTTTAAAAGTCTATTTATGAATATATTTACCCAATAAAATAAATTCATTGCCTATAATCTACATTATGTTGATTACAAGAAAAAATAACAAATAATATTACAGTTTTACAACAAACTGACATCACTTATGTGAGGATAATGTCATTAATGGGTTTTTCTGATTTAATTACAAATTATTTAGATAATTAAGAAAAAAAATGGAAAAACTTATGGCAAATTATAAAGCAATAATTATTAGCAACAACTAATTAAAAAAATAAAAAAATAAAAACAAAAAATGAATGATTTAATTAGAGGATGAAAAATATTAATATTTCTAAATAAATTACAGTGTATAAAAAAGCAATATCAACTTAAACAAAAAAGTGAACTATTTAAGATTTACTTACTATTTTAATTGTGAAATTGTGAAAAAACTAAATGATTTTTTAAAATAAATAAATAAATAATTAAATATTTTCAGTATTAAGACATAATGGTGCGGACATGAAAATGCATTCTATTACAGCAATGACCCACATGTGAATAGATTATACAGATCCGATGATCTAAAACCTATTATTCACATCTATTGCTTCAAACATTCAATTAGCGCTTCCTCTGGCTGCAATCTGGTCTGCAGAGATCACAAAGAGGTACCGGCAGGAGCATATTGATTGGGAGGTGTCATGTGCGAAAGCGTAGGAGAGGGGTGGGCTCTGTCTGCTTAATGGACTGAAATAAAATTGGTGGGAATGGACTTTAATTAGGGAACAGTTGCTCTGAATCCTGCTTCTCCTGCTCCGGCACCACACACATATTTGAACACAAACAGTTTTCCACACACTTCATCTTAGGCCACCAGCTGTTGGACTGTCTGCATTTGCAAATCATTTGCAGCAGCGATAGAGCAGTGTGTCGAGAAAAAAAATACAAAGGAAAAAGAGAAGAGAGAGTGTGTGTGTCTGTGTGTGAAAGAGAAGAGGGGGAAGAAAAAAGAGCAACTGGGGCTTCGGGGTCTCAGCTGCTAGGGTACTGCTTGCTCCTTGCAATGAGTTGCAACTGTCAGGTTATTTTATCTCTGGCTTTTCATCATGATGCAGAGCCCGGCTCGGAGGAAGCCACCTGAGAGTGCAAGGAATTTGTAGGCTACAAGTCATTAGCAAGGCCTGCTGAGAAATCGAGGCCAGAGATCCACTGAATATTGCTTCAGACAAAGTACATCTTAACCCTTGACGGTCTGACAGGGAAGGTGGTTTCTCAGAAGTGGCGGCTTTCATAGCTGTGCCGGTTGCTGTAATACATACTGTATGATGCTAGGAAAGACCACAACACCTATTGATAGATCTCACAAAAGGTTGCGAGGTAGTGAAGAATGCCAGGCTTTGATTTAGGGGAGCGATAGAACGGAGGAACAACAGTCTGATGAAGAATTTCTAATGGGAGAAAGAAGTTTTCTTGCGCAATGAGTTTTTTGATACTTAGTGGCTACCACTTTTTTAAGACAGGCTGCAAAACCGTTGAACGTCTATTTGTGGTATGCAAAACTGAAGTATTGGAAAACATTATATAAGTGTTGCTTACCCTCATGAGCTCTGCAAAGAATATCACATATATTGTCAGTTGTTTAGTAGATGATAATTTGTTGCTCTGGTGAATCCAATAAGCAATATCTATAAAGCTTCTTTTCTCAATAAATCACCATTCGGTATTAAAGCTCTGCTACAGCACTGGTACACAAAATTTGTGTTGGAAATATCATTGAAAATAACAATTAGGAGTGTAAACATTAAAAAGAATGTTGGAAACCTGAAACCCACTGACTTCTTATGGATTTCAATGGTTTCAGGTTCCCAACATTATTCAAAATATCTTCTTCTGTGAACAATCTGGTCAAAAGAGGAATTCCTAATTTTAAGCCACATTTAGGCCTATGTCGTGACAACCTGAAATAATAATTTTTGGTGTACAATATATTGTCGTAAACATATTAGCAATGAACTAAATTATTATAAATGTAAGAAAAGGACATTCAATATAGTAATAATCTAACATTAAATATTGTATATCATTTTAAATGGTGGAAAAGTATGTCTTTTTCCATTAGCTAGTCTATAGTAACATGATTCAACAAATAATAAACTATAACAAATTCCAAAGAACATACAAATGTAACACATAAGAAAACTAATATTTAGTTTGATTGTGGTAAAACAAATCTAAAAATGGACAATAAATGTTTTTTAGTGTGTTTCAGTTTAGGTTGTGTGTTTGTAAAAACAAGCACAGGTGCATCTGAAGTATGCATCAACTTTGTAACTGAGCTTAAAGAGCACATGCTTAAAGAGCATATGCTTAAAGAGCACAGTGCTCATGAATGTGCACCCTATACTGACACTGAGAAGAAGAAACTGTTGAATAAATACATTTTTTATCAGTTTTATGTGCGTGCATACTGTACGTATGTACAGTAGCTTGATAATAGACTGATGGTACCAATAAAGACATGTGGTCTGTTTTGAGGATAACTTTGGTATTTTTCTGGAGTTTGTAACATTGCTGTCTATAGAGGATAGAGGAGCTCTTAGATTTCTTTATCTTAAATTGCATTCCAAAGATGAACAAAGGTCTCAGGGGTTTATAAGGACATGAGGATAATTGATAATTTTGTGGTTGAACTAACCCTTTAATTGTAATTGTCAAGAAAAAAAGAAAGAAAATCCCTCCATGTACCTCACCCAGAAACGTTTTAAAGATATTTAGCAATAAATAGTGATATGTTACACTGTTTCCCTTTGTACCTTTTGTAATAGTGATATGTTAGATTCCTTTTGTAATAGTAATATGTTACACAGTGGTACAAATAATGTTCCTTGAGGAACAGTTTTGTTTCTTTGTAAAAATTGTACCTTATGGTACAGAAATAATGTACAAAATACAAATAATGTTCCTCAATCTCATATAAAAGGTACATAAGTGTTGAACAACTACTTTTTTTACTACAATACCTATGAAAATAAATATGGCTGGAAAGGCAAAGTGATTTTATGAATAATTTCCATATTAAAACAAGAATCATCATTTAAAAAGTATATGTTTGAAGAAACTTATAAACATTAATTATTAAGTTCTATGATACATAACAACTGGTAAAACAAAATTATAGGTATTGTGAACTAAACATTTAAGGCATTTTAAATAAATGTTTGGTAAGCATTTTTGACATTAACCTTTATGGATCAGATTTAGACCTTAGATGAAGGTACAATAATGTATATGCAGGTTTTAAAAAAACAAAAACAAATGTACATTAGTACAAATCAAGGTACAAACTGCAATGGTACAAATTTGTTTCTTTGTCTTAAGGTACAATTCTTTCCCCTAAAAAGTTCTTTGGTACAACATTGTACCATTTTTTCTGAAAGAGTACCCATTTTATTTGAAACTTTTAATCTAACATGTTTAGACTTCCTATATAATTCAGTGCAACCATTCATTAGATCTACGAAGAACAGTGCAGTTGTGGCAAGGAGCTAAAGGAGAAAAGAATTTGCAACATGGGCAAATGCTCTGCACTAATGTGTGCTGTGAACGATGACTTCAGGTCTGCGCTTGGATCGGTGCACATGTCATTCCTGCTCTTATTCCATGCCACTGACTGCTGCTTATTGACATGTCCAGGCTTGCCTGTATGAGCACTTCTCAAAGCACAATGTCACAACTTGAGCCAGCGGTCCCTGTCTGTCTTTTCTGTCAGGGATCTCTAGTTTTTCACATTCACTAAGTGAAACTCTTCCAAAAACCCATCACTGTTTAAGCCCAGCTAGTATTTGACCACTCTCTGCTATTGATCTGTTTCAGTGTCTTGTTGAGTACAGGCATTAAGAATAGATGTTGTTTAGGGTCAGGATTGTGGCAGCTTCAGCCCTCCCCTTTACTCTAAGCCTGGCTGACCAATGGAGTATTTGCATTGCGCCGCAGGAGTGCGCACCTTGTAAGTGATGTTTTTTCTTTCTTTTTTTTTTTTGTAATGGGAAAGCCCAGGAGTGGAGGCAAGGGTTAGTGAGCAAAGCTGCTGTTTGATTGCCTGAGGAGAGAAAACAGGAAAGCGACCCAGTATGCTCTGGGAATAGCTATAAACAAGCACATCTCTGTGTGTGTGTGGGAATCTGGTATTCCAGGTCAGATCTCTGTGTTTGCCAAAAGCCATGTCAACACAGAGGACGTGTGTTTATAGAGATATTACACATTGTCAGTGTCTGTTCCCTGGCGCTCCTGTTTGACTGAATGGGATTTGCGGAATGCAGAAGCATAACCGGAGCTCTTGTCCACACATCTCATCAGAGAGCTGATCCAGTGTCAGGTCAGTTCTGCACACATGTTTGTTTTTCATCATTAGAAAGCAAACTGGGAAGATTCTTGGCTGCTATATTAGCAGTGCAAGGTTTGCTTTTGCTTGATGAGAGCAATCTGTAGAGTCTCAAGGCCCTATCATACACCCGATTTAAT
>CAIGQZ010032813.1:6814924-6825196 GCA_903798205.1 Danio tinwini
AAAAAAAAAACTCTTTGGTGCTAATGGTCAAATCTGATTCAATTCATTATGTTAAATGGTCATGAAACATGTCCCACATTGCTAAAAACATTATTGGGACACATATATTTCACTAAAAAGTGAAAATTGGTTGTTTTTACATTGTTTTGGGCAAATTTGTTCTTCTGGTTTAAAAAGTAATTTTGAAGCTACATCACGGCAATGAGATCATTGTGTAAATGCCAGCATGGGGATTGGATGTCTCTACCAACCGGTACAAAGTGACGTCATTGAGTTTTTAGCACATCTGTTCATTAATTCATGAGAAAAACTTGGTTGAACCCAATCAGTGCACTCTATTGTGAACGAGATGCAACTTCATTAGTATGCATTATATAGCGTTGAAGACTCTTTTTTACTTTTACTTACTGTCTCTACGGATTCAGTAAGTGTGCAATTAATGTTTTTGTTTATGTTTATTCAGATTGCAAAGTTAGTTAGTATTGTTAGCAAAACTCTTTTTAGTTTTTAAAGATACCTTAGCCAAAATGATTTAGTTACTAAATTTACATTAATATCACTTCAATATTATGGACTGAAAATCATCCACTTCCACACAGCTCTCAGATCCATAAATGATCCATAAATCTGTAAATGCTGCTCTGGGGGGGGTGTTCATGGCCCTTTAAAGTGAATAATGGGAGCAATGGGAGAGGATACTTTGATTGGTTTAATGCATGCTACACCCAAAACACACCCATAACCTGGGCCCTGGGCGTGCCAACAATTTTCTCTATCCTTAAAATAGCAAAAGTGGAATCGGACTAAGATAGAGCCCTCCAAAGAAAAATAAAGCCCTCCAAAGAAAAGCTGCAGTTGAATAGTTGCTGTGATGGCTCTGAAAGATAGAAATTTAATGGAAGGCCAGCTAGTTAGAGCTGTGTGATTATTAAATCTTAATGCTCTAATCTCAAGAGGCCCAATAGTGACAGACACTGATAATTAGCATCTTTTTTAGTGTGTACTCCTCCCATGCTGAAATAGACAGCTCAAATAGTACTCTGTTGAGTAAACCCAAAGTTCTATTGTGATCCGAATGGCAGTGAGGTTTAACAGGGTAAGTGTAATGGAGGTTAGCTAGCGAATAAACCTCACTTTCCTGATCTCGAGGGGCACAGACGTGACAGACGCTAGAGGTTAGGGTCTTCAGTGTCCTTGCAATTCCATTCTGGAATTATCAGCTTGAATCCCACTTTGTCAAGTAGAACTGGCGGTTTTTGTGCTTTCACTGGTCTCCTTTCGCATTCATATATAAGTTGTGTGAGCTTATTTTGCAAAATTAGATCAGAAGATCAGAAACACATATACAGTACATAGTACAGTACATCTGGTCATAGACCCAACTGTAAAAAATGGACAAAATAGATGGCTTAAAACACCAGGTATAAATACAATTGTGTCCCCCTCATACTTTTGATGGGTGACTTAAATGTGTCTTTATACCAGTGTAAACAACATTGCATAAATGTGCTACAGGGATAGCTCACTCAAAACTTTAAATTCTGCCTTCCTTTACACACCCATTGTTCTAATCCAGTTTGAGGTAGTTGTTTCTGTTGAACACAAAATAAGATATATTAAAGAAAGCTGCAAACCAGTAACCAGTTCCATAGTATTTTTTTTTCCTATGGATGGCAATAGGTTTATAACATTCCTCAAAATATCAATTTTTGTGTTCAATGATGAAAAAATCTTACTGGTTTGGAACAAGTCAAGGGTGATTAAATCATAACAGAATATTCATTTGGGTAAACTATCTCTTTAACTCAAAAAGGAGAGTTCGGTCCTTTAAGCTGGTTTGCAGGTGCTTTTTATAAATAAATAAATACAATAAAATAAAGAATTTAACATTTTTATCTGAATATTTTTTTTACAGAAAAAGATAAAGGCTGAAGGACACGTTCACAAGTTTATAAGTTCTGGTTGGTTACCTTTTATGCTGCATTTTTGTTTACCCAACATTCCAAAATCCCATCATTGCAAGTTCATGCAGTTTTATGTTTACCAGCTCTCATCAAGAGCTCATTAAAAGCATTACTTCACTCCAGAATTAGAAATTGCCTTCGAATTTCCTTACCCTATGTTATCCAAGGTCTTTCTTTTATTAAAAAAAGCAATTAAGCACGGAAAACATTCCCAAATTTTTCTCCATTTAGTGAACTTCAATGAGCACCAATGGCTTAAATGTTAAAATTCTTTCTGTGCAGCTTCAAATATTATCCCTGCTCAGGAAAAAATATTATTAAGTGAAACAACTAGTCATATGTAAAAAAATAAAGCACAATTGTTCATGCACTAGCTCTGCAATGAACATCTACAACTGCAACTGCATTTGAAAGATCAAGCATGATATATGCAGAAATACATGTTTTAAGTGCGAAGGACGAACATTAAACAGTTATATGCTGAATGGCATACTAATATGTAACATTGTTTATAGTACAATATGTTTTAAAGTAACTGTTCAATCTGGAATGTTTAAATCAGGGGTGCCAAACTTTTTCGTATGAAGGGCCAAAAACCAAATATCATTGAGAGCCATGGGCCAAAGGTAAATATATCAAACTATTTTACATAAAAGTTGTCATGAGTAATTTCCTAATTTATTTCCTAATATTTCAAAATAAATAGAAAATTTGACTTTAATTTGTATTATCTCATGCAGTATAACTTTTAAAATGATAACTTACAGCAATAAAAAACATAATCACATTTATAACACAGTGGAGTTCAATTCTGAATAACGGGTCAAGCAGAATCTGCCTTTGACTTGATTTGGTCACCAAAGTCTTTGCATTGTCGGGTGACTTATGTACATTTAAATAAAATCTGATTAATTTACACCATTTAATTGAAGTGTTTAATTTCAGTTAGCTTTTTTACATTCAATTTGAATTTACATTCTCTAAACCATCCCCATTATTCTTAGGTGAGATGGCAGGCCAAATCAAAGATTACCACAGGCCAACTTTGGTTCGCGGGCCCTAGTTTGGGTATCTCTGGTTTAAATCTTTTGAGACCTAAAAGACATATTGGATAACAAGGTCAGTAAATGACTGAAAAATGTTTTCTATAATGAACTAATCCTTTAAGTTTGAAGAATCAGAAATTCCTCCATTATACACAGAAATGAATATCTGCTACAAAAAGTCAGTTCCGATGTTGCTCCACATCTGCCCTCTGTTCATTTGTGCCTCACAAAAGCAATGTTTTCTCCTTGACCTGTTGTCTTTGTTGCACCATCAAAGAGTCATGTATATACGCAGGTCTGTGCAGTTGTTCATCAGGAAGCAGGCCCACCTTCTCCCCTGACAACTGCCCAATTATGTATATCACACTTGGCCTACTGTTTGCACTAGAAATAATCAATACAGGACGTGCGTGAGCGCACACAGATTTTGGTCGAAGAAATGCATGAAAACTTAATCGTGTGCTGCAGCTGAGATCGGAGAAATCAAATGTGATGGGTGATGGAGGCTTATGTGTTTGTGTTTGAGTGCGCCTGAGTGCGTGTTTACTGGTGTCTTGCCTGTGTGTGTGTTTGTGTGTGTATATGGGTCAATGTCAATGGTAAAATGTCTGAGACGGAGAATTCTTTTTTCTTTTGTAAAATGCAAGAGGCTAGAAATGTGTTGTTTTTATTTATTTAATAAATACTATTTTCATAATTTTTTTATTGAATGAACACTGTTTTCCAACAAGGATGTGTTCGGTTAATTAAAAGTTGTTGTCTTTTTATATAAAAAATAAAAGTGAAACCACTTTTTTACACATTTGTTTTGAACTTCTGAGTAATGAAAAAAATATTTCCACAAAAATAATTAAATATAATAAGATAATAATAAGACATGTTTCTTGAACACCAAATAATTCATTCATTCATTCATTTATTTTCTTTTCGGCTTAATCCCTTTGTTAATCAGGTGTCGCCACAGTGGAATGAACCACCAACTTATTCAGCATATGTTTTACGCAGAGGATGTCCCTCCAGCCACAACCCAACACTGGGAAAACACCAAATCAGCAAATTACAATTTTTCAAGGGTTCATGACACACATATGTCTGAAGTGAAAAATTACTGCTAAACATTTGGCTTTGCTATCACACGCATACATTACAATATAGAATATGTCTAAAAAGAGATAAAGTATTATTAATTGTACTAATATTTCTTAATATTCTTATGAGATGATTAATATTCTCATTATTTTTTTGTATTTTAAAACCCTGAAACCCCAAAACATACAATGCTGGCATATTAACTGTATCTAAAATCAACAGAGAACTAGAAACAACGTCTAACACAAACATGATTTATGTATGAGCAACTTTGCATGTATTCAAATGAATTCTAAATACTAAAATCATTGTATTATGGTTATATTTTTTTGTATTTAGCTGTAATATCAATGGCAATATGCTTTCAATAGCATTGCTTAAAGAGATAGTTTACCCAAAGCTATTACCTAAAGTTGTATTTTTTGGGGTGAACTATCCCTTTAAACTCAATTTATACATTTATAATATACAGTGGTGGAAAGAGTACTGAAAAATCATACTTAAGTAAAAGTACCATTACTTGCCTAAAATTGTAGTGCCAGTAAAAGTATGTTTTAAATATTACTCAAAGTATGAGTAAAAAGTAGCCCCCTTAAAAGTACTCAAGAATAGTGAGTAGTGAGTATTACGCTGTAAAAAGCTAATGCATTTACATGTAATTTGAGGATGTGTGTAAACGGAACATTCTGTAGTGCATTTAGTAATTGCCCAGAAGGCACACAACATCATAAGACATTAATATTATGTTAGATTTAGGTCGTAACAGCAGGTGACCAAAATTCTAAGTGTAGCCAGCGTCTAAAGACAATGTTGTTTTAATATCCAAAAATGACATCAAATGACGTTGATATTTGGTTGATTTTAGGTTGTGTTAGAAAGTGACCAAAAGCCAACATCGAGCAAAGATCTTAACCCAACGCCATGTTGATGTCAAATACTGACATTTATTCATCAGGTGCGGCAACCAAAATCCAACATCTTATAGACGTCATAGTGGCAACATCCACACAACATCAAGCTGTAATATCATTAGACGTTGATATTTGGTTGATTTTAGGTTGTGTTGGAAAGTGACCAAAATCCAACATCGAGCCAACATCTTAAACCAACATCATATTGATGTCAAATACTGGCATTTATTTGTCAGGTATGACAATCACAATCCAACATCTGATAGACGTCATAATGGTAACATCCACACAATATTAAGCTGTAACATCGTTAGACGTTGATATTTGGTTGATTTTAGGTTGGACGTTGGACATTGACGTCGACTTGACGTTGAGTTCTGACGTCAACCCAAATTTTTTTTCAGACAAAATCCCCATGGTGGTGCAACTTTGGGGTACAACATCAATCTGATGTCATGTTGACACCCTGTGCCTGCTGGGTGTTTAAGGCCATTTCCGTCATCAGACAGTAAACATCCGTCATCTTCTCATCAGTGACATGCATCTAAACAGTGCTTCCAAACAGATTGCTGCAATTATAAATCGCCCATATCTTGAGGTAGTTCATTATGATGCTATTTACCTACTATGTGCAATTTGATTGGACAGGAACCACAAGCCTGTTTTTTCTAATAAACATAGACAAGAAAAAATAAAGTAGTGACTGCAGGTTGAAGGAAAGTAATCGAGTAAAAGTACGGATACAGCATTAAAAATGTACATGATGTACGGAAAATGTACAGAAAGTAAAAGTACACATTTTTAAACCTACTTAGTAAATTACAATTCCAAAGAAAAACTACTCAATTACAGTAATTTGAATATTTGTAATTTGTCACTTTACACCACTGATAATATAAAATGACAACATTTCAAAACAATCCACAATCTCCAGATTACATACATTAAAACCTAAAAATGGATGCATTGTTGTTAGAAGCCTTTTATTTTATTTGTTAGCCTTTTAATTGTATTTGTTATCCACAGAACACAGAATGAGTTTATTGAATAAATCTAGTAAAAAAATTATAAAATAAAAATACTACTATCATATGACACATTAAAAAACGTGCCCATCTTTAAAAGTGTGCTGCTGTCTTACCAGTCAAAAGGGTGACAGGTGGAAGTCTGTCGTGTGCTCTCTTTTTCATGAATGAATATAAGCACAATCCATGCAATTACAACGCTGGTCATTTTTAGGGGCCTCCTTCCTCAACCAGACTCTCGCAGGTCCAATCTAATGAAAATGCTGAACTTACTGGTGCGTTTAATTGTATATATGAGGAAGCTAAATGCTTTGGGTCGGATGTGGGGGCACGACGAGACGAAGGCCGCTGGAGTGATGCAGCGAGGGAATGAAAGCAAGCCGGGCCCTACAAGTGGAAAATTTGATTCAGTTTAAACATAGCATTTCATTTATTGATCCATTGTAGAGGAGGGGAACATGGGCTGAGAAGACAAGGAGAGCAGATGGATTCATCTGAACATGTTATGAGGGAACAGCAGTTTGGGGGAGGATATCGAATTGGAAAACCCTAAGTTGGCGTAACAGATCAAATGGAAATGTTGCTTAAAGTGTGATTACGTTTCCTGAATGCGGCAGGATCCGTCTGTCCGCACGCACGTGCCTGCTGGTTGATTTAAAGCTAAAGAGGAGATGTAATATCTGAATGAAACTAAGATGATGACTGCTCCATTTTGCTGTGTGTTTAAATACCAGCAAATATGCAAATAAATAAACTCTGCATTAAATATTCATGAAGCAAATTTTCCATAGGGCTCATAAGTGCTGAAAATCCCCAGTGAAATGGATTTGCAAAGTAAGAGTTTAGGATTTAAACCAGCATAAAAATGAATACAATTTCTGATAACATACACTTTTCCATATTTTTTACATTATTTGTGTGTCATTTACATATTTATCCAATATTTACAGATGGATACAGGCTTGTAATAGGGCCATATAGGTGAAAAGATATGACATATCTCTTTCTATTATCACAGCCAATCAATAATTCATACGTCTTTACACCAGACACAGAGGAGCAGGGAGGAGCCATGCAAACACACACAGGATGCTGAAATCAAGCCCACATTTCAGGAACAGTGGCAGCGGTAAAAGTACCAGCAGCTTTGGATGGGGAAATGGAGAGAATGTGAAGACAAAAAAAAGAGAGAGGGAGAGAGAGGGAGGGAAATAACATGACGGGCATATTCATTATTCCTGTGACATTCTCATGTTGCTCCTCTGTGAGAGGATAACCTTTCTCTCCTGAAGTCCCAGAGAGCTATTCACACAATCACTTACAACATTAATCAAAGCGCGCAGTCTAATGGTTTTTGACGTGCGGCCCCACTTTATGGGCTGCAGTCCAACCAGCGCCCACTGATGCATCTGTTAACGCTACTCTAGCAGCGCTTGGCTAATGCTAATGGCAACACAGACGCTTAGCCATCAAGCACTTAAGGACATGGATGCCATTGTGTGATGCATAAAGAAAGGCATATTTGATGGCATGCAAATGTGGGGTGGGGGGCATTACTTGATGAGGATTTCTGTAGTTATATTGCAGAGACGCCATCATTTTATTGCTTATGGTGTTTGCAAACGTAAGACGGTAATATAGTGTTTTTTTCTGCTGTGTATAATGAAGAATTTTTGGCTGTGTTTACTCTTGATTAGTTTTGTCTGGACTGATTAATAAAATGACATTTAGCCTCAGTTTGCTTAGCATTCACTTTTGTTTAAAACTGAATCTGAATATACAAAAAATAAAAAAATAAATAATAATAATAATAATAACAATTTTCTTTTGGAACTAACTACTCCTTGCTTGTTGTGTGTGTACATATGATGGCATTTTATCAGCTCAGAAATCATAAAAAGTAAAAAAAAATGCTTAATTAAGTAAAAAAAGGGCCAGATATTCCTCTGTCACATACACAAACAAACATTTGGTTCAAGAAGACACATTTTTGATATCTGTTTTATGGGCAAAAATAGGCGGTCCAAAAAGAGGTGTCCAAGCAAGCATTGTCTTGGCTAAAACAACATTGCAAAAAAAAAAAAAAAAAAAAAAAAAAGAATAAAAAGCCAATCAATTTGCAACAGTAAAATAAAATTCACTCACTATTTACTCACACTCAAGTGGTTCATGGTTTTGAAACTTGTAACCAATGACGTCCATAGTAGAAAAAAAACTAAAACTATAGAACTCAATTTTCAGTTTTTAGAGTTTTACAGGATTTTTCAGAACATCTCATTTTCAACATGAGACAAAAATTCAAACAAGGTTTGTGACAAGTAAATGTTGAGTAAATGATGATAAATGAGATTTCAGTTTTGGGTGAACTATCCCTTTAATAAATGGGAAATGGAGGTACTTTATTTTTCCTTAAATGCATTAGAGATGTCTGTAGTGCAAATAACCTGCATTATGTTTACCTAAACAGTGGTTGCCATTGCTGTGAAATTATAGCACAGTAGTACAATATTATACAATAACATGAAAGTGTAGAATTACAAGAAATTTCTGGAACCATTGCTGTCAGTACTTTAAAGTTTTAGAAGAGCCACAAAACAAAAACATAGTACTTAAAACTGTAGAACTGCAGTAAATCACTGGAGCCATAGCTGCCAGTACTTTAACGTGTAAAATAGAAGAACAGTTGCAAAACTGTAAAATTACAGTAAATGACTGGAACCACTGCTGTCATTATATTAATGTAAGTTTATGGGTGTTTTCTTAAAGCTAAATTTTGGCTGTCAGTGAAAATCTAATAGATTTTTTACATTAGTCCAAAACATATCTGCCAACATTTGTCCCTGAAAATCAGAGTGACCGGGAGGCCGAACCGGGGTGTAAGGTGTCTGAATAACACTGTTGAGAAGCGGGTACTGTGTACTGTAGTGTTAGTAACTACTATGAAGTGTGTTCCGGGCTGCCGCTGCAATCAGATCCTATACCAATGTTGGCGACCCAGGGGTTTCACAGACCAAAATGCTGAGGACCGGGTGAAATGGTTGAAATTATGAGAGTATAACAAAATAACAAAACGGAATGGTTCCGGGAGATGGGTCTGAGATACGGGAGACTCCTGGGAAAAACGCGAGTGTTGGCACGTACGGTCCAAAATAGACTATAGTCATCAAATAGGCAGGAATGAATTACATGTGAAGTCTCTGTCTATATGATGACTAGTCTATTTTTCTATTGTTAGATATTCTATTAGATTTTCACTAATATTTTAGCCTTGTTTAAACCAATGCATCGATGTTTGAATGTCTTTTAGATTTTAAACACAAAATTGCTTGGTGGGATGATTGAACAATCGTTACATCTTATGACATCATGTCCTGTTTTCACTTTATTTATAGATGTGTTTGGTCGATTTTGCATCCATATTTGCTTCTGTCCACACTTGTTTGGAAGAGGACTGTTGTTTGGTGCAGAATGGAAGCTTTTAAAATTATTCAGATGAACCACACCAACTGACAAATGACACCTGAGTGTATTTTAACTGCACAAAACTTGCAAACTGTGAACACATCCTTAAAGTTAATGTTCTACCAAAAATGAGAATTAGATTAGCATCATAGCATCGATTATATAATTGTTCTCTGTGGTACACCATTTTATATTTAAAAAATTAATGTTTTTTGTGCAAGAATGATCAAAATACCTGTCTGTTTATAGCAAAATGCAGAAGACTGTAATAGTGTATTCTTTATAGCATGTATTGGTTTGTTAAAGTATGAGTATAGTAAAAACCAAATTTATTTTCTGTGTTGTCTAATTACTTGGATAAACATTTTTCTAGAACTATTTTGTGTGTAAAACTAGTGCTTTAATGAGCTTTCACTGGAGAGGGAATCTTGTATGTGCATATTTGCTGGAAACTTCTGGGAATTTCATTTAAAGATTCTCCAATAGTGATAAACAACAAGAGGGAATAATTAAGAGAACAATTAGGACACTTATCTACTGTTTGCAATCTTATTAAACTGATAGTCTGTCATTTGAACATAGTGCACTGCAAATAATTGTATAGTACTTTAATTAGCAGTACTACAGTTCAGTGTTATTTAGATTTTATCTGGGACATTCATTCATTCATTCATTCATTCATTCATTCATTCATTCATACATTCATTCACCCATTCATTCATTCATTCATTCATTCATTCATTCATTCATTCATTCATTCATTCATTCATTCATT
>CAIGQZ010032813.1:6833620-6853973 GCA_903798205.1 Danio tinwini
TATATATATATATATATATATATATATAATTTTAGCATGATAATCAAGCTATTTTTGTTTTTTCAAAGAGGGACAACATAATACAAAGCTAAATTACTACAGAATTTGTATAATGTTATATGTAATACTACATATTAGGTTTTAGTTAATGTTATTATATTTTAAAAAGTTATTTAATATAAAAAGCATTAGTATAATGCAATTTAATAAATTACTTTAATAATAGTAATTTAATAATAAGCACAAATATGGACTTTTTTTTGCTTGCATCACTCTGTACAATTTAGCTATATACCAGAACTCATTACATTGTCAAATAATATTTAATAATTTATTATTATTATAATGCATTTTTTTCACGTAACAAAAATAGGCAGATTCTTCCAAAATCAATGTTATATTTACTTTTATATTTATAAGCTACAGCTGCTTGACAGAATTGTATTTAATGATATCTGTGACATAAATTCTCCCAGCGGGCGACCGGAGGGAAAGTGTGCACGTTTCGCTCTCCGCATGGCCTCATTGTGATCTCCAACTCATTTGAAGAACCAAGCCCTATTGATGTATGTTTCCAAACCCGATTCGCTCGCAGAAAATCCTATGCTTAAAAGACAAAAGGGGCAATTAGAGAAGGCGCTGTTGTTGTGCATTAAAGGCTCTGTCCTCTCTTTGCTGTCTGCTTCTGCTTGGATTATTACACTTTCAGTGGAGGATTTAACCAGAGGCCAGTTGGGCCATCGCCTGAGGGAGGCTCCCCCTGTTCAATGCACTCGAGATGCACTGCTCCCCCTCTGCTTTTATTGCCTGCCTTTCATTCTGCCAGGCAATCCCTCCGCAGTCAGTAGGCTCACAGGATAACCTGCCTCAGGCGGTCCCCAAAAACCCTAAATCAGCTCGTCTTATATGTATGCAAGCCCAAAATGTGCCTCGCTGCCACCTGATATAACTCAAGCTACAAAGAAACGGGAGCTTGTGTCAGCTAGCCATGTCTGCTGTTCTACTGGCCTGGAAGGAAGTTCAGCACTTTGGAGAAGGATTTGCAAATGTTAGCTTGGGACATGATGTGCAGTCAAAGAGGTTTCGGGCAATGGTGTGAGGACTTGTTAATAAAATATTTGCCGAAATCTTCCTGTTCTGTTTAAAGATACAACACAAAAGCAATATGTTTTAATTTGACGTTTGATGTGCATGGACTGATGCAAAAAACATGATGGTCTTGAACTCAACACTGCAATGATGTCTAGCTATTTAAAACATTTTAATTTGTCCAGACTTTTGCGCTATTAGTAAATTAATACAATTCCGAATACTGAATTTTGAGGTGAAGTGGTAAACAGAATGCAGACTTAAATTTTGAAGTAGAATTTAACCCATTTAAAGGTTTTCCGTTCCTGTGGAAGATTTATTTATTTATTTTTAAATATATTAAATAATATTACAATAATAAAACATATAATGTAAAGTTCAGACTGCCCCGATTTTGACTCGCCGACAGATTTTGAGAAATCGACAAAAAAATTGGTGCTCATTCACGTGATGAACAATCTTTATATGCTAAATATCTGGACCTATCAGCAATTCAAATCATGCCGTGTGAAATGTGTTATGATTGAAAATAACATCTGTGGCAACGCAGTGGCGCAGTAGGTAGTGCTGTCGCCTCACAGCAAGAAGGTTGCTGGTTCGAGCCTCGGCTGGGTCAGTTAGCGTTTCTGTGTGGAGTTTGCATGTTCTCCCTGCGCTCGCGTGGGTTTCCTCTGGGTGCTCCGGTTTCCCCTACAGTCCAAAGACATGCAGTACGGGTAAATTGGGTAGACTAAATTGTCCGTAGTGTATGAATGTGAATGAGTGTGCATTGATGTTTCCCAGAGATGGGTTGTGGCTGGAAGGGCATCCACTGCGTAAAACAAATGCTGGATAAGTTGGTGGTTCATTCTGCTGTGGTGACCCCGGATTAATAAAGGGACTAAGCTGAAAAGAAAATGAATGAATAACATCTGTGATTACCTACAGCCAATGAGAGAACAGCATCCCCTAGTATAAGTATCTGCAAGACAGTGGGAACTTGGGGGAGAAGTTAAAAGGGCTTCTTTTTGATCTATTTCAACCAAAGAAATGAACGAAAAACTAGTGTAAATTTGGCAGCAGCAACCGTGTCTGTTTGACGTGTAATCTGAGCAATACCACAAAAAAGAAAAAAAAAATGTTGAAGAGAAATTGTTAATTCTAATTGGGAAAGACCTTTTTACAGTGTCTGCTATAATGTTAATGCTGTTTTTGATGTGCTTACATAGATGAATATGGCCACTGTGTTAAATGCACAGTAGTATGATCTTATTGCCACATTAGATCGTTATGATAATATAATATATGCCTTCAGTGATTTCCTAAAGATAAATAAAAAAAAAAAGTAACTGGAATAACTACAGCAGTCGCGATCATCTGATCTCATATGAAGCAAGAGATTGCGATGACGTATGATGACGTGTGCAGGTGCTGTAGCGCTGTCCCATTCCTTAGAGGTAAATTTTGAAGCCCTTCACATTTAGTTTTAAGGGCCAAGGGGAAGGGGTAGGCATACTAAAATAGAATTGGGATTGGGCCAAAGTCTAAATTGAGTCTATAACTCTATAACATGTTTTTAGGAGAGCGGGAGTGGCTAGGTGGAGATGGCTAAACAAAGCATGTAAAGGAAGTATTGGAGTCAGCAAGATAAACAGCATTTTTCCAGCCTTGATCTCATCAACATAAATTGTGAACATAGGCTCATTCTGAAAACGTAGCCCTATATACGTTTCTGGAGACCACGAATTATGTAGCCAGAGGTACGTATGGCCGCATTTCATTTTTTAAACGAAAGCTACAGGGTCGTATGATGCCATTCCTTTTCGCGCTTACCATCATATAGACCGCTTTCCCGCTGTAACCAGTTTGTCCCGTTAGCTCGCCATCTACTTCGGCGGACTTGAGATGCAGAGAGGAGTTGACCATGACGACGGGGTTCGAGTCCGGTGAAGAACCGTTCCAGAAAGCAGGTAAGACAAAAACAGAATCCAAAAAATTAAATAAGCAAGTAAATAACAGGGTGAGATTGTGGTAAAATCTGAAAATGTGGTAAAAATTAGGTGAGGGCTTTTTTTTCTGGATAGCTTTTGAAAATTGTTGGTTGGGTTCAGGAAAGTGGGTGGACAATGGTCAATCAATACAATTGGTTGAGTTTAGGGAATGAGGAAGGTTGGTCAGTCGATTGGTCAGTCAGTAAGTCATTCAGTCAGTCAAACAGTCATTCAACGGCGGCCTCTGATTGGTTTACGTGAGAACAGCAGGTGCGAATGGTACTCATGATAGAAATTTAAGATCTCAAGAAGCGTACACAGCAGCCTCTCATGGATTTGCTAAAACAAAAACTGCAAAAAACTTACCCCCTGGGATGTATTTCGCAGCCTCCAGAAATATATATAGAGGTACGTTATCAGAATGAGCCTGGGTTGTAAATAGTAGCATGCATTGATCAAATGAAGTATTGGGAAGCATCACCTGAAGACAAGGGAAAAGTTGTTGAGAGCATTTGCATCACTGGGGCTCAGCCAGTACTCAGGAAACAAAAGGTTTAATGTCCCTCACAGCTGGCTGTTACAGTTTCGAATGAAATCATATAATTAAAAACCAAAGAATATATATTTTCAGATATAGATAGATATATAGATTATTGTTAATTTAAAAGTAGATTATATAAAATCATATTTCCACAGATTTAAAAGATCTTTATCGATTTTACGACAAAAGTTTTGCTAATCCACATGTTTGCTGTCAAACCGATGAAGATCTTTTCTTAATTTGCCGTTGTCTTTTGTAATTACATGTGTTTTCTTAAGCCTCATTCACACTCCGAGCAAATTGGCGTGGCAAAAAGACAAGCGACCGTTCATTTGAACGAAGACTGATCGACTTTCTGTGACCTTCCTATGAAGTTGAGAATCCTTCAACTTTATGCAAATGAAGAGCGACTTTCTTGAATGGCAGCCAATAGGAGCACCAGTAGATCTCACATGATCCTCTCTCAGCTCTTGCAGAGGCCGGTTGCATTCTCCCTGCTGTAGACCTACACAGACCTGTCTTTGTAGCAGTTCACCACCCAGAGTGACAGGCAGCTACTAAGTCGTTGCTAGTGTGAATGAAGCATTACATTACAGGATGTTAAACTCTCTCAGCCACCTTATAAAACACATCCAGGGTAAGAAATACTGAATAGTTCCTCCCACTTTTTAAACAGCAAATTGCATGTTGTTTATGTCACAGCTCAGCCCACAGTTGTTGAGCTCATAACCACCACAGCCGAGAGGGGTCTGGATGCAGACAGTGGCAAAATACAGATAGTGCAAATACAACGACAGTGCAAAATACAGACAGTGCAAATACAACGACAGTGCAAAATACAGACAGTGCAAATACAACGACAGTGCAAAATACAACAACATACTCACAAAACAAACAAGACAGTGTAAATTTGTCAATGTTGACAGTGATGTGTACGATGGATAGGTGTACACATAGTTGTAGGCAGTATTGTTTAAGTATGGATTGGTTAAAGTGCAGTGCATGCTACATCTTTATGGTGTGCAGTGTGGGGTATGGAAGAGTTTGACCATTGAGTCACATTGACCATTGAGTCACATTGACCATTGAGTTTTTCCTATTTAAAATCTGAGTGACACGTCTTGTGTATTCTATATTATTTGGTTCTTATTATTTATAATGTTTAGGCAAACACTGCATGAATGCATGGTCGCACTGTATGTATGTTTTGTGGAGGGCAGGATGCTTCAGATTGATCAGAAGAGAAAGCATTTGACTGGTCATAAAATATGATGAGAAGTAGAAGTGCATGGCGATGTCATGAGACTCTGTGATCCTTATTTCTGGAAATAAGATTTGAATGCTTTATAAATGTGAATTGAGTTTTTGCTTTGGATCACGCTCATTTATAACTAAAGACTATAGAATACACAAGACATGTCACTCGTATAGTTTTAAATGGGGAAATGTGTAACGGTCAATATGGCAAATGAAGCCCCACCTACTATTACAGGAGCCAATCATCAATCTACAGACTGACCATTCTCTGGGGGAGGGGTTTGGACAAGACGTGGGTTTCTGCAGATTTCGTGTGATTTGAACGTTTAGTAATGAAACTAAAATGACAGTTGTTGTTTAATTTTATTGGTGATTCCTACTATGAAAATTCAATCATAAGCTTGGCAAGCAGTTTTGGAGAATTTGATGTTTCCCAATTAAACAGAATGCCCAAGCATACTGGCCGAGAGGTGTTCAAAGATGGCCGACGAGTGAAATGACTTTCCTCAAAAGGACATTGTTTAGATATAACCTTAACCCTGTAATATTGACTTACAAGTTACATGTGGATTTAAGGAGGACTTTAAATGCCACATATTGATATTGTCCTTATCTAAAAATAGAAATGCAGCATTTCAACTGTTAAAAAAAGTCTAAACAACAGAAGTTTTCCCAAAGTTTTGTCAAGTGGAAAGTTGCATTTCAGCCTTCATCCTTTCCCTTAAACTTACAGCACAGAAGTTCCTCAAAACCCCAAACTGCACCCCTTTTCTCATGAATATCAAATGACCCCATCATATTCATTTTCAACTTTTCAGAATCCAGCGACTGTTTCCCCTTTCTCCGGCTCGCAAAAAAACATCCCTTGCCTGTAATCGTGTAGTAGTACAAGCCGGCTTGTCAAATCCCTGTGTGTTGGAATGGCTGATTTGGGTTGATGGTTCTATTAAAAGCAGTTTTCCAAAGCCGCTGAGTGACAGCTTTCTGCCAGGCTGGCTTGTGTAGAGGGTAAATATTGCAGGAGGCCAGAGTCTCAGGAGCATGTGTGGTCGAGAGCTGTGATCTCTGATCTCGGGGAAAGCACACAGCAGGACGTGATCGCTCAGTCCGACACTCGACACTCGCTCTGCAACCTCCAGACTCTCCAGCTCAGCTTTGAATGTCAGGAACATACTCCAGGCTCCCGTTCAGAGCCGCACATCACAGCTTTTAGCTCAAACAACTGCTTGTTGCTGATCACTCAAGTCTCACTGGGCTGCAGGTGAAAGTTTCCACCGGCATGCAGTGATGGTGCGGTGTTGCAAGCGCATGTATTATGGGGCTTTGCAAAGCAGATTGAGGCTGAATACTGATTTATAAATCTTGAGGAATCTCTAAGTATGATATGCATGAGTTGTGACTGGGGGATGAAAAGCCTATATGCTGATATTGTAAGATTGTTTTGAGTCATACATGTAAGGTTTTTATTTAGTAGGGAAGGATGCAGATTTTCAAAAAAATTATTGTAAAGACAGGTATTAGGGTTAGATTGAACCCAGGCTAATTCTGATTACATACCCCTATATACATTTCTGAAGAAAGGAAAATATGTTCCAGGAGCTACATTTTTGTTTTTTGCAAAACCACCAGAGGCGCCTGCTTTTCACACATAATTTCACTAGAGGCTTCTGTTGACTGACTGGTTGATCGACTGTCCCACCCTCCTCTTTCCCTTAACCCAAGCGCAGTGTTTTCAAAAGCAATCCAGTAAAGGAAAAATGCCCATAGCGTTCATTTGAAAAAAGATATGCAGCCATACGTTTCTCTGGCCCTAATTTGCAATCTCCAGAAACGTTTTCAGAATGAGCCTATGTTGATTAGATTTTAGACAGAGTTTATGCTACCGTCAAGCCCAAAATTTAATCACACCCTATTTTTTAAATGCAAAGTACATAATACAGGACGTGTAGGCCTAGTTAATGTTAGTTACTGTATTTACTAACATGAACAAACAATGAACAGTACACTTATTAACATATTTATTTATGTTTATTAACATTATAGTGAAAATACAGTCGAATGATGACACTCGAATACCCTGTCAGAAAAGTCTAGTGGCTGGAAATGAGCTTTTTACAGTGTCTGCTATAATGTTATTGTTGTTTTTTGTGTTTACATAGATGATGAATATGGCCACTCTGTAAATGCACGAAATAGTTATGATAACATTATCTATGCTTTCAGTGATTTCCTAAAGATACAGAGAACTACATAAGAACTACCGCAGTCGCGATCGTCTGATCTCATATGAAGCAAGAGATCGCAATGACATATGATGATGTGTGCAGGTGCTGTAGTGATGTTTTTTCTTAGGGGTAAATTTTGAAGCCCTTCCCCTTCACACTCTGTTTTATGGGCCAAGGGGAAGGGGAAGGGGTTGGGGTAGAAAAATAGAGATTTGACATTGAGATTGTGCCTAAATAAAACCGATTATGTGGTAACAACACTATACAACCACACACTGTGAGTTATTTATTAAGCATTAGCAAAGGGTTAACTAATCATTTGTTAAGATTTAACTCTACATTATAAGACATTAGTAAGCAGGTTATAAATACAGCTACAATTGCCGTATTCTTGACTTAAAATCATGTATAATGTTCTTAATGTTTATATGTTCATACATTGTTAATTATGAATTTTTCATTACTTAATTAACTATTGCAGCATTTAACCATTTGTATGAAAGAGGTGTTGGAAGTTTTTAAGGTCATTCAGAATGAGTAACTATATGATTAATAAACTATTCGAAATAATATAAAATTATAAAATTGTATAAATTATAAAAAATATCATAAAATTTGATAAAACAACAACACTATATTAATTTAACAATATGACAAAATTTATTTAACTGTTTCGGTGGTTTTCAGTGATGTTCAAACTGTACAGTAATTTTATTTATAAACACGATTGCAAAGATTTATTTTTCATTTGATGCAGTTTCATTTGTGTATCATGTATCTTTTTTTAGAGGATAACTGTCTTTAATTGTCATTCATAATGGATTTACAAAGCATAAATAGTCCTCGACTTAGATTAGGTCACAAAACTGAACGCTGTTGTGTTATTAAAGCAAACTAACTATTACTATATGCTTTAATAATAAGATGTATAAATATAAATTTAAAGGGCACCTATTTAACCTCTTTTTTAAGATGTAATATTAATATTATGGTTCTTCTGAGTGTGCCAGTTTAGGTTCAGTTCAAAACACAATTCCAATTTGTTATTATGATGTGTTAAAAAGTGCCATTTTGGGGGCATGTTGCTTCAGATGAAAATTAGTTTCGACTTCTGCCCAACTTAAAAAGGGGGTGGAGTCAATAGCTCCCTCTTTGTGTATGGCTGCAGACAGAGAGAAGCAACATGAGTGAGAGAACCAGCATTCAGCTGTACATGTACGACTCGGACACAGACCAAGCAGAGAATACAAAATTATTTGTGTCTGTATAGTTTTACAGCCAACTGTGTGCTAGTTTAAAGCTCCGAGCTTGTAGCCTACACCGAGACTAATAACCAAGCTGCGTGGCGCGACGCTGCGTGAGGCTATAACTAAAGGTTGTCATACACCGAATGAGCCGATCAGAGCCATGACATGGCACACCAGACATGCACATTCGCATGATATTTAAAATTTAACTATTCAGATAACGCTCTGTGGCACGGCAAAATATGAACAGTGTCCTGAGCAGGGCCAACGCATCTATAGAGGCGACCTAGGCGGCAGAATAGTGAGCGAACACCCGGTCCTCACTTTCATCCGTAACAACGCGAAATGCATTGCGCTGTGCGTCGATAGTTCATTATTTCCAAGGGACGTGCACGTGAGGCACGTGGAGGGACGCGCACATGAGGCAACGTGCTCGTACTTTCCAGCTGCACCTTGTTAAGGTGACAGGGAGCACCAAAACTCACAAACTGTTGAGCCCAATGAGCCTTACATCTAAAAATAGAGCAAGGGTGTTTCTTTGGTGATGTCGCTTTGACACACGCTGAAAATGGCGGATGTGAAACAACATACTGAGTTTATGGTAATGCACACTTGTCAATCAATATTGGTGGGCGGGGGGACCACACTCCTACGTCAAGTTGCGGTCGATCTCAAAACCGCTCCAATTGGTCCACCGTTTTTATGTAGTTAAATTGAAAAAAAAGGACTAAGTGTGTTTATATCACCCCAATATGACAGTCTATACACTATACCTACACATATATCTGTCCAAACAGCTTGTAAAGTAGATTTTTCACCATAGGTGCCCTTTAAATAGTTTATTAATCATCTACTTACGCATTCTGAATGAACTTAAAAACCACCAACTACTATAAAAAATAAGTAATAATGTAAATAATGCAATACTTCATTTATTAATGAAAAATGTATCATTAGCAAAGTATGAAAACAATCATTAAGCACATTATATATGTGCTTATAACTCAAGGGTACAGCATTTGTAGCTGTATTTATAACCTGCTTACTAATGTGTTATATTGTAACACACAAAAAAAAATCTTACAAACCCTAAGCTTTTGAACTTGTATGTGTAACTAACAAAAAGCAATTGTACAACATAAATAAATAAAAATGGATATATGCTAAAGGCACCCTTAAGAATATACACATACACACACTTACAAACATGAACATCACCAAAAAGCCTTAAATAGACCAGCTAAAAAATTAATATCACTTGGGGTGCCGCAGTTAAACTGCTCTAGTGAAAAATGAGGAGTGCGATTTAGGCCCAGCAAAAGACAGAGAACATTATATTTACCAGCTTAAAAAGACACTAACAGCAGCTGAACTGATACTAAGACTGACATAAAAATAGGCTGGGAATTACTGCCGAATTTCAGCATTTTTGCATCATTTGCTGCTGCTGGCCTTCTGATAAGACAAAGAGCTTTCATAGCATGACGATGGTGGCATTGACAAGCTGCCTGTGCCGCTGTGAAGAACGTCTCACTTTAAGCCTTTTTAAAGGATAAATAAAAGTGGAGAGGAGCGTCAGAATTACACAATGAGTTCAAATGTAAACAAAGCGCACGAGGTGAGAGAGAAAGACAAAGAGCCTGAGTGAAGCATTGCAAATGTATTTCTCCTCCACCCCTATTTTGATGCCCGTTTTTGAGCGTATAAATATTTGATGAAATGGGCCGAAACCGAAGCCATATAACATTCCTGCATTCCTGATGCTCGCTACACCCGTAAGCCATAAACATTAAAGGCATGATTGAGTGCATTAAAATGAACTCATTGGAACAGCGCATTGATTACTTGATGGAGAGTCCCACTACTCAAATACAATAAATAGGGCCAGCAGAATATTGCCTATTGCGTTTGCATATGGGAAAGGACGCGCTGTGGTATTTTGGCGGGCGTTTAGGTACAAACCGTATGCTTTTTCTCCCCCCAGCGTAGGCCCAGGCTTCATGCTTTGTCCCCTCAAATCTATCTTTTTAAATGATGTGTACATTCGGTCTCAGTGGGAAGTTAATTAGGTCCAGAGATTGCTTCAGGTATTGTTCAGGTAATTTAAAATGTCAGAAAACGCAGGATGCCTGCTCTGACCCATGCGCTCTCGCTACCTCTGCAATATCTGGAGCTAGCTAATTATTTTTTCCTTCTATTTGCTGGTAGAAAGAGAACAAGAAAAGGAATAATAATTGGAAATATTAATGAGGTGGGTTTGTTGGACCCAAAAGACTTTTGTAATATCTCAACTGCCAGTGGAATGTTTGCACTCGTGGTGAACCTCCAGATATTTCGGCTAGAATTAACTGCGGTCGGTGTAAAAGTGTCACCGCTACAATAGTCATCAATTCTAGTGTCACTTGTAGAGAGTACGGATGGTGTTGCAATGCTTCATCCAAAAATGAACATTCTGTCTTTCTGCATGCTGTTATTTCGTTAATGGGACAAAATGAAGGATCATCAGTGACACAAAAAGTTATATTGACCACATATTTTCAGGCTCTAATATATTTCTTATATTCAACCTGCTGTATGTATACTAGATCAAAAATCAACTTCAGGAGTCTTGAAACAATATCTGTTATTTACTGTAACATTATCCATAGTTTGTGATTCACATATGATGATATATATAGACAGTGAAAGGTTTAATAAAAGTACATTTGTTGCCATTTTCAGTGGTTTGCTATATTCATAGCTATAGTCTTAATAACTAGTTTATGTGAGGAACTACTTCCTTTCACCACATATTCACATCTCAAATCATCTGTTTAAAAGTGAGAACTTTTTACTTGCATTATGCATTATAATGTCTCACTGAACTAAATTACAACTAAATACAGAGTCAATTTCATCATCAGATAAAAAAATTACTACTGGTTTATTACCTGCCTATTATTGAGATATTAATAGTTTATTAGAGGTTATAAAGTATGATCTTATTTAACATCCCTAATCCTAGCTAATACCTAAACCCAACTTCTATCTTATTAACTATTAATAAACAGCTCATTTGTAGTTTATTAAGCTATTAGTGTTGGTTAATATTTTTTAATACCATGAATTGTGACCTAATCACACTTTATTTTGGTGGTCCATTTGAGTATAAGTAGACTGTCTGCTTAATATCTGTTGATACTGCTCCTTCAACAGACATTTAAATGACTTTAATTGCCCGTTTCCACTGAGTGGTACGGTACTGTACATTTCGGTTTGGTACGCTTTTATGGCCGTTTCCACTGTCAAAAGATACCTAAAAGCAAACTGTACCGTACCACTTTTTAGGTACCCTTTCAAAAGGATACCTAGCACAACCAAACAGTACCAAAAGGCAGAGTAAGAACGCTGAACGCTATTGGTTTTCAGAGATACATCACACACTTGTGCAGCAAGCAGGAATGAAAACAAAGGAAGCATCATGTTTAAAAACACAGCTGAAACATTACAATGTAATGATATATACATATAATAACAAGCCATGGTCAACCCGAACTTAAACAAACCTTGTTGTCATCTTGATGAACAGCCACAAAGCCAAAAAGAAGAGCATAACTACCCTGTGCCATGTAGTTGTTTACAAGGCTGTCTACGCGAGTGGTTTAACTTTCTCACTTGCGCTCACCACGCGTAAATATTTGAAATAACGAACTTCATGATAATAACGAGCGCATGACTATTCAAGTGTTTATGACATCCGATCCTTTCAGAAATGGACAAACGTCAGAGTGACATGTGAAAAAACAAAGGAGAAGCTCAAAGAAATAAATGATTGTTTCAGCAACCTAAACCATGAACAAACTGCCATGTTTAATTATTATCATCACCTTTTGGACTATTATGAACTCAAAATGACGGAATTACTTTCTAACAGAGGTTACATGTGCTGATGAAGATTAAAGACACAGATGAGAGGGTTGCACTGACTGTGAGCTACAGTATATGTTGTGTGTTGTTTTTGAACCCAAATAAGGACTAAATGTATGCTGTGTGTAGTTTTTCTGTAATTGTTAACATATCGGAGACTGTAAGGGTTTGTATGTGTTCATATATGTTGCAGTTTTTTTTTTTTATGCAATCGCAGACGTTACAGTAGGCTATTTTACATTTATTGATCTGTAGTTATAATCAAATCATGTTCATAGAAAGGTTAGTACTGAACATTTATACACAAGTATTTATGTGTATAAAGCATCAGTTTTGTGAGAAATGCTTCTCATATGATATGTGAGCGACCCATACAGCTTTACTTTGACATTTCCTTGAGCGAGAATGACATCGACTGAAACTTTCTGTCATACACCACACCCACCAAAAGGGTACCATTGGTAACCCTTTTGGCAGTGGAAACGCAAGCCTGATAAAGGTGACCCATACCGACCCGTACCATACCTTACTGTACCACTCAGTGGAAACGGGCCTTAAGTAACTTTGCAAGTATTTGTCAACTTGCACTAATCCTATCCTTAACCCCAACCATAACCTCTACCTAACAGTCTACTTATAATCCAATGAGAATTAATTGCAATGTAACTTAAATTTAACAAACGGACCATCAAAATAAAGTGTGACCATCTAAAGTTTTACCAATAAATCTCATCATAGAAAGGCATTAGTTTGAATATCTGCTGGGGAAAGTGATATACAGTATAACCTTTAAACAGTCTCTTGGTACTATCTGATGGCAGAACAATGTAACCTGTATTGTCAATCACCAAACACATATCATTTTGCAATACAAAGTAATGTTATTAAAACACCACTATTATTTTATATAAAATACTATTTATGGATAGCACTGTTGCCTCACAGCAAGAAGGTCACTGGTTCGAGTTTTGGCTGTGCCAGGAGGCATTTCTGTGTGGAGTTTGCATGTTCTCCTCATGTTGGCGTGGGTTTCCTCTGGGTGCTCCGGTTTCTCACACAATCCAAAGGCATGCTCTACAGTTGAATTGAACAAACTAAATTGGCCTTAACGGCTGGAACGTTGCGTAAAACATATGCCGCAATAGTTGACGGTTCATTTTGCTGTGGCGACCTCTGAAATAGACATTAAGCTAAAGGAAATTGAATGAATGAATTATCCATAATATTTAGCTAAGCTATAAAACAAAGCATAAGTCCTTAAATTGACTTCATCAGAGAAGGACTGCTATTCCATAGCAGAAGCAAATGTTCAGGTTTTGATTAAAGATTACCAAAAAAAATGTGTGTAATAATTACATGGATTGGTTTATCTTAATATTACTGTAACAATGTGCCAAAGTCTAAATAAAATAAAATAAAATAATAAAATAAACATTCTTTAGGGAAGACTTTATCCCAACATCCACTAGGAAATCCTATGTCAGCCACCAGTAGATTCCAAAATAAGTGTCTGTGGTAAGGTCATTTTCAAAATACTGAAACAACTGCTATATAAAGGTGTGTATTTATCAATTTTCAGTGAGCTGTACCTTTAAAGGCACATTTTATTCTTTTTTTTCATGTGTCTTTATTAGTAGCTGTTTCTAACATTCAGCTACATACTAAATACTGCTCACACTACATGGACTTGTGTTCTTTGCTCAACAAGAACACAGTTTAGTTTCCTCTGGTGGTGCTGATTTACATTGTGTCTCTCAGGTAATTATCAAGGCTTTGGCCTGTGTCCATGGGAAGGTGCCTGTTCAGTGTGTCTTCAGCAGAAGCAGACATGAAACTGTGGCTGGAGGACGAGCCTGAGGCACTGGACTCTCTCAAAGACCCAGCAGCTCTTTCAGCTCAGTTCATACTACACATCTACTCTTACACAAAGTATAATAACTCCAGCAATCTAGACACAAGACTCTCTAATTCTTTTATAATACTTGTCCTTTGTAATATCTCTGAGCATGAATGCATGTATGCAACAGTTTTATATGAGGGGTGTATATATTCAGTATACTGATATTTCAGCTCAATCTCCAAATCCCACCTCTAAACCTGCTCCTCGTTGGGAGGTGAGCAAATCATACTAAAATGTATGAATGAGATGAAATCCCCACGAAACAAAAAAGTTATGAATTGCCATGAGATTGTGTTGGATATTTAGCATTTATACTAAGTTCCAGGGTAAATGTGGTCCATTTAGACTTTTTCTGTAAAACTTTAAAACAACAGTAGATGAATAAGGATATACTAATATGTAAACCTAACGTTACATCATTATGAACTAATGATAAGTTAAAACATGAACTAAATTTAAACTACAACTTAAGTTACATGTGTTCATGTGTGAATATGGCTACCTTAGTCACTTGTTAGTATGTTTGTTAATTAATGTATTAATTAATGAACTCATTAGCTGTTAATGTATGCTTATGTCATGCCTTTATTTGGAGGGGCACATTATCATTAACAACTACTGATGAACTCCTGTGTTTAAATGTAACGGTCATCTACATCCATCTAGTGCATGTTTACATTAAACAAATCAATAGAAAAGTGTTCTGTATACTACATCAAAATGAACAGTTTAGACACATAAGTTTAGACACAGGAGTTCATGAGTAGTTAAAATGAGTAAATTGTAATGTGCCCCTTCAAGTTAATTCATGTCATAAACATATTTTAACAACCAACATAGGCTCATTCTGAAAATGTCCCACTATATACATTTCTGGAGATTGTGAATTATGTAGCCAGAAGTACATATGGCTGCATTTTTTCTTTAAAACAAACACATGGAGCGATATGACAGCATTCTTTTTCGCGCTTACCACACGGCTTACCTCTGTGTGGACCGCTTTCCGGCTGTTACCAGTTTGTCTAGTGGCTCACTCAGTGGACATGAGGCGCAGAGAGGAGTTAACCGCGACAATAGGGTTCAAGTCTGGCAATGAATGGTTTTAGAAAGTGGGTAAGACAAAAACAAAAGCCAAAAAATGAAATAAGCAAGTAAACAGCATGGTGAGAATGTGGTAAAAACAGCCTGATCTCACGAGGAAACGTAAATATTTTACGTTTTGTCAGTTCAGTTGTATGAAAATGTACGATTTTAAAAAGGAGGCGTGGCACCTAACCCCACCCCTAACCCCAACCATCATTGCGTGATGAGCAAATTGTACCTTTTTGTACGAATTAGATCGTACGAATTCATACAAATTAGCCATTAAAATCAAAAAGTTACGAATTGCCGTGAGATTGCGTTGGGTAAAAAATGTGGTAAATTCACTGCTTTTTAAAACACTGTTGGTTGGGCTTAGGGAAGGAGAAGGGTGGGTCAGTTGATTTGTCAGTCAGTCGACAGCGGCCTCTGGTGGATTTATTCAAAAAGAGCAGGCTTGAATGGCACTCGCAAGAGAAATTTGAGATATCAAAAAGCATATACAGCAGCCTCTGGTGGATTTGCACAAACAACAACTGCAAAAAAATTGACATATAGGAATGTATTTGGCGCTCTCCAGAAATGTATATAGTAGTACGTTTTCAGAATGAGCCTAGGTTGTTAACAACTTATAAGTTCCTGTAGGTTACATTTAAAAATTTAAGGTTTTAATTAATACATTAAAGTATTAATTAATACATTAATTAACAAACATATACTAACAAGTAATTAAGGTAGCCATTATTCACTCATATTGTAGTGAGTTCTATGATTAGCATATGCATTGATCAGTCATTAGTTCATAATAAAGTAATGTTTAGTTTACATATTAGTACATTATTCATGTCCTGTTATTATAAATTGTTACTGATGTTTCTTTTGTTGTACTACTTTATCTATGATTATTTATTTATTAATTTAGACTTTGTGACATGCATACACCGTTTTGCCACTCTGATGTATTGTGAAATGGACAAACCAAACCTGTTTTTTTTCATGGGTCAGTTTTATTACAACAACGACTACAAGAACAACTACTACTACCACTACTACTACCACCAAAATTGCTTTCATCTGTATTATGTGATTACCTAACATACATATTGCAGTGCTAGAATTGTGGTACTGCTCATTTATTGAATATGAATCCAGCTATCAAAGCTGAAAATATTAACATTGTCTCAATAACTGTTAGGCATACATTTTTAACCATGTTTGTACTTCGTTCTGAACGACATACCAACTGTGTGGAGTAATGCACATTAAGATATTAACAAAATGATCACAAACAAAACTACTTATCTGTCCATCATCCTGACCGCAATAACCACAAGTACAGCAATTTAAGACTCTACACTGTGGCTTCACAAAGGCTGCCCATTTACTGTAACACAACCCACATGATGTTACAGTGCATAATAAGTGGATGCCATTACTACAGGCTCCTCATTTTAACCCTGTTTTAGAGAGATTCAATCGCCATAACAAACAAAAGATAAGCACACGTTTAACTCGCTCATTGTCTTCAGTGTTTAGTGAAGGGAACACCTATTCAACAGACAAGTTTTTGATCTGCAGGAGAAAACGGCGACGATTCTTTAATATTCAAATGAGAACATTATCATAAGACGCCCGGCAATAGCGTAGTCCCCTTCTGTTAGTGTCTCATTTGAATAGCTTATATCTTCAAGACAACTCTTCAGGAGTTCATTTGGGCTTTCGTCCCCTGCACGGGACACCTCTGTAGTTGGGAAGTGTCACACATCCAGTGCTGTAATTCATCATGAAAGGGGCCTGTTCAAAAGATGAGCGAAATAGCTGTCAATGAGAGATGTAAACACGCAAGATTAATTAGGTTAAGTAGACACTTACTTGAGAGGCGAATCACGTCACTAGTCAAATTCAATGGAGACCAAAATTAGAAAACTAATTACAACTTCCTAAATGTTTAGCTCACTACTTAGTCCTATTGACGTGTTTTGATTTCTTTGTTTTACATATGCTCTAAAGAACATTATACAAAACCTATATTAGATTTTATATAAATAATACTTTAAAATTTCTCACAATTATTGGGATTCTGGGATCAGATGGTAATTATCAGACAAACTATTTAAGCGGCAGCCAATCTTTTCAGTTTTCAAAATGGTGAAACCCAGCCTAGAGTAGGTTGATGAGGAATCTTCATTTATTTATTAATTTATTTAGACTTTGTGTATGCTTTATCTTAGCATGTATTAGTAGTTTTACAGTTATATCTTATCATTGCTTTACTTATGATGTGAAATTGTATTTTTCTTTTAATCCTGAGATACTAGATTAACTGTCCCTCCTACAGGATTGATTAGTCTCCATTAACAAATAGATGGCTGACAACATTTTGCAACTGAATCCTGATAATACAGAGATGTTTTCCCCAATAGTGTCAGCTCAACACTTAAATAAATTTTTTTTTTTGCTCGTTCAAACTACTAAATTAAAATGAGTTGAAACAACACAATATTTGAGATTTCTTTGGGACAACTTTATTTTTTATGTTCAATCCACATAAATTTGTTAAAATGTTAAGTTAACCTAATTAATTTGTGTTGGGACAACATGAATGAAATGTGTTACTTTTTTACAGTAAATGAATAGGCAAATGTTCGTGGGTCTGTCATATGTTCTTATAATGTGATGAAGGACAAAGAGATGGCCATTTCACCCCTAGCAAGAGAAATTGTTGATTTTAAATCTGTAATTTCTAAGATATTTCATCTTTATAATGTCATTAAAGCCAGGTGTGATTTTTGCAGTCATATGAGTTTGTACAAGGTTTTCGTACAAAGCATCATATTTGTATGGTCATGACTCATACCGTGTGAGAGAAATGGATGAGTTCCTAACCCTAACTCTAATCCTTACTACACTCAAAATGTATTTATTTTTGCTCGTTCAAACTACTTATTTAAAATGAGCTGAAACATATGGTGGTCAAGAGAGCTTAACACGCTGCAATTTAAGAAAGCACATGCAATTACAAAAAACACCAGCAAATAAAGGAACAATCTTAATCAATTTGACAGCACACGCGTTGCAAGTTGGTCACAACACAAACAACTGAAGAAACGCACAGCAAATTGGTCACAACACTAGCAAATATCCACGCAAAACAACGGAAATGTTTCTAGGGGACCCAAAAACATGACGAACCCTGCTGAGATATGGATGTGATATAATACCATGACTGTTTCTCAGTGAAGTGATTGGTGGTATTTGAAAGGTGAGGGTCACTGGTTCAAGCCTTGACTGGGTTAGTTTACATTTCTGTGTGGAGTTTGCATGTTCTCTTCGTTTTCGCATTGGTTTCCTCCGGGTGCTCCAATTTCCCCCACAGACCAAAGACATGCAGTGTAGGTGAATCGGGTAAGCTAAATTGTCTGTAGGGGTGTGTGAATGAGAGTGAATAGGTGTTTTAAAGTGATGGGTTGCAGCTGGAAGGGCGTCTGCACCATAAAATATATGCTGGATAAGTTGGCAGTTCATTCAAAATGAATGAATGAATGAATGAATATCAATACATGCATAATCTATACAAGTACAAGTCAATTGTGTCAACACTGCAGCTGGAATTGTTTGCCAGACACATAAGCCACTTATCCACTGTCATACTGTTCTAACAACAGTCAGGTACAGTTCCAGTTATATTTCTACATGAGCCTGGAATGGAGCAGCACAATTAAAAACCATTCTTGGCCCAGATTTCTTCGCACAGTTAAACAACCATGTTGAACAGTGCTGGGGTGCTTTTTCGAAAACCATCGTTAGCCAATTCAGATTGTAAACGGCAATTTAGATTGTAAATTCTGTCATTACAAGTATAGTTCATCGATTAGGTGTTTTCCTAATCCAGTAACTTTGAAATGGAAATTAATGGCTGTTTTTACCAAAACTAATATTGGATTTGTAAAAAAGTGTATGCGTGTGCATGTAAATCAATATAATTTGTACAAAACCAAAAAATATATAATACTCTAATGTGTTTTTTTTTTTTTAAATAAGTTGTTACTCCACCCCGCTTAGAGTATCATTACAGACATTTTACTTTATAACTACCGTAAATGTATAAAATGTCTCCTTCTACCCAGATTTGCAACCTTGGGGTGCATTTTGATGCACAGCTTAGTTTTAACTCACACTTTAAACACTTGACTAAAATAGCCTTCTTTCACCTACGTAACATTGCGCTAATTAGACCTTTTCTATCACGGCCTGATGCGGAAAGACTTATCCATGCCTTTATCACATCACGTCTTGACTTCTGTAACTCACTCTTTGGGGGCCTATACCAGCAAGTTCTCTGAGACGTTTACAATATATTCAAAATTCTGCTGCATGGGTTTTGACACATACTTCCTCACGCCACCACATCACTCCTGTACTTCAGCAACTTCACTGGCTTCCCGTTAAGTCACATATTAATTTTAAGTCTCTGATTTTAACATATAAAGCAGTGCATGGGCTAGCACCTGACTACATCTGTGACCTGATAACTCTGGCCACTCCCACCTGCAGTCTTCGTTCTTCATCTGGACTTTTGCTGTTTCAGCCACGCTGCAAACTAAAGACTATGGGTGGTCGTGCGTTTTCGTACACTGCGCCTACCCATCAGCATCAGGAAAGCCGCTTGTCTGGACTGTTTTAAGAAACTTTTCAAGACTCACCTTTTTACCATTGCTTTTAACTTAGATTAATTATTTTTGTTAATTTAATCATCCAGTTGTATTGAATCGTTCATATTGAATTGTTTTATTGTGGTCTTTTTACTGTTTTTATTGTTCTGCTTTGTTTGCCCTGTAACACTTTGGGTCAGAGAAAAGCACAATATAAATAAAATGTATTATTATTATTAACGTGGTTCAAATGACGGATATGCGACAGAGCAATTATGGCTTTGGGAAACACTTGTCAATACATTGTTCATTTCTTAAATGACGCGAGTCATGTCGTTGTTTGGGAAACGCATCCCTGGACTGGTATGGCATGTGCACGCCATTTCCGCTCTTTTTGCTGGCTGACAGTTTCTCCATAACTGGCTAAGCAGAAATGGGATATTTATTTATTTATTTATTTATTTATTTATTTATTTATTTATTTAT
>CAIGQZ010032813.1:6879085-6889122 GCA_903798205.1 Danio tinwini
TCTGGAGGATCAGGCAGTGACTGAGGATCTGGCAACTCTGGAGGATCTGGCAGTGACTGAGGATCTGGCAACTCTGGAGGATCAGGCAGTGACTGAGGATCTGGCAACTCTGGAGAATCTGGCATTGACTTAGGATCTGGCAACTCTGGAGGATCAGGCAGTGATTGAGGATCTGGCAACTCTGGAGGATCAAGCAGTGACTGAGGATCTGGCAACTCTGGAGGATCAGGCAGTGACTGAGGATCTGGCAACTCTGGAGGATCAGGCAGTGACTGAGGATCTGGCAACTCTGGAGGATCAGGCAGTGACTGAGGATCTGGCAACTCTGGCATTGACTGAGGATCTGGCAGCTCTGGCAGTGACTGAGGATCTGGCAGCTCTGGCAGTGACTGAGAATCTGGCAGCTCTGGAGGTGGCAGTGGCAGCTCTGGCAGTAACAGCTCTGGTGGTGGCAGTAGCTCTGGCAACTCAGGTGGTGGTGGCCATTCTGGTGGCTCAGATGATGGCATTTCAGAAACAAGAACTTGGACAGGAACTACGGCAGGAACAGACTCGGAACAGGAAGCCATCTTGTGAGCTAGTGGCAGACTGGCGCTTACCATTGCGTGAGTTGGAGAGCTGGTTGTGGCCACATTGTGAACTGGAGGATTAAATGCGGCCATTTTGTGAATTGGCAGAGTGGAGACAGCCATCTTGTAAGCTGGAGGACTGGAGGCGGCCATTTTGTGAGCTGGAGGACTGGAGACAGCCATTTTGTGAGCTGGCAGACTGAAGGCGGTCTATCTTGTGAGCTGGCAGACTGAAAGCAGCCATTTTGTGAGCTGGCAGACTGAAGGCGGCCATCCTGTGAGCTGGCAGACTGAAAGCAGCCATTTTGTGACATGGCAGACTGGAGGCGACCATCTTGTGAGCTGGAGGACTGGAGATGGCCATTTTGTGAGCTGGCGGACTAGAGGCGGCGATGTTGTGAGCTGGAGGACTGAAATGGGCAGCAAGCCCCGTTGCCAGTTTAGGGGTCTCCTCCACCTCGCCCACGGTGAAGGGGGACCCACTAAGTTGCATAGCCAGATCAATATAATATTTTAAAGTTCAGTGAGGGTTATGCAGTGGCATTGTGGAATACAGTGGCTCAGAAAGACCTCCATGGAAAAAATATAATTAGACATAACTCACTCATTGATGTAAGGTGTGCCAGATCAATAAACTCCTCCACATACTCCTCTATCGATTGTGCTTCCTGACGCAGACAGATTATCTTGATACCTGCTAGATCCATGTTTGGCTGAGTCTTGTTATCTGTTTACAGTGACACCACAACGCGGTTTCCTTTGTCTAGTTTGCCTGGTTTTGACCTTTGCCACATCTGTCTGTTCATCCTGTCTGCTGCCTGCCTTTGACCATTTGCCTGCTATTGACTACGACTCTGGATTGCCCTCATACATCTGTTTGCTCCTGTTTTGACCACTGCTTGCCTGACTTCGCTAATAAACCTGCATGTGGATCCGCACCCCTGTTGTCAGTGTCACATCCCTTGGTTACAGAAGACTCAGCCCCTATTATGTGTTTGTGTGCTGACTTTATAGTCCATGTAATCAGTATCTGAGCAGCTTCAGCTGTGGGAGTCTAATCAGAATCAGAATCAGAATCAGAATCAGTTTTATTGCCAAGTGTGCTTCACACACACAAGGAATTTGTTTTGGCAACAGAAGCTTCCAGTGTACATAAAGTGACGAGTGACAACACAAAATTAAATACAAGAAAAGAAAAGGCAATAAACATTAAACAGAGATGCAGTTAGTCAAAAAGATCTGGATGTTGAATGTATGTACAGATATGTTGTAAATATACAGGTTATAAGGTGCTGTGTACAAGTGCGTATGAGAAAGTATTGCACGTTTATTGCACAGTAGGGGAATATTTAACTGTTCATGAGGTAGATGGCCTGAGGAAAGAAACTTTTCCTGTGTCTATCTGTTTTTGTGCTTGGTGCTCTGTAGCGCCGACCAGACGGTAACAGTTCGAACAGGTAGTGTGCTGGGTGTGAGGCGTCCAGAGTGATTTTACGAGCCCTTTTACTCACTCTGGAAGAGTACAGTTCTTGAAGTGTGGGAAGGGTAGTGCCAGTGATTCGTTCAGCAGTCCGGACTATTCGCTGTAGTCTACGGAGGTCGGTTTTGGCAGCTGAGCTGAACCAGACGGTGATTGAAGTGCAGAGGATGGATTGGATGACAGCTGAGTAGAACTGTACGAGCAGCTCCTGTGGCAGGTTGAACTTTCTCAGCTGACGAAGGAAGTACAGTCTCTGCTGGGCTTTCTTTACAATGGAGTCTATGTGAATGTCCCACTTCAGATCCTGAGAGATGGTGGTGCCCAGGAACCTGAATGACTCTACTGCAGCCACAGTGCTGTTCATGATGGTGAGTGGGGGGAGTGCAGGGGGGTTTCTCCTAAAGTCCACTATCATCTCCGCTGTTTTGAGCGTGTTCAGCTCCAGGTTGTTGTATCTGCACCATAAAGCCAGCCGCTCCACCTCCTGTCTGTATGCAGACTCGTCACCGTTCCGGATGAGGCCGATAACAGTAGTGTCATCCGCAAACTTCAAGAGCTTAATGGAGGGGTCTTTTGCAGTGCAGTCGTTTGTGTACAGGGAGAAGAGCAGTGGGGAGAGAACACATCCCTGGGGGGCACCAGTGCTGATGGTGCGGCTGTCGGATGTGATTTTGCCCATTCTGACTAGCTGTTGTCTATCTGTCAGAAAGCTGGTGATCCATGGACAGACAGAGCTAGGGACAGACAGCTGGGTCAGTTTGTTCTCGAGCAGTGATGGGACGATGGTGTTAAAGGCAGAACTGAAGTCCACAAACAGTATCCTTGCGTAGTTCCCTGGTTTGTCCAGATGTTCTAGGATATAATGCAGTCCCATGTTGACTGCATCATCCACAGACCGGTTTGCTCTATAGGCAAACTGCAGGGGATCCAGCAAAGGTCCAGTGATGTCCTTCAGATAAGCTAGCACCAGTCTTTCAAATGACTTCATGGCCACAGATGTTAAGGCAACAGGTCTGTAGTCATTGAGTCCTGTGATCTTTGGTTTCTTTGGTATTGGGATGATGGTGGAGCATTTGAAGCAGGATGGAACTTTGCGCTGTTCCAGTGATCTGTTGTGAAAATGGGAGCCAGTTGGTCCGCACAAGTTTTCAGACAGGCTGGTGAAACACCATCTGGACCTGGTGCTTTTCGTCTCCTCTGTTTACTGAAGATCTGACGCACATTATCTTCACTGATCTAAAGTGCCGGGGTGGAGAAGGAGATGGCTGGAGGTGTTGATGGCTGTTTACTGAGGATCTGATGCCCATTATCCTCACTGATCTGAAGTGCAGGGGGTGAGAGGGAGATGGCTGGAGGTGTTGATGGCTGTGTAGGGAGATGATCCGGGTGGGTGTGAGGTGTCTGGTCAGAGGTGTCAAATCTACAATAGAAGATATTCAGCTCGTTTGCAATATGGTTGTTGCAGTCGATACTGGAGGATGGCGTTTTATAATTTGTGATGTCTTTCAGGCCTTTCCATACTGATGCAGGGTCGTTGGCAGAAAACTGGTTTTGCAGCTTTTTGGCATAGCTTTTCTTGGCCACACCAATCTCCTTTGTCAGTGTGTTCCTGGCCTGTATGTATAAAATCCTGTCCCCGCTCCTGTAGGCATCCTCTTTTTCATGACGAAGCTGTCTAAGTTTTGGTGTAAACCATGGTTTATCATTGTTAAATGATAAGTAGGTCCTGGTAGGGATGCATAACTCCTCACAGAAACTGATGTATGATGTTACAGTTTCATGATGTGACTTGGAGCAGGTGAGTGTGTGTGTGGCATGACTGGGTTTTGTAGTCCATATGAGGCAGGATTTGTAGTTCTTGTGAATATGTGTGTGTACCTATGTGTCTAGTGGTTAGATCTCGCTGGTGACCGTGACAGTGGTAAATCATAAGCACATGATCCTCTCGAAATTAGTTTATGAATAAACTTCACTTATTTAAGCAATATGTTCTGATACACAGATGATAATTATTTTATTCCAATTTACACAATAGATTTCTATGAAAACAAACAGTGTGTGTCCTGGTGTTATTTATACACACATGTGCACTATACAGAACATTATTGTTTTTATGAGAGTATAGTTTTCCCTCATTACCTAATAAGAGAGTATGTCATTCCAGACACATTTATTATCTTTGAGAGTGAGTTATTGAGATTATTCAAGCAGATGAATCAAATAAGAAATGTGATAAAGTAAGTATTTTACTAAACAGCATACTATATAGGCACAATTTAAATAAAACATTTACATTTTTTCCCAACATTTCCAACTTACATCGTTTGTGCTTCAACATGTCAATGTGTTTAAATGTATACATACAGTGTTAATCATAATTGTGTACACCCCATTTTGAAAATTAATATTTTTTATCCATTTCTCAGTGAATATAGGCAATGTATTTTAATGCATTTAAACAAAACAGATTTATTAAACAGATATATTTAGATTTTAGTCACCAAACATATTTAGAAATTAAAGAGATAATACAATTAAATTCAAGCAAAAAAAAAATTACAACCAACAAAATTTTTAAATTTTTTCTTGATTTGTTTTTCCTCACTTTTACATTTGTATTTAATATTTTTCTATAGCATATAAATTTGGGTGTACTAGTTTTTAACCCATTATTGTAAGTTATTTTGTTAAATAAGCTTCAGATTTGGCTTTAGTACTGACTAATATAATGTATATGCACAGTATAATCTTGTATAACTTCCTATTAAAAATATGAATTTAAAAGTTAGATTTGTGAGGGGTGTACTTATATATGCTGAGCACTGTATTTATTCCAAGATGAGATTTTCAGTCAGGTTAATCCATGTAATGGAACATCAGCCTTATCTACAGAATCCTAGAATTCCCCATATCCTACATCAAAATTAATAATAGTCGGCATCAATAATTTAGATTTCATTCTTTAAGTACATGCCAAGTTGAAGCTCCATTAATATGGAAAGCCAATAACCATGCACAGTGTTTAATACACTCCCCAATTAAAGCACAGTCCTATCAGCTACATGACAGCCCATCAATGCCGAAGCCCAAGAGCACAAATCTTTCCAGTGTATAAGAACACTGTCCCTCCCCCACCATTTTTTAAGGTGATCAATTTCATGGCTTTTGAGCTGTTGAGGGCACCCCGTCTGAATATTTTGCCCGCACTAATAGATGATGATGATGCTGTCCGTCAGGCGCTAATGAGGATCAGGGTAATCTTAATGCGTGTTTGGGTCTTGGCCTAGCGTTGAGTCTCTACATGCTCTACGGTGAAGCTCACAGATGAACACAAAATCAAGGCCCTTTTTAGTCAGAATCAGTGTTTGGAATATCAAATGATGCTGCAGGTAATGGGCATATCCTAATTAAATGCATTTCTACATCTGAATGCAGAGCAGACAAATTACTTCCCCACATTTTTTTTAAACAGCATGTGTTTGTTTAAATATTTTATTAGTAACATAATAATAGCATAATATGGTGCTTTTATTTATAGTGAGCTAATAAAGTATTATTAACTAACAGCTACAGCATGAAGTAATCTTTGTTAAATGAATAAAAGCACAACTGTGCACAACAAATATTGTTAGATTTTGGGCCATAAATCTATATAACCAACACAGGCTCAATCTGAAAATGTAGCCCTATGTATGTTTCTGGAGATAGCAAATTATGTAGTCAGAAGTACATACAGTATGGCAGCATTTTGTCTTTAAAACGAATGCTACAGGGCGGTATGCTTACCAGCTGATCGCTTACCTCCATGTGGATGGCTTTCATTGCTACCAGTTTGTCCAGTAGATCACCATGTACGTTGACGGACTTGAGACAGTGAGAAGAGTTGACAACGACAACAAGGTTTGAGTCTGGCGAAAAACGATTCCAGATGTGGGTAAGACAAAAACAAAAGGCAAAAAATAAAATAAACAAGTAAATAACAGGGTAAGAACAAGGTAAAATCTAAAAGCATGGTAAAAATCAGGTGAGGGTTTTTCTTTTTCTATTTTTCAGCTTTTTAAAAAAAAACAGTTGGGTTTAGAAAAGTGGGTGTGCGGGTAAATGGGTACTTTTGAAAACACTATTGGTTGTGTTTAGGGAAGGAGAAGGGTGGGTCAGTCAATTGGACTGCCAGTCAGTCAGTCAGTCAGTCAGTCGACAGCGGCCTCTGGTGGATTTACACAAGAACAGCAGGCACAAATGGCACTCATGCAAAAAAATTTGAGATCTGAAAAAGCACACACAGCGACCTCTGGTGGTTTTGCGAAACCAAAAATATATCTCCTGGGACATATTTGGCGCTCTCCAGAAATGTAAGTAGCGGTACAGTTTTTTTACTACCCAGTTAACAATTTCAATAAAATTTTCCCTATATACATTTTGGTAACACCTTACAATAAGGTTCATTAGCTAATGCATTTACTAACATGAACTAATCATGAACAACACTTGTACAGCATTTATTAATCATAATTTAACATTTACTAATGCATTATTAACATCCAAGTTAATGCTTGTTAACATTAGTTAATGCACAGTAAATTAACATGAACTAACAATGAACAACTGTATTTTCATTAACTAATGTTAACTAACATGAACAAATACTGTAGTAAATGTATCGTTCTTTGTTTGTTCATGTTAGTAAATGCATTAACTAACATTAACTAATGAACATTATTGTAAAGTGTGACCACATTAGTTTTTATTATCCTTTTGGTTTATTTGGTTATAAGAAAGTTATTCCGAATGTTTTTATAGCTCATATTATATAAATGATCTCATAATATCATTTATAATATTATTAGAATATTAAATTCACATTGTATTAACACTTTAGGAATCTTTCCCTGATGTTATGAGAAAGTAATAAAAACTTTATTGTTGAAAGTATTTAGAGCTTTTAAAATACCCAGTTTTTTTTTGTAATAGATCTGTATAAAGATTGTATTAATGTTGTATAAAGTTCAGTCATTCATTTATTTTCTTGTCGGCTTAGTCCCTTTATTAATCTGGGGTCGCCACAGCGGAATGAACCGCCAACTTATCCAGCACGACTTTACGCAGTGGATGCCCTTCCAGCCACAACCCATCTCTGGGAAACATCCACACACTCATTCACACTTATACACTACGGACAAGTTTGTTATAAGATTCTCAGAATGTCATTTAAAACATTCACCTGTACCGCATGCCTTTGGACTGGGTGGGAAACCGGAGCACCCAGAGGAAACCCATGCAAATGCAGGGAGAACATGCAAACTCCACACAGAAACGCCAACTGACCCAGCCCAGCTGAGGTTCGAACCTGCAACCCAGCGACATTCTTGCTGTGAGGCGACAGCACTACCTACTGCACCACTGACATTCTCAGAATGTCATTTAAAACATTATTACAATATTTTATTGACATTAAATGTTCTTAAACGTCTCTATAAAAGTATGTTATTTAAAATTTTATTAGAAAGTTACATTTCTATTAAAATATTCTTTGAATGTATCTAATATTCCAAGGAAGTTATAAAACATAATTGTTGAAAGTTTTTACAATATTTAAAATTACCAGTTTTTAGATATTATATATATAAATTATATATATAAATTGTCCGTAGTGTATGAGTGCGATGGGTTGCAGCTGGAAATGCATCCGCTGCATAAAACATGTGCTGGATATGTTGGCGGTTCATTCAAATCGCCAATAAAGGGACTAAAGGCCCGTGCACACCAAGACATTTTTTGCTCGTGTTTTTTGTCTGCGTTTAATGCCTCGTGACTAAATAAAGAGCGTCAATGTGATTGTGCACACCAACGTGCAAAAGCGTCATGTTTAAAAAAACGCCTCATGCTCATTTTTTTTTTTGTTTTGAAGCGCCGCGTCAAAACCTTCTCCACCAATCAGATTGGCACTTTTGTTCACGTGCACGGAGCTGCTGAAGTTACAGTAAACAGCACTTGGAGGTGCTCAAGCGCAACACTGCCAATGCGAGCGCACATTGAAGAAGATGCCCAGAGGCGTGATGAACGTGGAGCTGCTTATTGCACTAGTGAACAATAATAATTTCTTCATCACTAGAGCTGGAGCTGCTGCTAGAACCATCCATAACAACAAGCGTGTCAACTTTGTCTTCTTTCTCTGTTATACAAGCGGGTGTCAGGAGCTTAAAGTTGTGTAGCGCCATCTAACGTCAAGGAGTAATTTTGCATACTCTTCTGCTTGACGCCAGTGAAAATCGCTTGGGTTTGAATCCGGAAAAACATCTTGGACGCTGACGATAAATGCAAATGAAAAGTGTTCCGGTGTGTACGAGCCTTAAGCCGAAAAAAAAAAGAATGAATAAAGGCTCGATCACATTGACGCCCTTTATTTAGTCACGAGGCGTTAAACGTCAACGAAAAACACGAGCAAAAAACGTCTTGGTGTGCACGGGCCTTAAATCATGTTAATGACAGATTTAAAACCAGTTATGTTGTCTTAGTTATGTCAAGTGATGACAGAACTAATGACAGAACTAATGTCACTTATTGGCAGTTATCATAAGCTTGCATTAAAAACTCCTTCATGCATGTCATATCCTGATTATAAAGGTGTCATGACACTTTATGAAGACCCATTTAAGTAGTGGTATCAAAGATCAATATACTGTGAATACATTAAAATACTCTGGAAACTGAACTGACACCATTTCAATTGACCAGAACTTCTATGTTAAGCTGCTTTAACACAATCTAAATTGTAAAGAAATAAACATGAATTGAATTGAATGCTTTAATAACTGAGAACAGTAATACAACACAAGTATGAAATGTTATAAAAACGTTGTTGCTTAAGTTCTAAGTACGTTTACAACATGTTACCCATTTGTTCTAACAAATCTGCATGTGCAAAGATTATATATTAGATCAATTTAATACATTCAAATGTAATTGTTTAATAATAATACTTTTTGCAATGCATAGATATATAAAGATACCAATTAAATAAGCAGAAACAGTTCAAGCACCATTTCATCCAACAAGAACTTGAGTTATACTGTTTTATTAACAATATTTGTCAAATCGATATTTAGTCGCAAGCATGTTAATGTTCTTATTGTTTAATACTTATAGAGATACAAGGTTTCTGCCTGACCTTGAGAAAATGCAACGTTCATTTTGTAATGCTTAAGCCATAATAAGAAAGCCATGGTTTATAGTTAATTTAGAATAGAAGGGGTCTTACATTAAATGCTTTATAAAATGTAAAGGTAAAATACATGTGTTAATGTTACTTTAGTCCCTGATAGTGACAAAAAATGGCAATACGTATCTACAGAACAAACCACCATTATACAATGACTTATTAACTTAATTAACCTAGTAAATGACCAAGATGGTGGCGCGTACACATCGCGAGGCTCGGCGTCTCTCCAGTTTCTGCAATTTTGCAGTATTTTTCCTGCTCATTTCGGGTCTGTTCGTGCAGAACAGTAATGCCTTTACATCGTACACCCAACAGGAGATCTTGGATATTGGTTTGTGCATTTCGGACAGTTTTATCAGCAATCTACGACTCATCCCAGAGATCGCCAGGACACCCGAGGCAGAGCGCTCTGTCCGGCCAGGCGGAAGTGCTCGAAGGCGGCGAAGCGATCGTAAACAAAGGCGGGGGAAGCGCGGCGGGCTAAGAGCTAAGCTAAGAGCTAAGCTAAAGCTAACACCACACCGGCTCTCTTTACCCAGCATCTTCCTTGCCAATGTACGGTCCCTGGTGAACAAAATGGATGAGATTAGACTGCGCATCAACCACAGCAAAAGATTATGGAACTGTAATGTCATGATTTTCACAGAAACATGGCTGAACAGCGGGATACCAGACAACGCTGTATCTTTAACTGAGCATCAAACATTCCGAGCAGACAGAGTGGCGGATGACTCCGGTAAGACCCGAGGCGGAGGATTATGCATTTATA
>CAIGQZ010032813.1:6889522-6900260 GCA_903798205.1 Danio tinwini
CATAGCGCTGCACTCTGTACTCACACACCTGGACAATAAAAACACATGCATGAATACTGTTTGTTGACTTCAGCTCAGCATTCAACACTGTCATACCCTCTAAGTTAATGATCAAACTTAGAGAACTGGATATAGACATGTCTCTCTGTAACTGGGTTATGGACTTTCTGACTAACAGACCTCAGAATGTTAGATCAGACCACATCTGCTCCACCACCATCACACTCAACACTGGTGTACCACAGGGCTGTGTGCTGAGCCCCTTCCTCTACTCCCTTTTTACCATCGACTGTAGGCCTGTGAACAGATCCAACGCCATCATCAAATTTGCAGATGACACCACAGTGATTGGTCTAATCAGCAACAATGATGAGACTGCCTAAAGGGAGGAGATACAGCATCTGGCTACGTGGTGCACCAACAATAATCTGCTCCTTAACACCGACAAGACCAAGGAGCTCATTGTGGACTTCAGGAAGGGACGAACAGGCTCACATGATCCCATCCACATCAATGGGATGGCCGTCGAGCCTGTATCATCCTTCAAGTTCCTGGGGACCCACATCTCCAAGGACCTTTCCTGGACCACCAACACCTCCAGCCTGGTCAAGAAGGCTCACCAGCGCCTATTTTTCTTAAGGCAACTTAAGAAAAGCCAGCTGTCATCAGCCGTCTTGGTGAACTTCTACCGCTGCACAATAGAAAGCATCCTGACGAACTGTGTCACAGTCTGGTATGGAAGCTGCTCTGTTGCGGAGCGTAAGGCACTGCAGCGGGTGGTGAAAACTGCCCAACGCATCACAGGGACGACACTGCCAGCCATAGAGGACATCCAGAGAAAACACTGTCTGCGCCGAGCACGCAGTATTCTTAAAGATTCCTCTCACCCTGCTCACAGACTGTTTTCTCTCCTGCCTTCTGGCAGGCGCTTCAGGCTCCCCCGGACAAAAACCAGCAGACTAAAGAACAGCTTCTTCCCCAGAGCTGTCTCCCTTTTGAACTCTGCCCCCTGACTGACTTTTTGCCCCCCTAATACACACCCCACTCTCCTCTCCTCATAACTCAGACTCCTCATAATCATTGCACTACTTAACATTTGCACATTTAAAGATTGCACATATTCATTGCACTGATTCACTTATTTGAACTGTACATACCTACTGCACATGTACATTTGTAATTATGTACACACCCACTGGACATATACATTTGTAATTATGTTTATCTATCTGCACACTTCTGATTATTAATAGCAACCTGTACATTTATCCATCTATTGTAAATCTGTTCATAGCTAATACAACCTGTATATAATGTTCATAGTACATCCATTTGTAAATATCACCATAGTTTTTCTATAACTGCACTTTATAACTTATACCTGTATCCTGCACTTGCTGCTATTGCACTCCTGGTTAGACCTAAACTGCATTTCGTTTCCTTGTACTTGTACATGTGTGATGACAATAAAGTAGAATCTAATCTAATCTAATCTAAACCTTTAAATTGTACTTTAAGTTGAACATAATGTCTTGAAAAATATATAATGAAATATTATATAAGGTCATCATGTCAAAGATAAAAGAAATCATTCTTTTATTCATTCATTTTTCTTTGGCTTAGTCTCTATTTCAGAGGTTCCCACAGCGGAATAAACCGCCAATTATTGCAGCATATGTTTTACGCACTGGATACCCTTCCAGCCACAACCCAGTACTGTGAAACACCCATACCCACTCATTCATACTCACACTCATACACTAATGGCAATTTTGTTCATTCAATTCACCTATAGCACGTGTCTTTAGACTGTGGGGGAAACTGGAGCACCCAGAGCAAACCCGCACGAGGAGAACATGCAAACTCCACACAGAAATGCCAACTGGCCCAGCCGAGGCTCGAACCAGCAACATTGGACCTAAAAGAAATTGGTAATTAGAAATTTGTTATTATATCTATTATGTTAAGAAATGTGTTGAAAAAATGTGTTGGATCTGGAGGAAACTATATAAGAAATATATGGGCTAATTATTTAGGAAGGCTAATAATTCTGACTTTAACTGTGTGTAAAGCAAAAAAAAGGGGTCACAAAGAGGTGTGTTCATAATCTCCAATCCTATCTATAAAGCTAAAAAAATCCAAGCACTGTAACTTTCTGTTTTAAAATTTAAAATGAACATTAAGAAAGATTCTAACTAATGTTAATAATGTAGTCCACTAATATTATCAAACTGATTTATTTACACATTTTTAGAATGTAAAAACGCATTTATTAATTAAATACACATTTCCCCCCCTCTTGGCTTGTAAATCATAAAACCATGATTTAATGATCAACTGTAAAATTAGGCAGAAAGTCTTCATTTACTCCAGTGTCCTCTTGTCACGAAGTACGCCTGATGCCACAGACTGACAAAAAAAAGCACAGCCGTCCGTCTGAAACACCAGTGCACAGTCTGAGCCATACAAGACGAACTACTCTCAGTTTCTATAACACTTCTTGTTTCATTATCCTCTCCGGAGCTTGTCAGTGGGAAAAAAAGAGAAAAGATCTGAACCTTTTCCTTTCTGCATTCGAATTTACATCTTTTGCTCATTTCTCGGCGTCTGCCCCTCACCAGGAGGATTCTAATGAAGGGGAGAGCGAAGGCTCTGCTGGGATCCCGGAGAACCTGGAGACAGGAGAGAATGCAGGCCGGTGACGGCACGATTTCCATATGAGTACAATCAGTTTGCCGACTTTTAAAGTGAATGTTTAAGTAGCCTAAGAGATAGGGCTTTGATTTGCCCTCTGATCAAGCCCGAGACGTCTCATTCAGAGAATAATGATTTTCCCCCCTAATTTCACTGTGTTTCCTTCTTATCTCTGAGCTTACAGGTAGTGTAAAACCCAGTGGTATTGTCTTCCCAGAGTTCTGCGGGTGAGAAGGGCCTTTCTTCTACTAGATTAGAGAAGGATGTGCGTAGAGACGAAGGAGATGAGAGAAAGAATTGCAAATGGAGATCGGGGTAGTCATTAGATGCCGGACAGGTTGTCAGGGAGGAGGGCGGGAGTACCTTTGCTTGCCTGCATTTTACCGCCATATTGATGAATATCTGTTTTTATGCCTTTCTGACACATGATGCTTAAAATAAAACAAACCAATTCAAAAAATAAATGTTATTGATTTTAGGTACATAAACTTGATTTGAAGAGATTCTCGTAAATGTTGGTATGTTTTTACTGACCGAAGGGTTATAAACCTTTTACAAGTATTTGAATATTTACACAGTTTAATAATTTTTTCCCAACAAAACATGATGAAATGATTGAAATTGAAATTTCATTTTTTTAGATGTTAGAAGGTGTATTGTTAGTTTAAAGGAAAAATTGTGTTTAGAAAATAAAAAACTGATCTAAACATGTAAAGCTTGCAGTTTGTCACTTCCACCTACATGGATCAACTTTTTTTTTCAGGTCACCTTATATTTAATTTTCCATTCAAATCTTCTGACCAATCAAATGCTCTCGTGTATCTGACATGTCCCACCCCTTCAAGATGCTTTTTATTTAATGTGCTTGAACAAAGCGGCAACCTCTTGCTTTCCCTCGTGAAGCCAATACTGAAGTAACTTAAACTGCACTTCATCACCTTTGGGGGCTGGCTCTAGGAAGTCTAGATATTCACTGACTGCAATGCTAAATTGGCCAATTTTACAGCTGATAAAACATGTTTACAGCCTGCTACAAAAGATGGTTTTGGTGCATACTATATAGCTAAAAATTACCATTCATGACAACTGTGCGGGGGATAATAACATTTTTTAAAACTCATCCATTTCATTTTTATTAAGTTGTATTAAGTCTGCATAATTAAGGGCCTGGCCACTTGAGTGACAGCTAGGTCTCACTGCTTGCTGTCCCATCACCATTAGCTGATTCCAGCTGATTAACCCCTGAACTCTGCATATACATTTTTTTTCGGTTTTATGTGGCTTTACACAGTCAATTGCCTTTTGGAATTATTTCATATAATTTTTCATATAATTATCAGATAATATGGCATGCTGTCCACTTAGTTGGGCTCACAAACCATTTAAGTTTCCTCTATTTCCCAGGTAAGTGAAATTATATACTTATATACCATATCTATAAATGTATTTGTTTCACTTAAGATAATTTATCATTTATGCTTTTCTTTAAACCTGTAAAGCACTCCAGAATCTGACAGATTGATTAGCTGTAGGCTATAAAAGAGTTTTATGCCTGGATTTCATAAATAGCCTTGCATTTATTTGAAGAATTTTAAAATTTGTGGGGTTTTTTGTTTTGTTTTTTTTTTGTTTAATTTAGTTTAGTTTATTTATAATACGCAATAAATCAACAGTTGATGACCCTTGTGCTGTACAAACCTAAAAGCAAATTCAAAAATAGACAGCAATAGATAAAACATCATAAAATACATCCAACATACCACACAGCATCAATGATAAATAACAAGACACCAGATAGGTAAAATAGGAAACATTTTCTCCCAATTTAAAAGCTCTTTATAAGAGGTGTAGTTCAAAATGCTATTGGCTAGTTTGTTTTTTAGCCACTCTATGTTTCACCCTCTCTTCATGTTTCAGTTGAGATTGTCAAATATATAATAAAAAATATTTACATTTCAAAGCACTTCACTGGACCTTTAATGGACAAGGCTTTAAAGTGGTACAGTTTGTTAGCATACGTGTATTAAAGATCCCATAAAATGCATCTGTACATTATGTTAAAATCGTTCGCCTTCGGGAGGGGAACTTCAATGCTATGTGGAAAACTTCCACTATGGGGATTTCGTCAGAATCCAATTATGCCAATGAAATGCCAATGAGTTTGCACAGTTGGCGTCAATTACAATCAGTGTTGTATAAAGACACCGCTCGTGTCATGCCGAGGCATCCTTTTCGCTTTCAGAGCCTTTCACAAAGCTTCTGAGAGAGTCTTATGAGGGTTTCTCCAACTTTTCATCACAGAGAGTGAGAGAGAAAACGAGAAAGCAGGCTTCAGAATGTGTAATACACAGAGGCAGATGGTCGAGCTGGGTTTCTCCCCTGCCTGGTGTTCTTTGGGTCCAGTCCTCTAGAGCGGTTTGTATTTAAGGCATGCAGTTAAGATCGTGGCTCGCTCTTGCAAAAAGGCGACCAACCCCAGTTGTCCCCCGTACCACGGCTGGCACTCAGGCAGATCTGAGAATTACAGTGGAAGTAAATCCACCGTCTTCGGGGTCGCAAACCTCTCACTTCTCCTCATGCTCCGTCCAAGCTTCGCACGAGAGAAGAGCTCTACATCCTTTCGGATAGTCGCCCTCTTGCTTGATGATACAGAGAACCAGATGTCCATCGTTGTATCTGGGTGGGTTTTCACTGTCTGGCGAGGATCTGAACCCGCTCCCTGTCTCCGGGGTGGTCAGCACGGCGCGGTCTCCAGATGGTTCATCCCCCACCCCTGCGGCCAGACCGACTAGATGGGTGTTACATGGAGGATACTAAGAAGGCCAGACCTTCTAAGCCTCCCATCCCCTTTTTCCCGGAGGTGCACAGTAGGCTCACACAGTCTTGGAGGGCACCTTTCTCTGTCCGATCTGCATGCGCCTCCACCCTCACCACCCTTGATGGTGGGTACCAGGGGGTACAAGTTGATTCCCCAGATAGAGCATGTCATTTCGATCAATTTATGCCCACGTAGTGCCTCTTCCTGGCGGGGTCAACCTCGTCTCCCATCTAAGGCTTGTAGGTTATCTTCCTCTCTCAGGGTCAGAGCCTACACAGCCACGGGCCAGGCTGCTTCAGCCTTGCCAGCACTGGCCACCTACCAGCGCCACCAAAAGTAGGCGCCAGCCCAGCTGCACGAGGGTGGTTCCGACTCAGACTTATTGCACAAGCTCTACACCGCAACCGACTATGCTCTGTGTACCATCAAGTCGGCTGTGTGTGCCCTGGGAAGGAGGATGACCACATTAGTGGTCCAGGAATGCCACCTCTGGCTAAACCTAGCTGATATGCGTGAAATTGACAAAGTTCGCTTTCTTAACTCACCCATATCCCAGGCCAATTCACCCAGGAATTCACGGCGGTGAAGGAGCAGTTGGATGCGATGGGCAGAGTCATCTATCGGCATGACCGTAAGACTGCTCCCTCCGCCGAGCCATCCACATCCACTGCTCCTCGTCGAGGGCGCCCACCTGCGGCTTCAAGACTGCAAAGCATCCCTGAGATGGGCCATCTGGAGAAGAAATAACATTCTCTTTCCTCGGCTGAGGGCCGGGCTCTACACCATCCAACGGCATTTTTCAACACCACAAATTCTCAAACAAAGAGCATCTCTCACACTGCCAGCCCCCTTTCCCGAGCTTGGGTGCGAGGTGAGAGTGAACCTTTTGCCTTCTGCTCTTCCGCGGGACCCCAGCGCTCCTCGGTTGAACTTTCATGTCTCCATACTTCCACGCTACCATCAGTTTCAGCGGTTTGCGTTTGAAGGTCGAGCCAGCCAGTACAAAGTTCTCCCCTTCGGGCTCTCTCTGGCTCTACGGGTTTTCACCAAGCTCGCGGAGGGTGCCCTAGCACCCTTTCGGCTCGCGGGCATCCACATATTTAATTATCTTGATGACTGGCTGACTCGCGGAATTAATTGATTATGTACAGAGACAGGGGGCTTCAGCACCTTAACCTATTGAAGCTTCAGGTCAACTGAGAAAAGAGCAAGCTTTTTGGAGCTGGTCTCAGTCACTGTGTCGATGTGCCTCTCTGGAGAGCGCACAGAGCTGAGGCTGAACTGTCTAAGAGATTTTGACAGGAAAACAGTGGTTCCCCTGAAACCTTTTCAGAGGCTCCTGGGGCATATGGCATTCGCAGCCACTGTCACACTGCTCGGATTGCTCCATATGAGACCGCTTCAGCACTGGCTTCAAGACTGAGTCCCCAGACATGCACACAGCGGGCACACACTGGGTGACTGTCACTACGCTGCGCTGTTGCGAGCATTCAGCTGCGGGACTTTGGAAAGGAACCCGGTTGCATTGGCATATCAACTGCCTGGAGGCAGTGTATCTCTTTCTACATAGTTTTTTTACCGGTGCTGGAGGGCAAACACGTGCTGGTCAGGATGGACAGCACGGCGATGGTATCGTATATCATACCCAGAATGCGGACTGACCAGCGGGCATACCAACAATGTAATGGGCCAAGCAGCTGACTCCTCTGCTGAGTGAGATGCTGGAAGCCTTGGAGGAACTCAGCAGGGTTTGCCAAGTGGGGAACTGAACTGAACATAATGCAAGTTTTCCACATAGCATTTCCATTTTCCCAATCGGGAAACGAGGGTTATTTAAGTAACCGTTGCATTTTCTGATAACTACATAAAAGGTATGTGGCTTAGGAAAGTGCAGAAACTCTACAGAAATGTTTTACAGGCCAATTTAGAACTCTAGGATTTCCCAATAGTATAAAACACTCTGTTTTTACTTATTTGGAAGGGTCATGAATATTAATGGGCTTTTTTTGGACTAATCCAGCTGCCGTAGTCCGATGCACTGTCCCATCTTATGGGGTGTGCTAAATTAATTCACAATTAGCCAGCGGAGTCATCCCTCCATAGTAAAAAAACGACATTTTGTTTCTGCCAGTTTGTTTACTGGCTGGAGTTCCATTGGCATTTTCCTCCACATTAATTCTGACCAATCGTAAAGAAGTTTAGGAAATATGTTCAATAACATCTGGCTAGTGAGTGATGTGGATTTTGTCATATGACTGCATTTTGGTTTATTTTTGGTTCTGACCAAAGCAATCAGTGGGTGTGAAAAGGACTCAAAAACGGCAGATAATGCCACAATGTATCACTTGTTGCCCTTGGTCCGAACTAAATGAACCAAACCACAGATGTGAAAGCACCCTTAGTTTTTTTTTTTTAATTTAGTAATCTAGGCTACTATATCAGTTTACATACCATCGAGTGGTTCCAAACCTGCATGAAATTGAATGTGAGTGGACTGGCTATTTCAAACTAAATCATGACACAGTGATGTTAACAACACAATTCAGTTCAAAATACATCACAAGACTGAAGACAGCTGAAACCTGCTCCACCAGACTTCAAACAATCAATTGTTTTATGTGCTGTATATATATATAAACGTCAAAAAACTTAACTTGACTGGAGTCAATATGCTGGAATTGTCCAAATATACACACTTCTATGCTTTCTTAAAGGGATAGGAATTCACCCAAATTTACTTCTGTATTCTGTTGAACAGAGGAGAATATTTCGAAAAATTCTGAAACCGGTAGCAATTGGTTTACATAGTATTTGTTTATACATGAGAAGGGTTTCTGGTGTCCAACATTTTAAAAAATATCTTCTTATTGAACAGAAAAAAAACAGTTTTGGAATCACTTTGGAACCACCATTTTCATTTTTAGGTGAACTGTCCTATTAAATGCTGCTTTCTCGTTGCTATTAAGAAAAAAATGTTCAGCATACACATTTAACTGAACACTCTCAGTGTGAAGGCACCTGGATATTTGCTATGATTATATCACCACAAAGGTACTTGGCATTTCTTTTTGCATCTAAATGAAGAACAAAAATAATTTAATTGTGATTATATTGGGCTCTGCGCTGTTTTAAATATTGTAATAAGAACAAAATACTACATTCAAAAAGACAGATGAAGAAAATTTTAAATAATAGCCCTTATTGACTCTCTCCAGACCTTACATTTCTGAGATCGCAGTTAATCATTTAAGTCATATGGAACTTTTTCCCAACTTTCTGCTGGAGAAACAGCCTTCACCGACTCACTCTATCAGAGCTGAACCAACAGACCTGTACAGTTTTGCTGCAAGCTATTACTCTTTCATACCCCCTCTCCTTTTTTTCTGTGGAAAGGTGCCTCACCAATTATTTTGAGATGGATGCAGGGATGCAGAATGACTAGAAGCATCAGGTTCTCTTATTTTTTTATCCAGGGGTCCATGCCTTAGGTAAGGGCAGAATGGCCAGAGGCTACGGCAGCTCTCAGGGGACACGTGGGGCTCATAAACTGTGAAACTGACAACTCTCATCTATTACCTCTGCTAACTAGACCTTTAAGAACCTTGACAGCCTGTGCTACGTGCCTCTTCCACCCTACCTGATATTTTTCCGCAAATATGGTTCTTAGGAAGTTTTTGGTTTGTAGCACCGGTTCATAATAATCCACATCATGTTAAAATCCACCTTCAAGGACAGACCTACTTAAATACAGGCTTTGAACTTGAAACTCTTAAAATATACAACATACTTTTCTTTATTTATACAATGTCATTTCATAGATTGCCCAATATGCTCAGGATAAATGATGTTAGCATTGCTCTAACGCTACAGATGCAGTTTGTAATTGAACTTTTGTCTCTGTCATGTGACTTCCAGCATGCCGGTGGCTGTTGGCGAGAGGCTAACACCTTAAAGCCTGGTGTAGCCACGACTGCTGTTCCCCAGGTGCTGGTGCTCTGAATCCTACAAGCCTTGCAGGACGCCTGCAGGAATGTTCCTTCAATCACAGGGAGTCTCATCACTCTCCTGTGCGAGAGGAAGCTGCTCAGAAACACTGTCACCTTCACTTAGCCCCGCGCACAGACAAGTCCCACTGCGCTCGCTGCTTGTAGATGCTCAGACAGCAGACACAAACACACTTACTGGCTCTTCACTGGAACTGTAGCAGTGAAATATAACGAAACAACCTGACATACACACTCACACAAACACAAAGTCATGTTAAAGAACTTTTTGTTCAAAACTGTTGGTCTGTATCAAATTTACAGGGGATTATTATCTGTACACACTCAATATATGTAATAAAAACATGTAAAGTCCATGTGAACTGCTGTTTTCAACACTGCTTCTAACAAATGTTACACATTAAATTGAATAAAAGTGAACAAGATTAGGGTTCTTATGCATCACAAACTGATAGAATTATAAAAAGTAAATTTTACATATAATAATAAATTTAAATTTGTACTGTTGTAATATCTGGCTTATTAATATACTTATGTTATAGCCTTGACTATTTCTTTGTTCTAAATATGTATCTGCTATTCCTCTTGGTTTTTACTTCTATGTTTTATATTATTATTTATCCATAGGTAGCTTGTTTTTATGTGCAGTATAGCACTTTGGTCAGTCTTGTGGCTCTTTGTAGCTTTAAAAATAACAGAACTTGAACTTGCTATATTTTTATACTCACATCTTTTTCTATTTTCTAAAAAAACTAATAGCAAATAACACCTTGAATCAAATATATACAAAATGTAAGCATATTACAGTAGTTTTTTTTGTAAAATGTATTTATTAATGTATGTATAAATGGATTACTTCAAAAACAGGATAATAGTCCTTTCTGTAGTGAGCCATTTACAGATGTTTGCTTCAGATTATCTATTACCTTCCAATCTTCTCACAGACACATCAAGCTGCTTCAATCATATCAAATAAGTTTGATTTGTACATTTTTAAATTGCAATGAATATGATGACATCAGTATTTTATAATAGTCAATGTGTAAGTTAACAAGCTGTACTGGTCTATTGGACGGCTGGAAATAGAGAAAATGTTTGTGAAAGAAAAAAAAATGGACTTAAACAACAGTTACAGTATGGACAAGCTGAAACTCCCCAGGTTACCATTTCTTATTTTCATTCATTCATTCATTCATTCATTCATTCATTCATTCATTCATTC
>CAIGQZ010032813.1:6900270-6918580 GCA_903798205.1 Danio tinwini
ATTCATTCATTCATTCATTCATTCATTCATTCATTCATTCATTCATTTTCCTTCAGTTTAGTCCCTTTATTCAGTAGGGGTCACCACAGTGGAACGAACCACCCTTATTTATTTTACTGTACCAAACTATATAGAAGAAAAGATTTGCTATTTTCTTTATCACCTTTAATTCTAAAGTCATATAACATGTCCATGTTCTCATGATAGGGTAATTAGGCAAGTCATTGTATAATGATGGTTTGTTCTGTAGACTCTCGAAAATATATAAATAGCTTAAAGGGGCTAATAATTTTGACCTTAAAATGGTTAAAAAAAATTAAAAACTGCTTTTATACTAGCTGAATTAAAACGAATATGACTTTCTCCAAAAGAAAAAATATTATCAGTCATACTGTGAAAATTTCCTTGCTCTTAAACATCATTTTGGAATTATTTTAAAAAGAAAAAAAAAATCAAAGGGGGTTTAGTAATTCTGACTTCAACTGTATATAGGGGTATGGAATCAGAATGAGCCTGGCTTGCATTATCATGATAGTGTGAAGCAAAGAAAAGCTAAAAGTCAGCGTATAGACCAACCACCTGAGTGGAATATAATACAAACTAGAGATTGAAGGCATCCATGCCACTAGTTAAAAACAGCTTATTTCTCTGAATTTGAACATTCTTTAAAACATTTAGGATGATGGACAATAATTACTACTTCAGCAAAATATATAAACTATATCTCTATATCTCAAAACCACCATATACTGTAATTGTGAGATATTTTAATAAAAAAATCATACTTTTTGTGGAAAAAAGACATCACATTGTTGACCCAAATAAGCAAATGTGACTATATATATATATACTCAAATTATGTTATGTTAGCTTATATATTATAAATTAAATTATGTTAGCTTATAGACAACTTTGCAGCTAACATTTCATAATAAAAGCCACAAAAATGTTTCATTTTGATCGCGCACATGCATGCTTTAAAGTATCTACCTTAAATCCTTAAAGTAGAACACACATCATACTAAACAAATTACAAGGAAGAACATGCAATGCAAGATTATGCTGGATGCGGTTTGAGTAATTCTGCAACTCAAACAACAGCGTGAAATCAATGAGGTCGAGTGGAATGAAAAGGCGTGGAATAATTGGCTGGCGATCGATGGCGTTTTGAATACAAGTCTGGTTTTTGCCATATCAAGAGCGTCCGAATAAGAGTTTATTGGTGTATCTCAAGAGATCAATGCTTACAAGGTCATGGTTTTATCTGGCACTACTCATGTCATTAGAGGCATTTTAATAATTCATGCTGCCCAGAGGTACTGAAAAGAGAAATAAATGAAGATTCACGAAACCAGGACAATGCTAATCCTTGAAATACTGCCAGTGTGGACAAATCTGTTTGTCATGTCATCTCGTATGTTGCTAAATCAATATCAGGAGTGTGTATCACTGTCTACGTTTATCTGTTCTGTTATGCTAAGGTATTCTAGGATGTTTAGACTCACACACCAGTGAGAAAAAGCCTTAGGAAAGTGATGAAGCCGAGAAGAGATTATCATGATTGCAGAGGATTAAATGTGGATGTGCTCTCTGCACTTCATTAGAAAACATTGACCAGCGTAAGTATCTAATTAAGAGAGCTAATCCACAAAATCAATACAAATTCAGATCAAAAAGTTTAGCATTTCTTTTCCAGTGCCTTAAAATGAGACGGACAGCCTGGGATATTTCAGGAACGCTGATCATACTCTCTACCAAGTGCAAGAGGAGGGAGCGAAAATAAAAATGTACATGCGAGATGAAAAGATGGAGAACTAGGAAAAATACAGATTGCTGTTTCAGAGAGACAGCATTAGAAAGTGACAAAATGACACATAATGAATAAAGAAATAGTCCTACAATTGAATGTGAAGACTAAGAGATAGAGTAACATTGAGCTTTATTGATAAAAGGCTGAATTATTTAACAGAGCAAGAATTTATTAAAGATGGGAGCTGTGACAAGTGCTCTAAAAACGGGGACAAGTAGGAACTGGATACAAGCCTCATGTTTCCATTCATTGTAATTACAGACGCTGCGTGAGAACTCCTTGCACATAAGGATTTGGATATACAAATAGTTATCATTTAAATTACACAGCGCTCCTCCTTAAATATAATGTAATTTTTATATGCTTGCCAGTGTTAAATCTGCTTTTACAAGAACTGCAGAAAGAACAATGTATTTTGTATAAAGCACACGTCTGAGAGTAACTTCTGTTTAAATACAAATAACGCTTTGGTAAGACATATTATGAAGCTGAACTGCATAGTTTAAGGAACCAGGATGGCACATGGTCAAAATCTGGGCTACGTGTTAAATATTTATTGTAAAGCAGATGTACGAAGCACTTTTCTGTGTCGCCTTTTAATACGTTCTCTATGATTATTAACAATCAAGGCAGAAGCCTCATTAAAAAAACGTCATTTCAAATAAAATATTTGCCTGAGTAATGTGCTGTTTAATTGGCCTGAACCATATTAAAAGAAATGAAGGTTTTTGTGTAATTAACACTCTTTTGAGGAACGTGATAAAGTAATCATGGGAAATACACCAGAGACCTGCAGATAAAAGTCCCATGGCAGGATGTTACATTTTATATGAAGACAAACACACTGCTCTGAACAGGAAGCTTTGTCATGTTCCGCCGTGTGTTGCTACTGTAAGAAGCGTGTGTTGCATTAATGCGTCTTTTTGTTGAAAAATGGACATTTGCGCTTTCAGTCTTACTTCCCTTGCTTTCATCAGTTTTTGTGAGATTTAAAAGTCAAAAGTAAAGAAAGTAGTGAAGAATAGTACATGAGAAAATATGACTAATGTTTCTTTAATGGACTGCTTCGTGGTTTCACCTTATTGCAAATTCCGCTCATAATTTTATAAGGATTTTATGATGTAATTCAACATTTTTTCATTTGAATTTATTTGACACCTTAAAAAATACTGTTATGCAGTTAATTTTCAATTAAATCTCCACTAGAAGTTATCAAAGAAGTTCCAACTCTTTTTCCAACTTAAAATACTAAAGGAAACATTATTGTTTCTGCTCTAAATCAAATGCAGAGACCCCTGTAAGTTGCTATAGGTTCATGTTTCGAGTAAAATCGTTTTATTTTTTTTTTTATTAAAAATAATATGTCTTCAAAATTTCTAATATGAATATTATGATTTAGATCATATACTTGCATTACATATTTTGCCTACAATTTTTCTATATTTTGAAGTCATTCCCATTTGAAGTTATCCTAAAAGGAGTAAAAAGGTCGTTTGTAAAGCACATTTCATTATGTGTGTGTGTATATATATATATATATATATATATATATATATATATATATATATATATATATTAAAAATCTCATTGAAAAACTAAATAAGATAAATAACATAAAAAATTATTAAAAAACACTGATTAAAATTAAGATATAATTTAGGAAACCTTACAAATCTTGGTGTTAGGTATGGCAACTTGTAGTTGATTCCTTAATTGAATCTCTATTTAAATGACAGACATGTTTTCACTGACTTTGTAAGATGGTGAGCTGTTCTAAAGCAGACTAAAAACCACTGACAGCAGGTTTTCCAGATAGACAAACAGGATGACCTGTTCCAAATCTATGATTTGTAGAATATTGGATCCTGCATGTTGTTAGTTACTCATTCAATTCCCACAAAAAGACTGGTCATCCACAAAAAGCAAATGCATTAGTGGGCAGGATAATGTGGAGATTTTCAAAGGGCAATCAAAAAATTGTTTGCCAGTTCAGCTCTAAACAGGGTAAGAATTTTGACGTACTGTACTTTGTCTAATTATCTAAAGAGCATGCTGTGTTAGCAGGAAACTAATTTATAAAATTTTGTCTAAGTCTAATTGGAAATAGTATGTTTAAAATAAAATTGGGGAAAGACTGAACCCAAGTTGTTTAAAGAAGTTGGTGAAAGGTTGATGAGGAAGTGTTGTTGTTTGGGGGATGTTGGGCCTTTTTTAACAAAAGATGTTTAAAGTCTGAAGCATGAATTGTTTTATATTAACCTACACTACCTGACAAAAATGTTGTCGTTGATCCCAGTTGTAAGAGCAACAAATAATAACTTGATTTCTAGTTGATCATTTGGAAAAGTGGTAGAAGGTAGATTTTTCAGATAAATCATCTGTTGAACTGCATCTCAATCACCACAAATACTGCAGAAGACCTATTGGAACCCACATGGACCCAAAATTCTCACAGGATTCAGTCAAGTTTGGTGAAGGAAAAATCATGGTTTGGGGTTACATTCAGTATGGGGGCGTGCAAAAGATCTGCAAAGTGGATGGAAACATCAAAAGCCTGAGGTATCAAGACATTTGTGCTGCCCAGTACATTACAGACCACAGAAAAGGGCAAATTCTTCAGCAGGATAGCACTCCTCCCCATACTTCAGCCTCCACAAAGTTACTGAAAGCAAATTAGGTCAAGGTGCTCCAGGATTGGCCAGCCCAGTCACTTGACAATAACATTATTGAGCATGTCTGGGGTAAGATGAAGAAGGAGGCATTAAAGATGAATCCAAAGAATCTTGATGAACTCTTGGGAGTACTGCAAGAACACTTTCTGTGCCATTAAGGTCAGTCAGGTAGTGCATAATGTAATTTTTTATAATTTGTCAAAACATTATCAGTAGTTTATAAAATATCTAAAATGAACATTAGTAAACCACAAATATCGATGGCTAAAACAATCAACCTACAACTCAAAGTGTCTTCAAAACAGTCCAAAATCAGTATCCTAAATCTCAAAAGAATGAAATACTGTAACTGGAGAATATACACTCTTAGCAAGCAATTTACTTAAAAAATACCAATGTTTCGGTCACATGTTGGCCATTGTTAGTTTGGCATTGCATTGGTCAACATGTGACCGAAACATTGTTTTTTTTTTTTAAATAAAAAAAAGTAAATTGCTTGCTGAGAGTGTATATTCTCTAGTTACAGTATTTCATTCTTTTGAGATTTAGGATTTAAGAAGCAGTTTGCTTCTTCTTGATTATGTCTTTATCATTTTGGAGAGTGTGCAGACTTTTTTTGTAGTTTCGTTCTTTGAAATCCACAGAACTGACAGTAACTTTAAATTGGTCACTTATTATATTTTTTTCCAGAGCTGACAATGTTAAGTAAAGAGTTGTTCATGCTTTGACCAGCTTGACAACAACTTGAGTTTCAGCAGCTCAGATTTGTACAGGATAGTTGCCACGCCATCTTTACGCTAGCCCCGGTGTTCTGCCAGTCCAGTACAACAGTGTTTGTAGTTTTCACCATGTGCTTTGGCAACTCCATCAATATTTAGGCCCACACCTCTCTGCACACACACATAAAAGTCAGTGGATGGAGTGGAGTTGTTGCCACCACTCCCACTGTTGCTAATTACCGCAGTTTGCTTTGTGCGAAGCCCGGCTGCTATTCTGATTGGATTTGCTTGACAAATAAATAAATGATCATCATGAAAATATAATGGCCACCTCCATAACCTTTTCCTGAAGTTTGGTCTGCAAGCAATGGAAGACCCCACGGACATTCCCAGAATCCTTTTGTTCTTCCTTTTTACGTTTAACCTGGCTTGGCTCTCACGCCAGATCCCATCGTGACATCACCTATGCTCTCTCTTGCCAACTCTTAGCCGCCTTCCCATATTCTTACAATTTATTTATTGAACTTTCTCGCTCCGAGTGTTATGTCCGTTCATCTGGTTATGGTTCATCTATGCGATTAGTCCTTTGTTTGACTGCACTGAAAACAACTTATTGAACCATTCTGAAAGGTGTACAACATAAATCCGAGAGCTGGCTTGTACATCAATAAAGGCTGTGAAAATAGCACTAGACTCTGAAACACACCCATATTAATTAATTATTGAGTTTTGTTTTGTTTTAGTTTTTTGTAAATAAATTTCTTATTACTGTTTTGTTTTTCAATTACAAATAAAGGCTTTTTATTTACTATTAAACTGAAAACATGTAAGTAATAGTACAGTATTGCTAAATTGCAACTAGTTAGTTACTAGCCCATTTTATATCGAAGTTAATATTTAGCCGCACCATGTTGGTATTTCGTAACATCTAATTTTTACAAGGTGGGTCGTCAGCCCAATGCTCAACCCCTAACCTGGAGGACCAGGACATACACACATACAGTGCTCAGCATATATAAGTACACCCCTCGCAAATCTATCTTTTAAATTCATATTTTTAATAGGAAGCTATACAATATTATATTGTGCATTTACATTGGATTAGTCAGCACTGAAACTAAATCTGGAGCTTATCTAACAAAATGACTTACAAAATTGGTTTCAAAACAAGTACGACAAAATGTATATGCTATAGAAACATTAAATACAAATTTAAAAAGAGGAAAAACAAGAGAAGCAAAGAAAAAAAAATTGTTGAAATTTTGTAGGTTGTATTTTTTTGCAATATTTAGCTTGAATTTAATTGTATTATCTTTCAATTTCTAAATCAGTTTGGTGACTAAAATATTATTTTAATAAATATATGTTTAATAAATATATTAATATATAATGTTAATATATCTGTTTTGTTTAAATGCACCAAAATACATTGCCTATATTTACTGAGAAATGGATAAAAATAATCATTTTCAAAATGGGGTGTACTCAATTATGCTGAACACTGTACATTCATTTGTTCATTAATTTTATTTTTGGCTTAGTCCCTTTAATCAGGGGGAAACATCCATACACACTCATTCACACACATACACTATGGACAATTTAGCTCACTCAATTCACCTATAGTGCATGTCTTTGGACTTGTGGGGGAAACTCCACCCAGAGCACCCAGAGGAAACCCACGTGAATACATGGAGAACATGCCAACTCCCAGGGCTCGAGCCAGCGACTTTCTTGCTTTCAGACGACAGCGGTACCCACTGTGCCACCGTGCCACCCAAAATGCAACTAGTAATGGTTTTACGTTTTTTTTCAAATTGCTTAGGGCACCTAGGTTACCACTTTTTCCAGATTAAATATAAGTCTTTTGTGTCCCCAGAATGTGTCTGTAAAGTTTCAGCTCAAAACAGCCATTAGATAAATTATTATAGCTTTCACTAGTTTGTATTTATAGCTCTCAACAGCTTTTTGCTGCTTTTGTGTACTGTGTCTTTAAGGCTTGTCCTCCCCGCCCACCTGTCAGCGTGCCTCAGTCTCTGCCCTTGGCTGCCTCAGACAACTGACAGACATAAAGGAAGCTGATCTCACCTAACGTTTGTGAGAAAAACTACAGTAAGAACTTTACCAATGATTATTTGATGCATTTGTTGTGGAGCTGCAACACTGAGTCACACAAAATGTCTGTACAAAGTTCACACACACACACAGACACACACACACACACACACACACACACAGCGCAGACACACACACACACACACACACACATGCACACACACACACACACACACACACACACACACAGCGCAGACACACAGCGCAGACACACACACACACACACAGCGCGGACACACACACATACAGCGAGCGCATTTAGCTTTGCACTGTCTTTGCACACAAATGTGTCAGGATACAGGTTAATCTCCACTGCTGTATGGATATTTGTTACGTTAATGTACAAAATAAACCTGATTTAACGTCCACAAACCGGGATTAAATCGTCTTCTTGTAAAATTGTTCTGACATGCGGCTGTGGTGATAAAGTAAATCTGAAATAAATCACTGTAATTTATTACAAACATGCACTGTTTTAAAATATTTTAAGCTTGTAAAACTCACTCTTGATCACATTTGATGTTGATTGATGATCCTAGCAAACTGAACAGACCTTTTATTTACGGTTGCTTTGCACACGTCCTGTCTTGTTGATAGGATTATAAACGTTACTACGGAGACATGTTAATACGCAGCTGTCAATCAATTTGGTGGGTGGGGGAACTGCACTCCTACATCAAGTTGCGGTCGATCTCAAAACCGCTCCAATTGGTCCACCGTTTTTATGTTGTTAAATAAAAAAAAAAAAGGACTGGGTGTGTTTAAATCACCCCAATATGACGGTCTATACACTATACCTACACAGATGTCTGTCCAAACAGCTTGAAAAGTAGATTTTTCACCATAGGTGCCCTTTAACTTACCATTGGAAATCAATAAACTATATATGCTGTAAATATATAGATATAGAGAGAGATTCAGAAAGATATATAAAAAATATAATTCTGTTATTATCTCACTCTCATATAACTCACAATTATTCAAAATGTATCAACCAACACAGTCAATATATCATTTCAAACTGCTAAAAACTTCTGAAAAACATATAAACTTCTGACATATTTTTTGTTTTGAACATTTTTGGACAACCAGTTAATTAAATTGTGTCTAAAAAATTCATTTATGTCACCATTTATTGTCATTTCATTCAAAACTTTAATACTTTTATGGAAAAATCTGAAACACTTTATTTTGACGGTCTGTTTAAGTATTAGTAGACTGTCTGCTTAATATCCATTACTGCTCCTTCAACATCGACATTTAACTGACTATAAGAAACTTGTACATATCAACTTACACTAACCCTAACCCCAACCCTAACCCCAACCTAACAGTCTACCTATAATTAAATGAGAATTAGTTGGCATGTAGATGCAATGTAACTTAAATTCAAGAAACGCACCATCAAAATAAAGTGTGACCAAAAAATCTTCACAATATGGTCCAAATCAACACAGGCCTCCAATGTGACTTTAAATGTATGAAGATTTTTAAAATATTCTTTTGGTTATATTATTGTTGTGTACACAATTATTTTTCTATTCAATTTGTTTTACTGTCAGTGAGTGATTTTTAATCATGTTGAGTTAACAGAACCTTTGGTTACTAACTTTTCATAACATGATAACGATTTTATCTTATTTCTTTTCTTCATAAGCTGGTCAACTCATTTTCCACCCTTGTTGAGCATGAGCAGTATGAAACAGCCTTTGTTAGCATGTCGTTAGCATCACCGCTTTTGTACTTCAGTTACTTTAAGCATGTCCCTCTCTAAGCTATTGAGACTGTTGAAGGAAAGCTCCTGTCAGTGGCTCGTCATCACTCTCAGAATCTCCCTCAATTGTCTGTGTTGGTCTTCCTGCCACTAGTTAAAGCTGGTTACTCTAGTGACCTCTTTGCAGGACCCTGACCGTTGGCGGGCAAGCATGTGGGGCGAGTGAGTGAGCGAGGCACGAGTCTTTTCCTTCAGCTCCACCATGGCTTTCTGGACTCGCTCGCTCCACTAATTAGCTCTTTGGAGATTTCTCCTCATGGAAGCGGGAAGGAAAGAGCGAGCAAGGGAGGGCAGGGGGGAAAGAGGGAACTGTGGCAGCCGTGATGGAGGTACTCCATGTCAGAGAAGAAGGGAAGAGATGAAAAACTTTCAGCCTGATAGATGTAACTCAGTCCATTTTTTATTATTATTATTTTTTTTTAGTTTTCCCCTCTCGCTCTCGCAAAGAGTGATTCAATTATAAACAGACAAGTTTAGGCAAATCAAGACGGGAACAAAGTCTTCCGACGCAGCAGCGGCCCCAGGGTGGAAGCAGCCCGCGACTGTGCGGCACAGCCGGAGGTTACCTGTCCCTGATATCCGATAAGCCCGGCCAGGTAATGAACCTGGAAACGTAGTCCAATGATTGGTTGTTTCTGAAGGGCCCCGGCCAGCATGAAAGATTCACCTCGGCTTTGTCTTCTGGAGTGTAAATATTGTGCTAGCGGAATATGAAAGTAGCGCAACACTAAGGTACAAAAAACATAGGGAAAAAAGATCAAGAGCGGGTCTTACATCAAGGAGGACCCCGAGGATGTCTTTGTTGTCAACTTCAGAAGGGAAGAGAGGAGCAGAGGAGGAAGCTGGCAGAAGGGAAAAAGATGCCAGAGAAAGGCTCAAAGGAGCATCTCTGGCCAAGGTGATCGGTATTCCTCGGCAGTCTGCCTCCTGGCTCTGAAGTGGGGGAAAGAAGCTGGCAGCCAAGCCAGAGGGCATAACAGCACAAACACCTTCAGCTCTGCGAACTGGCGTACATACATACAAGCGCATTATCTGCCGGCGTCGCTCACATGTTAGCCCTAGATGTACCTCTGTACTGACTGTGCATATTCATAATCGGGGCTCCTGACTGCTGGTAAATGGGCACATTTTGTGACAGTTTGTTTATCCAGGCAGGGGTGCATTTCTCAAACAATGGTGTGCTGCTAAACTAACGTAGTACAATGCATTGTGGGAGAAATTAGCTAGCTAGTTTCCTGAACTTTGTCACATTACAAATTGTGCCATCATTTAAACCATGTTTAGGATTATTATTAGGGATGTCATTCAGGTTGTAGAGTGATAACTTCTGACAATTAAATCAATCAACCAATCAATAAATAAATAAAAATTCAGAAATGACTAATGAACATGGCTTCCCTTGTTTGATCGTTGTTATTTTGCTTATTATTCTGGCTCCCTTATATCACTTTGGGGTTTAACTCTGGTGTATACCAAAATAAAAAACACAGAATGAAGTAAACATATGTACTAAATTTAAATTATAAATAATACTTCAATAATTTATCTTATCTATTTCATTCACTTTTCATATAAGGAGAAATGAGAGCTGTAGTTCCAACAACTCAAGTTTGCTATGCGGTTTGTGAATGTTTTTTGAAACAACAGAAGACTGAATTGCTGAATTACTGTGTTGGTTGGAAATGCACCCCAGTTTGACAAAATTTAGTTAGAGGTTGCATTTGTGCCACTTCGTTTTTGGCAAACTGCCAACCAATGACATTCTTAATGCCAAATATACCAAAAGATTTTTTTGAAACAGAACTACTTGTTTAAATGTCATGATTTACTGACCATTTAGTAGACTGCTGCACAAGACTGTTTTAGTGTAAAGAAGGTACTGTGTAGTTTACAAAAGAAGATTTTTTATAAGTATATTTTTGTAAATCATTCAAAGGCAGATTATTATTTCAAATGTTTTTGTACGCATATTTTTATAAATCATTTATTGTTTTTAATTTACTTCATATTTGTATTACTATTATATTATTAGTATTATTATTTTAACTCATTGTAATAAGTGAAGATGCAGATTTTGAAAAGTAAAGACAGGATTTGGATTTTGATAAAAAAAAATATTGTTTGAAATTTTTAAAACATTAAAAATGGTCATTGTAAAGTATTGTGAACATACTATTGAATAAAATCAATGAAACTTTTATTTGGTTAAACATAACAATATATTTTTTGGAATAATTGAATTTAAATACCTAGATTAAAGCTAAATTATGAATGCTATGTTGATGGAAATAATCAGCATTACATTACCTTTATGTAACTAACTTAAGTTCACTAAAATAAATATTCTTTCTAAGGTAACTTAACTCTGTTACGTGGAACCAGTGGACATAAAAAAGTTAATTAACGCCAACATTTTTGAGTGTATTGGCATAATAGACAAACATAAACAGATGCAAACATTCCAGAATGTAATATATTCAATAATGAGACCAAATGTGCCTTTTAAGAGACAAAACATGTACTATTATTAAATGGTTAGTTCACCCAAAAGTGGAAATGCAATCATCAATTACTCACGGTCATGTCTTTCCAGTCCCCCAAGCCCTTCATACATCTTCAGAACACAAATTAAGTCATATTTATTTCTTTAGCATCTATCAAGAACAAAGTCGCAAAGTTTACAAAATTGTAAGATGAGCACCAAAAGAAAAGAAACCCATATGAGAGTAAAGGTGGGAAAAGACAAATGACAATAATAAAATAGGCTAAATAAAGGCATTTTAGACATAAACACGTCTGGACAAGTGAGTTTTAAGTAACGGCTGCATTTTGTCTACGAACACTATGGGGCGGTATGACACCGTTCCTTTTTACGCGACCAGCTGACCGCTTATCTCAGTGTGGACGGCTTTCCTACTGTTAGTTTGCCCAGTAGGTCACCACGTACATCGGCAGACTTGAGATGCACAGAGAGATTGACCGCGATGACAGAGTTTGAGTCCAGCAAAGAATGGTTACAGAAAGCAGGTAAGACAAACACAAAAGCCAAAACATAAAATAAACAAGTAAATAACAGGGTGAGAATGTGATCAAATCTGAAAACCTGGTAAAATCAGATGAGGGTTTTTAGGATTGCCTTTCAAAACAGTATTGGTTAGGTTTAATGAAGTTGGTTTGCACTGATCAATCAGTGCTTTTTAAAACACTATTGGTTGGGTTTAGGGAAGGGGGTTGGGGTGGGATTTGGTCGGTTGGTCAGTTAGTAAATCAGTCAGTCGACAGTGGACTCTGGTGGATTTACGCAAGAACAGCACTGGATTTACGCAAGAATGGCACTCGCAAGAAAAGTTTGAGATCTCAAAATGCCTACACAGCAACTTCTGGTGGATTCGCAAAAATGAAAATGTAGCTCCTGGGACGTATTTGGCATCCTCCAGAAATGTATACAGGGGTCCGTATCAATAATGAGCCTGGGTTGAGCATTCCACAACATGGGAAGACAGTCTCCTTTAAACTTTCATCTAGAATGCAAAACAATTACCAAGAACAAATGAAGATCTCAGATTTATACTGGACTTAAAAGGTTGCAACATCTATTTTATATACTTGAGAGTTTCTTTTTAAAATGAATTCCAAATTTGACAGGGAGCCAGTGTAAAGAATATAAAAAAGGGTAATGTGAGATCTCTTAGATGACTTGGTTAAAAGCTTGGTAGCAGCATTTTGAACCACTCGTAGAGTAAAATAAAATAAAATTAATCTTTGTGATTACAATTAAACCACTGAAGTGCCATGGAAAGTTTTGATAATGTTTTTGGTTTGTTTTCTGGACTTTGAACATCTCAAGACAGTAGATGTCTATGGAGGACGGGAGAGCTCTCATATTTCTTTTAAAATGTGCATTTCTGAAAATGAAGACGGAGAAAGGTCTCAACTACTCAAAACAACATTTTCACTTGAGTTAATAACAAAATTATATTTATTTGCGTGAACAAACTCTTTATTATTAAATATTCAGTGCTACCAAATCAGGTGTCAATGCCACTATCTGTAGAACTCACTGACACCAATGCTAGTGCTCTCAAAAATGTCAATTCCATAACTGCCAGACACATAATTACACACGGTTGATCACTTTTGTCTTCAACCATGAATCAAGGGGTTTTGTAATTTCTTTGTACTTTCGGTTCAGATCATTTTCCTGATTTATGTGCCTGTGGTTGATCAAATCACGCTTGTGTGCATATCAAGCTCCATATCAAAGCCGATTTCATCTTTTTGAATGATAGAAACTTTGTTCAGTCGATATTTACTGAACTTTACGATGAAAAATGCAAACATACTTTTGAAATGGAGCAAAAGGGAGCGAATGAATATTCACCAACGCAATAGTAGCCTTGGGTTTTGTGAGTAGGTGCAAGAGTCGATACTTCTAATTAAAGTCTAAATGAATGCCTTTCTGTTGTTTTTAATTCAAATCTCTCTTCAATATTATTCCATTTAATGTAGGTTTGAGTTTGGTCAATAGAAGTGCACCCTGTGCCGTCTTCAACAAGCACCTGTGAGACCACTCAAAAACTTGGAAACATTCAAGGCTGGGACAAAATTCAATATCTCAACAACGTCAAGAAAGAATCGTTACGGCAATTCAAATTTGCCTCCAATTGACATTCTGTTTAAGAAGCCGGGCCTTCAAGTAGCGAACGGCACAAAATATCTGCCATTTTAAAGCAGAATCCTAACGTCGGCATCCCCGCATCTGCATCCCAAACTCTGCTGAAGTCCTCGGCTCAAGGTTAACACATACGCATTAGTACAGAGACGAATTAAATAAATAAAAAGAGCCGCAAACAATTAGCAATGCATCAATAGGCGGATCAATAGTGATGTGGGTAATTATCACTTCAGGGAGAAGGGATATGGCCTTTCCTTATTGATGTGGAGGGTAGATTAGAAATACATGACAGTGTTTTCAATACATCGCACCTGAAAAATAACAGCTTCTATAGTGAAGTTGAACTTCGGGTTCTCTTAACTTCACTGAAATCACCTACAGAGTATTCATCTGAACTAAGACAAGTCTCACACTGATATTGCACTACACTATTGTAGGAGAAAGTCAGGCAAGGCAGCTGACTTTGTGTTTTTTATAATGGCATTCATCATAGAAACAACCAGATGGTGTTAATATTAATAGTAACTATTGGGTAATTAAAATATCTGTCTTCTCAGAATAGCCGCAATGCAATTTACTCAGACTTTTAGTTCTTCAAGAAGAGTTAACCTGCATCTTACACCCCTAAATCATCACATAATACAATGGAAACAGCCATAATGCCTTTGCTCTGGCAATCTGAGATGAATTTTACATCCTTTTTATGCTTATTACAAGTTGTTGCACAAGCCTCTTTCTGGCTAATTGAAAAATAACAGGCATGGAAAATGTAAAAGGCCATGTAGCCAAATCCCAAAGCACTTAACCATTCACTGGACCGCTGTCTGCATAGCCTTTAATTGGCAGGCTGTGTTATTGAGCTTCAATTAAACATTATGAGAGGATTGTCTAGAAGAACTGAGGATGTATAATTCATCGTTATTGTTGTACAATGTAACAGATTTTTTTTTACTATTATTATTATTACCTAAATGTCCATTTTCTGAGACTGGCAAGATAACACAACACAATTTCACATGTACACACACTCATATACTTACATTGTGTACATATAATAATAAGAATTATTATATAATAATTATATAATAAAAATACATGTAATATGACATAATAAAATATGGGACAATGAGTAGTGACCTTGGGGTGACATGTGAGATCAGTTGAGAAATGAGATGGAAATGAGAATGAGAGAAAATCATCATATACAACTACTACTTTTTAAAATTAAATGACGGTGGCGCAGTGGGTAGCTCGATCGTCTCACAGCAAGAAGGTCGCTGGTTCGAGCCTCGGCTGGGTCAGTTGGCATTTCAGTGTGGAGTTTGCATGTTCTCCTTGTGTTCGCATGGGTTTCCTCTGGGTGCTCTGGTTTCCCCCACAGTCCAAAGACATGCACTGAATTGGGTAAGCTAAATAGTCTGTAGTGTATGTGTGTGAATGGAAGTGTAAGGGTGTTTCCCAGTGATGGGTTGCAGCTGAAAGGGCATCCGCTGTGTAGAACATATGCTGGATAGGTTGGCGGTTCATTCCGCTGTCGCGACCCCAGATTAATGAAGGGACTAAGTCAAAAAGAAAATTAATAAATAAATGAATAAGCTGCAGGTGGCATGGTGGCTCAGTGTTAACACTTTCAGCTCACAGCAAGAAGGTTGCTGGTTGGAGTTCCGGCTGAACCAGTTGGCATTTCTGTGTGGAGTTTGCATGTTCTCCCCGTGTTCGCATGGGTTTCCTCTGGGTGCTCTGCTTTTCCCCACAGCACAAATACATGCACTATAGGTGAATTGGGTAAAAAAAAATAGACAGTATGCGTGTGTGTGTGTGTGTGTGTGAGAGAGTGTATGGGTGTTTCCCAGTACTGGGCTGCTGCTGAAAGGGCATGCGCTTCGTAAAACATATGCTGGAATAGTTGGCAATTCATTCCACTGTGGCGACACCAATCAGGGACTAAGCTGAACAAAATGAATAAATGAATGAATGAATGAATGAATAAACTGCTTGCCTGTGTGTGAAAATGTAAAAACATCCTGTGTACTTGATGTGGGCTTTAACTGCAGTGTTGTTGTAGCACAGGACTATTTAGTTCGGATTTTCAGACACTGTTTAGTGTAATAGTTTACTAAATGTTTCAAATCAGCTTTTTCTTTTTTATGTATTGATTTGAATTTTACTTTCAATGTTTTTATTTATTTATTAATTCAGGTTTATCACTGTTTTATTACAGTAAATTAATTTAAATTCACTTAAAAAAATATGTTGCCTTTGCAACTAGAGCAAATTGATGAATTAATGAACGAATAAATAAAAATGTTTTAATAACCTGAAATGAATATTTTCAGGTTTTATCAGTTTATTGGTTTATTTTAAGTAGTAAATTCATGTACCCAAATATGAATGAGTGTGTGCATGTAAATAAGTTTTAGTTTTAGTTAACTAAAACAACCCTTATTAACTGTATACGGTGTTAAGAAGTGTATTTATATACTTAATAATTGAATGAATGGATGAAAAAATCAGTAAAATTTTAATATATTTTAAAAATGCTGGTCAGTTATTTAGTTAATTGCTTTAAACATTTTAAACTATACGGTCTTGACTCTGAATGTAAAAATAAAATATATAAAATAAAATAAAATAAAATAAAATAAAATAAAATAAAAAAGGCAACGCTGTGGCGCAGTAGGTAGTGCTGTCACATCACAGCAAGAAATTTGCTGGTTCGAGCCTCGGCTGGGTCAGTTGGCATTTCTGTGTGGAGTTTGCATGTTCTCCCTGCATTCGCATGGGTTTCCTCCAGGTGCTCCAGTTTCCCCCACAAGTCCAAAGACATGCAGTACAGGTGAATTGGGTAGGCTAAATTGTCCATAGTGTGAATAAGTGTGTATGGATGTTTCCCAGAGATGGGTTGCAACTGGAAGGGCATCTGCTGTTTAAAACATGTGCAGGATAAGTTGGCGGTTCATTCTGCTGTGGCGACCCCAGATTAATAAAGGGACTAAGCCGAAAATAAAATAAAATAAAACAAAATAAAATAAAAAAACAACAAAACAGTCTTTAGGTAAAACTTAATTTTACGTCAATTCACGCTATTAACAAACCATTAACTGTTAGCTCAATAAACTACCATTAAGCTAATTATTAATAGTTAGTAAGGTAGTTGGGTTTAAGCTTTCAGTTAGATTAAGAGTGTAGAATAAGATCATATACTGTAAGATAAAAGAAAAAGACTTTTCCTGTTTGTTCTAACTACTTATGTAAAACTAGCTGAAACAACACAATTCTTAAGTTTTTTTAGACAACTTAATTGTTTTATGTTCAAACTGCTTTCATTTGTGAAAACTAAGAAGTTAGCCTAATTGCTTCATGTTGTCCCAACACACATCGATTTTGTGGAACTCAGCATTTTTTTTACAGTTTACTTTATAACTACACCTCAAAAAAAAATGTTGGGTTCCACACAAATCCTTCATGTTGTCCCAACACAAATCTATTAAGTTAACTTAATTATTTTACTATTTTAAGTGGATTGAACATAACTGACTCAACTCAAAGTTGTAAGGGAACTTGCTGCAGACCTCTTTTGAGTTGACTCAACTTTCAACCCTTACTGCAGTTGACTCAATATATGTTGAGTAAACTCAAACATGTCCTGAAGCTGGTTGCCAACTTGTTTTTTTTTTTTACAGTATTTGAACAAAGAACAAAACTATTTTGTGAGTGTACTAATAAACACTTAATGACTTAATAATATGCAGATAATATTCCTGTAGTTAATGGTGTAAATTGTGACAAAATAAAATGTTACCCAGTCTGGGGTGTGTTTTCAAACATAGTTAGTTGATTTGCCATTTCCCAAATCCATCGTTCCAATGAACATTCGCAAACTGCATTGCAAACTTGAGCACTTGAAACTACACCTCTGGAGCTGTAGTTAGAAACATAGTTCCTGGCTGTGTTCTTTTCCCACTTATCCCCCCTATGCCCTATTCATTTAGGGCATAGGGAGGATTGAATTATTCATTCAATGTCATTCTAACATTCATGCTGAGGAAAGTTGAAATTATAAAAAAAATATATTAAGTTAATCTCTCTTAGTGTAATTTGCTTTCAAAGTATTTTTACAGTTCAGTTTTAGCGATCTTCATGTTTACAATTGTGCTTCCTTCGCAGTGCACTTTAAAAACATTGATATTATTTTGAACACAGCCTCATGGCGAAAGCTATAGGTGAGCTATTATTTAAAAGCAGAATTTATGTCTCCTAAGCTTGTGAAAAAAAAAAAACATAGCACACATAAATTTTCTTTTATTTTATAGTGGGTTATTTATCTGTACTGTATATGATATGGGCCTGCTGGTTAGAACTTTCTGCTGTGGTTTGTATGTGTCAAATTGTAAAAGTAGACTTTTTTTTAAATAAATAAACAATATCCTACTTAATAATAATAATAATAATAATAATAATAATAATAATAATAATAATAATAATAATAATAATAATAATAATAATAATATTATTATTATTATTAATAATAATAATAATAATAAT
>CAIGQZ010032813.1:6932994-6956285 GCA_903798205.1 Danio tinwini
AAATAAATAAATAAATAAATAAATAAATAAATAAATAAATAAATAAATAAATAAATAAATAAATAAATAAATAAAAATAATGATAATAAAAACTGTAAAAAGGATGTTCTGGGTGTGCATTTACTACGCGTAATACGACTCTTGCATGTTGCACTTGACGACCTGACGAGGAAGAAAGAATAAATATTTAACATTTACAAATGTGTACTTTTACTCCTTTGTGATACTTTTACTTCACTACTTTCCTTTAATCTGCAGTCACTACTTTATTTTTTCTTGTCTATGTGGATTAGAAAAATCAGTCATGTGATTCCTGTCCAATCAAATTGCACACAGAAGGTAAATCGCACCATCCTGAACTATGTCAAGACATGGGCGATTTATAATTGCAGCAAACTGTTTGGAAGCAGTTTCCCAGTGATGGGTTGCGGCTGGAACGGCATCCGCTGCGTAAAAACATATGCTGGATAAGTTGGTGGTTCATTACGCTGTGGCGACCCCGGATTAATAAAGTCGAAAAGAAAATGAATGAATAAATGTTTGGAAGCATTAAAAGTGTCTAAAAGGAGTTGTCAAAAATCTTTACACGCATTGACTCAAAGACTGACCCAGATCCGTCAGAGATGACGGGTGTTTACTGTATGATGACCAAAATGGCCTTAAACACTCAGCACGCACAAGACGTCAACATGACATCAGATTGACATTGTACCCCAACGTCGTGAGGACGCTGCATTTTGTTGGAAATAAAAATTGGGTTGACATCAGAACTCAACACCAGGCCGACATCAATGTCCAACGTCCAACCTAAAATCAACCAAATATTAACGTCTAATAACGTTACAGCTTGACGTTGTGTGGACGTTACCACTATAACATCTATCAGACGGTGGATTTTGGTTGCTATACCTGATAAACAAATGTCAGTATCTTACATCAATATGATGTTGGTTGAAGAAGTTGGCTTGACGTTGGATTTTGGTCACTTTTCAACACAAACTAAAAATCAAACAATTATCAACGTCGTTTGAAGTCGGTACTGGATATCAAAATAACACTGTCCTTAGACACTGACTACACATTGAATTTTGGTCACCTGACAATCACAACCTAAATCTAACCTAATATTAATGTCTTATGACGTTGTGTCCTGCTGGGCAATAACTAAATGCACTACAGAACGTATATACAAATTAAATGTAAATGCATCACTGTCACGCTAGTAAACAAGGAAGACAGAGATGGATTTTCACAAGGTTTATTCAAAGGTAATCAAATGATATCACACAGGTCGTGAGAGGCAGTTGTTATGTGCTGGCGATCATGCTCACAGCACTGTGGGAATGAAGCTGGGTGTTATTAGCTTGCCAGTGCTGCTCGCTGTATACACAGCAGGGGATTGCGGTCATACACAGTTCAAGAGGAATGAAAGATCATACGAGGAACACCCCACAAGTCTTCGCCTTGTAAACACGGTAAGTGACAAGCATAGTTTAACATTCAAAACTTCCGTTGGTGGTGAACAGGTTTAAAGTGCATGAGGGTGAATACAGATCTTCAGATAAAGACACTTCCCTTTATCAGTGCGACGGGTATGAAGGCTCAGGAGGAACATCCATGGAAGAAGAGAAGACAAGGGACCTTGGGAGAAGACAACCATTCAACTTCAATACCGGCTGTTGAATGAATGGAGGTGGTAAGATTATATAGTGTCCAGGGTATTAATGAACAGGTGCGGATGGTTAGTACTCAGGGGAAGGTTCTCGTGATTGGTTAGGACTGGTTTGAGGTGGTGAAACAGGATTGGGTGAGCAGGAACGAGCCATGGATGTGACAGTACCCCCGGGGATGTGACAGTACCCCCCACCCCTCCACGTGTGACTCCTGGCACTCTAGATCGATGGCGGGCACAGCCACATCCTCGTAGAGTTGGGCGATTAGGATGTCTCTGGTAGAATTCTTCAGGGGGCCAAAGCCTTCCCAGTTTACGAGGTATTGGAGCTGGCCATCCCGTCGCCGGGAGTTGAGGATTTCCTTGACCTGATAGATGTTGTCGATGATGACTTCTGTTTGGTCGGGAGGGGAGTGGTTCTGGTTCTGTGAAGGGAGGAGAAAAAGGATTAGTGTAGGGTTTGAGTAGGGAGACATAAAAGGATGATGAAATATGATATTGTGGTGGAAGGTTGAGAAAGTAGGTGACAGGATTGATCTGAGGATTGAACGGTCCCAGGTAGCGGGGACTCAGCTTTCTGCAGGGCAGCCGGAGGCAGATGTCTTTGGTAGAGAGCCACACTTTATCCCCCAGTTGGTATACGGGGTTAGGTAGCCAGTGACGGTTGGCTTGATCGGTGTACCTCTGGACTGTCCGCTAAAGATGGACATGAGCGGAGTCCCAGACCTTCTCGCTCTCCTGGAACCAGTGATCCACCGCAGGCACTTCTGATGTTTCCCCCTTCCAGGTAAACAAGGATGGTTGGTAGCCTAGGACACATTGAAAAGGGGTTAGACCGGTTGATGATTGACGAAGAGAATTTTGTGCATACTCTGCCCATGGAAGATACTGACTCCATGTCTTTTGGTGGCTGTTGCAGTGTGAACGTAGAAATCAGGAAAATCTCTTAGATTTTACGCTCGGTCTGACCGTTTGTTTGCAGATGATAGCTGGAGGATAGACTGATGGTGGTACCCAGAAGTTGGAAGAACGCCCGCCAGACCCTGGAAATGAATTGTGGGCCTCTGTCCGACACGATGTCTTTGGGGAGACGATAGTTCCTGAAGATGTGATGGAACAGGGCCTCGGCTATATCAAGAGCTGTGTGAAGACCTTTGAGAGGAACTAATTTGCAGGATTTGGAAAATTGATCTACAACCACTAGAATAGTGGTGTATCCTTGTGAGGGGGGTAGATTGGTGACAAAAAGCAACACCAAGATGTGTCCAGGGTCGGCAGGGAATGGGTAACGGCAGTAACTTTCCCTGTGGCAGATGGCGTGGAGTGGTAGTGATGGCACATACCAAGCAACCCTTAACGTACTGGGTGACATTGTGGCAAATTTTTGGCCACCAATACTTCTCTTTGAGGAGCGAGAGGGTTCGCCTGCTGCCCGGATGTCCTGAGCCGAGGGAAGTGTGCGTACTATCCAGGAGTGGTATGCGATATCTCGTGAGTTCATAGCACAGGCCTGGAGGAAGGCCGAGGGGAGCTGGTTCCTCTAAGGTGGCTAAACGAATGTCTTCATCTATTTGCCACAGAATAGAAGCCACAAAGATCGGAGTAAGAATGGATTCCGGGGAATCATCACGAGGATCAGGTAAGTGCATTCTTGATAGAGCATCTGCCTTGATGTTTTTGTGACCAGGTTGGTAGGTAATGTTGAAACAGAATCGGACAAAGAATAGAGACCAGCAAACTTGGCGAGCATTCAGACGTTTGGCATCTCGTATGTACTAGAGATTTTTTTAGTCTGTGACGACAGTGAAGGGATGTTGGGCTCCTTCAAGCCAGTAACCCAACTCTTCAAGTGCTAACTTGATGGCTAACAGCTCACGGTCACCGATTCCATAGTTTTGTTTTGCAGATATTAACTTCCTGGAATAGTATGCACAAAGATGAAGGGCTTTGGGTTCACCAGACCATTGGGAAAGTATTGCACCTACTCCAGTGTCTGCGGCGTCTACCTCCACGATTAACGGGAGTGTAGGATCAGGATGACATAAGGTGGGTGCTGTAGTGAACTTAGACTTGAGCTGGTCAAAGGCACGGTTGAGAAGAAAAGAGAGCGGGATGAAAGGATACTGTAGTTTTTGATAAATAGGCGATAGAAGTTGGCGAATCCCAGAAAACGTTGGAGTTCTTTAATGGTCTTTGGGTATTCCCACTTGAATACAGCATCGACTTTGCACTGTTCCATGCTCACTCCTTGCAGGGTGATGACATATTCCAGGAAGAATATGTTGGTTTGATGAAACTCAAACTTTTCTGGCTTGAGGAATAGACGATTATCTCTTAGACGTTGGGGTACTTGTTTCACATGGCCCTGATGCTCTTCTAGATTGCGGGAGTACATGAGAATATCAATATAGACAATGGCGAAACGATGAAGAAGGTCTCTGAAGGTTTCGTTCATGAAGTTTTGAAAGATGCATGGACTATTTGCCAGTCCGTAGGGCATAACGAGGTACTCATAGTGGCCGAGGGTGTAACAAAGGCCGTTTTCCACTCGTCCCCCTGGCGGATGCGGATGAGATTGTAAGTGCTACGAAGATCCAATTTGCTGAACACTTTAGCTTCTCTCAGTACTTCCAGGGCAGCTGGGACTAGGGGTAAAGGGAAAGCAAACTTGAGAGAAGCGGCATTCAGAACTCTGTAATCTATGCATGGCCGCAGTCCTCCATTTTTCTTAGAGATGAAGAAACTGGATGCAGCGGGAGATGTGGATGGTCTGATGAACCCTTGCTGAAGAGCTTCACTGATGTAATTGGACATTGCCTCGTGCTCAGGACAGGATAACGGATAAATCCTTCCATGTGGTAACTTGGCGTCGGGTGGCTCATTTCTTGCTGAAGACAACTGAAAACTCGTGATACACTGATGGGATTGGATAGCTGGATGGATGAGTGATTTGTACGGCTGTGTTCTGAAGAGGCAATGAGGAGGAATGACCAGTAGAGGGGGCTATATGACCATTGGCTCGGCATGGGGATCCCCATTCAAGGATTACTCCAGTCTCCCAGTTAATACGAGGCTGATGTTGGATTAGCCATGGTCGTCCTAAGATGACATCAATGTTAGCACGGGGAAGAATAAGAGTGAGCTTTTTTTGATGGGTTCAATCTAGACGAAGGGTGACTGGTCTGGTGCTGCAATTGATTTTGTCGTCTCCTATCGGCGAGCTCTGGATCGTAGTGATGTGATACTGAACTTCATTTCTCACTGATGGTATATTGTACTGGGAGACGAAGTTTGAGGAAATGAAGTTCCTGGCGGCTCCAGAGTCCAGCAGAACATGTACGGGGAAAGTTTGAGATTGTATTACTAATTCTGCTTTAATGTGGGGTATGGTGGATACTGTGGGTGTGAGGATAACTTTACTCACCGAAAGCCGAGGTGGACGGATGGGACAGGCAGCTATCAGGTAAGTAGATTCACCACAGTAGAGGCAGAGCTGATGACGAATGCGCCGCTGGCGTTCAGAGGTTTTCAGCCGGTAGGAGTCTGTTAGCATGGGCTCTTCAGGGTCCTGCGTAATCGAGGGAGACTTGGACAGCAATGGAGGGTTATCAGACAGAGAAGAACAGGACTGATAAGTGTTGACACACACTAATGGACTTTTTGATGAAGGTTTCAAGATTAGCATTGTCATTGTAAATGACCATTTGCTTGCGTAGAGACTCAGGAGGAACATCCATGGATGAAGAGAAGACGAGGGAGCTTGGGAGAAAACAACCATTCAACTTCAATACCGGCCGTTAAATGAACAGAGGAGGTAAGATTATATAGTGTCCAGGGTAATGATGAACAGGTGCGGATGGTTAGTACTCAGGGGAAGGTTCTCGTGATTGGTTAGGACTGTTTTGAAGTGGTGAAACAGAATTGGGTGAGCAGAAACTAGCCGGGGATGTGACAACTACTCACTACTCTTGAGTACTTTTGAAAGGATGGCTTTTTAATGGAACTTTTACTTAGGTATGATTACTCTTTCCATCACTGAACATATAACAACATCATATTTATGAATACAACTGTGTTCATTTATCTATCAAGTTGAACCAGTGAAATTCCATCATGCAATCTTTTGACGTTCTCTTTTCTGGACTTGAACCTTTTGTGACCGTTGCTGTCTATGAAGGATGAGGGAGCTCTTGAATTTAATAAAAAATATCTTCATTTGTGTTCCGAAGATGAACGGAGGTCGCGGAGGGCTGGAAAGACATGAGGGTGAGTAGCCTGTCGTTACTAACATAATAACATCTTTTTGGTGAACTAATCCTTGAAGAATTGCTTCATTGTTAAATCACACTGATGTATTGATATATAACACAGTTGGGCTACTTGATGTTTTTGTAAGAACTATTGAAAAAAATAATTGATATATAAAAATATTATGTATAAATAATACACTAAGGTGCGGTGGCAGAGTGGGTAGTGCTGTCGCATCACAGCAAGAAAGTCGCTGATTCGAGCCTCGGCTGGGTCAGTTAGCATTTCTGTGTGGAGTTTGCATGTTCTCCCTGTGTTCGCACGGGTTTCCTCCGGGTGCTTAATACTTAACTTCAGTATTAAGAATTTGTTTCCTGAATAGAGAAAATATAGACTACATGTAAATGTCCTTGAAAATATCACTGACCTCAAACTTATAATAATAGTGTATATTGAGTAATAAAAAAAAAGAAAAGAAAAAAGTATCATGTTTCTCTGCTGTATCTATATTTTGGAATAGGAAGCACAAAACTCTCCTCAGGTTAATAAAAACCACACATGTGGCTTTTCAGCATCCATTTCTCAGAAGCACAGACAGAAGTGCTGGGTTCGGACTGTTTTTCTTTTGTAAGTCAGTCACCCTGTGGAATTCTCTCGGGACCCACGCTCGGCTCCAGAGCATCGCCCCTCGGCAGCGCTCGGGTCACAGAGGCCACTGTTTTCCTTGGAAGTCTTTTTGTGGGATTCTGCATCCACGCTGGGATTTCAGCCTTGTGAAAAACAGATTCAACCCCGTACACCTCATATAGATACTGTATGTATCCAATTACTGAGCCGATTTGCCCAAAGTCACACACGCATACACGCGCACACACATACAAATCTGTATGCATAAGCAGCAAAGGCTAGACAGATATTTCAACAAGAACCTTTAGGCCACCACGGAGGGAGCTACTAACTACTGAAAAGACCCTCGACTTGTGTTTATTATTAAAGGTCTCGGACCAACCTCTCCCAGTTCTTGAGACTTGACAAGAACTGGACTTTTTATTTTTTGTTTTGTTTTTTTCACTTCTTTGTTATCATAATGTGAGGGGTGGAATTAGATGTTGACTATAAGGATATCTAAGGAGGGACTTGGTAATTTTCTAGACAGAAGGGGTTTGGAAATCTAAATGAATTGAAAAAGCAAACAAAGCAAAACAAAACAAAATGAGAATATTTCTGGCCAAAATATATATTTTTTCTCCATAAATGTATTTGCAAAACTACACTATTGCAGTTTTCTAGGCTAAAATAAACATAAGTGTTAATAAACCATCAAAAACATTTACCCACGTAACTACAGAGCAGGATATTATTTAACAAAAAATAAAATAAAAATAAATAGTTTTCATGCAACAATCAAATAATTCTACAAATGTAAACCATGACGTCAATTCAAAGCTAAAAAAAAACTGACTAAATGAGTACAGTTTTGGTGTGACACCTGAAAATTGTATGGATAATTTTTTTTGTTAATTATACTGTTTTGCATGTGGCTAAAAGTAACTGTTAAAACATAAAAATATGTCACTGAATATTAAGTTCAAGAGATTTGTTAAAAAACTGATTCATCCAAAAAAAATCAACATTATGAAATAAAAACAAAAAAAAACAATAATAAAACAAAGCGCAACAAAGGAAATCATAAAGTGATCTGTTGCATCCCAGACTATCCCAACATGTGTTGTGCAACAGGGACATACACTTTTAAACATAAGTATTTCCTTTCGGTTTACTCAGATATGGTAAAGCAATGGTTTAAGAAGTATGGATAACGGATAAAGTACACAAAAATATGCACACAATATGCTGGGGCCCATGGATTTTTTTGTGAAAATGCTCAGTAATGCTAGTGTTAAATAACACTTTATAACAACAAAATCAAATACAGTTATTTTGAGTGCCACTAATGGAACATTTAACTGTATCTGTTTAAGAGAAGAAAAAAAGTTGTACATTCTGTCAAGTGTCAATCACTAGACATGTGGCCGAGAGAGCTTAACGTGCTGCATTTTAAGAAAGCACATGCAATTACAAAAAATGCCTGCAAATTAAGAAGAGATTTTTATCAGTTTGACAGCACACATACTGCAAATCCTCACAATGCATACACATAAAAAAACACACAACGCAATCAAATTAATAAAATGCGCTGCACTTTTGCTTTTTATTAACCTAAATAATCATAATCTAAATAGCCAGGTCTTTAGGGTCCCCTTGAAACATTTCGGTTGTGTTCCATGCTATCTCATAAATTGTTTAGGCTTCAAAATGTTGGAAAAAAGCTATTTTCCTCATGGAGGTATGCTATCATGTGAGCCTGGACTGGTTTTATAAAATAAGCACCCATTTTAATTAGTGTTTATTTTCCCTTTTTCCGCATATTACAGACACCAATGTAATGCAATATCGTCAGTATCAAAACATTTCTGAATGATGTTAAACTCATGTGTTTCAGTCAGAATACTGGGTCATGAGGAAAAAAAAAAAACTCGTAAAAAACCTCCACCCCACTGTGCAGAAATCCCTGGACTCATTTTATGTGACAGGTTCCCATGCTCGGTGCAGCCCTGCGTATCGAGCGATGACGATGGTGCCTCATTCAACAACACACACAGGAAGAGAAGCTTTGCTCTTTCGTCACACAGACAGAGATGAAGAGAGAGACTTATTGTTTCAATTTAACATAAATCGAATACAGACGAAAAACTCTGGACAGGCAGACGCACAAACTCTCTATTCAATTTCCCTTTCTGCCCTTTATAAATAAACTACAGACACACAAACTTCATCTGTATGTTGGCCAGCAGAGAACTGTTTCCCTAAGTGAACTTGGTTTCTCCCAGAGTTTGTTCTGGTGGAGATTGGGTACCTTGCCACTGTCATCAGTTTTAGTTGCGATTCGTTCAACACAGACATTTGTATTGAATTTAACTAAATCGTTGAACTAACTAGAACTAAACTAGCATGCTGTTGAAATGAATGAACGGATTTTGGTTCACACACTGTAAAAAATATCCATAAATTAGCAGTTTTCCATATTTTGTGATTAATGTTTTTATTTTTTATTTTTCCCCATTTATTTATGCTTTTGAATTGCATTATGTAACCTCTTTTTCCCACAATTTTTAACCTTGAAAAGGTCGAAAAAGTGACTTTTTTATATTTTTTATACACTTTCATACATTCACGTTTATTTGTGCAGCGACTCAACTTTGAATAAGTCAGATTTACTATACAGTACATTAAACAGCAACTGCATTTCACGAAATAAGTGAAGATGTCTTTCTTTTATCCCACATGGATGCTATGAGGATAAACAAAAGACAAAAAAGAGACCAAGACCTTAAATATGGGGAGCATGAATGAATGAATGACAGCTTCTAAAAGTGCCCAGTAGGTCTACCTTGTGTTTTATTTGCTAATGTAAGCTATTTTTTTTTATATAAATATAATGTATACAACTATACATTATTTATATTACTTCATACTACCTATACGACTGATAAGCTTTTTATATTAATGAACAATGCACAGATATTGATGTTTCACTGTTTTTACACTACATTATTTGAATCTAACAAGCTTAGTTTACAATGCTTACATTGCTCTACTTACATTAAATCTAAATCCCAAATATCAGAAAGGACAACAAATTGTTAGGATGTAATTATTGTCAGTTTTATTGTTATTAATTAATGCACTTACTTGACAGATTTCATTAATTCATTTCCTTTTGCTTAGTCCCTGGTTTATCAGGGGTTGCCGCAGTGGAATGAAGCCACTTACTTTACAGATTTATGTATTTTTAATTTTAGGTGGTTTGTGTAATGTGTTTTATGTTTGGTAAAATAATTTCTAATTGGATCTTTAGTGATTTGTCAACTAATTACAATGTATTGTCCCAATAGGTGGATTTAGAGGTTTTTGCAAAAAAAGCACAAGTGGATTTAACTGGTTTTGACGCAAAACAAAATCTACCTCGTTAAAAAAAGTATCTGAATTGTCTAAAGTGAAATTTTTGAAAAAATAATGATTTTGTTTAGTAGCTAATAGCCTTTAATTATTTATAAAATGAAACGTCTCAACCTAATTATAGGACACTGATAGAAAATGCTCATTTACAAAAAAAAGTCTGAAGGATTTAGAGGGTTTTCATCTGAACTCTTAATATATAGCGCTATATGAATAAATCATTGAAAATCTTACATAGTGTAACATAGGGTCTGGGGCAAGAGGTGAGGATCTTCAGGCAGGCAAAGGTCACAACAGGTGCAATCCGGAGTATAAAGGTAATCCAAGAGCATTGTCCGAGTAACAGGCGAAAGGTCAAGACATGCAGCAAAATAACAAGAATTACAATCAAAACAGGGATCAAAAACATAGTAAGGTAAGACATGGAAAACGCTTGGTAATGCTTATAGGAAAACAAGTCATTGACTGTTTCTCAATTCCAAAAATGCAGAGAACGAACTCGGGAGTCCGCCAAAACGGAGAACGGTCCTGTGAAAAATTAGATGCTGCTTTCTTCCTGATAGTCACATTGTCACGTTTGTGGATCTTTTCTGTTTTAATTGCATGTGTGTGTGTGGGTGTGTATGTGTGTGTGTGTGTGTGGGAAGTGGGTGTATCTTGTTTGGGTTCTTCACCGCGTGGTGTGTGTGTGTATGTGTGTTTACATTCATCAGCTGGGTGGTCACGTGTTTTGTCACTACTCAACACACAGGTGTTTGTTATCAGTCACAGCTGCTGCGCGTTCCACACGCTATATACTATGTTCAGTGTTTTGTAGTTAGCATTATCAGTCCGTTGTTTGTTCACTCCTGTGTCTGCTTCTGTTACACTCTCTCGCTCGCGGTGGTGGAGGATATCCGACTTAGCCTGTTTCATGTGAACCTATGCACATCTCAGTTTCTTTGTTGTTGTTACTTCTGCCTGCTCTGATGACAACATTATCTGTGAGAGACTTCATCCCAATCCGCTACTCTGATGAACTTTACCGCTGGTAAGCGTGTCAATTTCCTGGAGATTTGCTACCTAGTGCTAACCTTCCCCTTCCCCCGATATCTGGTGAGATATCAGTGATAGACTTCTATCTGGCGCTATTTCTCAGATGAACTTTATTCTCTGTGGAGCCTTTGCATTCCCAGTGTGAGCACCCTTGCTCCACACTATATCTGGTGAGATCATACCAGTTGTGACTCTTTTAATAAATCATCTTGTTTTTTCACTTGCATTTGTGTCTACTGTGTATATCTTTGTGACACACATGACCTTCACGCATTTTTAACGGATAATTATTTAAACATTACAGCATTCATACAACGATTTATTGTTTCTTTTCCTTTTTAATATATATAAACACCCTTAACATCCCTGGGTTTATGCCTTTATAAAAATGTTCATGGTAATGTTTACTTTCACGCTCTCATTTAGGGAAACTTCTGAGATAAAAAAGTTATATCTCTGAACATTAATTATAAACAGGTATAGAATGCTGCGCTTCCCTTGTCCTTTATTAAGTCGCAATGACTTCTGGGACTTTTAGAGCAAGTTTTGCACTCAAGTCTGCATCAATGTGTCCTCAAAACCAAGAACATATCCGGGAACTTTCATGCGTCCTCCGTTCTTGCGGTCTTGAGGTCTACTTTTTTTTGTGTCAAATAGCTACGGTTGCACCTACAACTGAACATAAAACTGAAACTGAAAATAAATTACTTACATTTTACGATTGGGCTGGACCAATCTGAAACTTTATAAATTTGCATTGTATAAAGTGTTATAGAAATAGAAGTAAAAATCTTACATTTTAATCTGAATTAATCTACCAATGTGTAAAACAGCTTTCTTATAAGATCAGGCTAAAACTTCATAAATTTGCCTTGTATAAACCGATAAGTGACTTAACTTGACTTTTCACCAAAAGCAGCTGCACATTTCATCATCTCTGACGTCGATCTTTATTTATTCTACAAACAGACAGTTGTCAGTCCATCATGTCTTGTATGTGGTCACTTATCACCACAGCTTTAAAAAAAGGCTTATTCTCTCCAGAAGGCGAATGTGTGATCCCTTTAGCCTGACTCTGTCCAGCCCTCGCTCAACTGGCTGTTGGGACGAGAGCCAAAGCAAACAGCGAATGCTATATTGCAGCAGAGAGGCATGTAGACTGATTTGGATCTAAACGCTGAGGGAGTGTGAAGTGCGTATCGGCACTGATGAACAGTCGGAATGGGTGCGATGAGAGACGAAGCAGCGGCCAACAGTGAAGGCCATCCAGAGGTCAGTGCCGGAGCTCTGATAGCAAAAGCAGTCCCCGTTACTCATGTCTGTATCCCAAAGAACAGATAGAACAACCTCTGACAAACCTGCCACAACACAAGTTCAGAAGAAACTGAGATTTTGTGATTGAATCAAACAGGTTCACAGAAGAGGGAAGTAGTAATAGCTGTTAAAAAATAATACTGTTGCTGTTCTGACTGATTTATTTTTTAATAGCCAGATCAGATATTCAGAATACAGTTCAAATATTTGTAGTTTTAAATAAAAACATCTCAACTGATCTTAGAAGAAAGAAACAAGGTATGACAAAGGGGCTATTTAAAAAATGATGTTAAATTAAGTTTGCATACGGTGTAAACCAAAAGTTACAGAAATGATGTACTTATGTACTGATTATTTATGTCATTATTTATTTTTGTTCCATTAAAATCAGGACAAATTTTTTATCTTTACTTTTTTATCTTTTTTTTTAACTGTACAATTAAAATTAAACACTCCAAAAGAGATTTTACATGAATGACATAAAAAAGCCATTTTTGGTTCCCTAAAGATTCTTTCGGTAAACACTTTTGTGTATGTGTGTGTGTGAACAAAAATATTCATATAATAAAAATGTTAAAATATAAAGATCACTTTATTAACCTTTATTTAAATAATAAAACAATAAATTAAATGATAGTTAAAATAAAAATTGTGAAAAATACTATAAAATAACTAAAATATATTGCATACTTACATTAAACAATATAGTTTAATATATGAGCAATATCACATGAGTAGCAGTAAAATATGGCTGTTTATCAGCAATGGGGGAGGCGTTAGTGTCCCACCAGTGACGATATACAGCCACATCACACTGCTACAAGTGTGATATTGCATTTATAGAATAGTTTGACAGCATAATTGTGTATAAAAAAAGAAAATAAAACACGGAGGGCCCTATCATACATCTGACGCAATAAGGTGCAAGTTGTGTTTACCCTATACTTGTTGCTATTTTCAGACCAGCGCAACCTTAATTTTTTCTGTTTTCTGCTATGTTGTTTAAATATTATATCCATTTGGGCCACTTTGTGGACTCATGGGTGTTCCGGTCTAGAAAAGAGGTGTGTTAAGGTGCATTGTTGGTGCGTTGCTATTCTAAGGAACTAAAATAGACTGTGCAAAAGACCAGCTGAAAGCAGGTCTAAAGTCCAGCGCAGATCGCGTTAGTTGTGCGCCTCACTTACACATTGGTTAAAGCATGCAGGATGTACAGAAACACACAAATACCTTTACAATTGAAGAAGAATTAAATAAATAAAATATTACAAAAATTATTATTTTCTACACAAATATAAACACCACTGCCTTCGTGCCTTCTTCATCTCGCGGGGCTTTTTTTTGTTTATTCACGACAACTTGCTTTTGTATAATGTTATTATTATTAGCAGTATTATTTATTATATGCATATTTATATTTGTTTTATTAAAAACAACCATAGATTTGTCCACGTGTCATGTTTTGGACCATATGGGCAATAGCATGTGTGTTTGGATATAACTTTTGACCACACTTCGTTATTATTGCTCATTTATTCATTTGCAAATTAAATTAGAATCAAATTAGAACTGAATTTAGGAATAATTCTAAGGGCAGACGCAGTTTTGGGGCCCCCAGAGGTAATTATTATATAATAGTATTATTATTACTCAATCCCCTTCTTTGTTTGTGTCTGCGACACATACACCCCACTAACCACGTCCCCTCTGTTCTTCAGTTTTGTCTATGACAACTACCAACCAAACCCCTCGACCACTCCCCCCCTCGCCTTTTTTTATCACAGAGAATCAAATTTTTCATTAATTCAATGCACCCTTCTGAATTTCCTTCTGAGCACCCTTGTTGCCCCACATCTTACAGAACAAACTATTTCTTTTAAATCATAACACTGTCCTATATGCTGCTCTGGTGTTCAGCTCAGCTCTTGACTTGAGATATTTATGCAACGAAAACAACACTCTAACATCTGAATGCTCATATGCATGTGATAAACACAGTTTCAGCTGAAAGACTAATTCTGCATATGCACGCAAACACATGAAACAAAACCCAATGACTTCCAGACCCTAAACAACAAAGAGAGAATTCATAAAATCTGTTTTCTTTGGAGAAAATAGCAGCTACTCTTTTTTATTGCTTTGTTTGACAATCATTATTTTAATCTCAGAATCTAAAGAGCCAATTCAATCAAATTTTCTACACCACTGAATGTTTGGTGTATTTCTTACTGAACATAGTGTGAAAGAAGGAATTCTCAGGAACGATATCTTTCAGAAAGTATTAAACAATTAGAGGAAACCCATTCATTTTATGTGACTGAGTGCCATTCCTTCAGGAACCAAATGATTAGTGGTAAAAGTAATGGCGATCTCAACATCTGGATTCAATTGAGATCGTGGACCAAAGTCCTCGTGTGGCCAAGGGCTTTTATGGATTGCAGTTTAGAGGATGTGGCTCAGTTCAGCAGAACAATTCAGGAAAATGGATCGCTTCAGACATAATTTCATCCTCCACATTTCAAATTACTGATCAAGAACATTGGATCTCCCATTTGCAGAGGATTAAGCCAAAGAAAACTGCACACACTCAAAGTCAATGTTCATTTGCTCTCAAGCTCAGACTGTCTACAGATTGAGCAAACCATTAATTTTGTGGTAAAGGTTAACTTTCAATGTGAAACTTTCAGCTCGAGTAAGATTATTCGTCATTTAGCAGACACTTACTTACCCAAAAAGCAGCTCACAGCACACACATACAGTCCCCCTTGGAGAAAACCTGAGGCTAAGTGCCTCGCCTGACAGCACAATGACCATGAATCATGAATCACCACTTCCAGGTTTTGAACTTGCAACCTCTGAGTTACAAACAGATCTCGAACCACTAATTTACTAGCACCCCAGATATCTCCAAATGCTTTGCCTGTGAACAAAAGCACTTGGAAATAGCAGATGCAGTCTAGTTGAATGCGTTCTAGGCTCCTTTTCAGCTTTCATGAATGATTGAATTTTAACTATACTTTTTATTTACAGAATATTTACTTGACATGTTATTATTGCATTTGGAAATTATGTAAAATCTTGATAAACAAAAAATGTTTTATATTAAAAACTGCAAAAATGTACTATATTGTGATCAGTTTTGGCTGAACCCTGGAATGTACGATCACACCACTGTGATTATAACGTTCAGTGCATCAATTCATATACTGCTACACTGTAAAACCCAAAACGTTAAGGTAACTCAAACTATTTAAGGAAACCGATTGCAACAAACCATTTATGTTCAAAGGCTAATCCAAATGAGTACTGTGAACTTATTATATTTGAGTTAAAGATGCAATTTGAGCAAAGTTAAACTCAACAAATGAAGAAAACTCAAACCAACTGAGTGTAAAACTCAATAAGTTAAGGCAACTCAAATCATTTAAGGAAACCGATTGCAACAAACCATTTGAGTAAAAAAAACTAATCTATATGAGTACTGTGAACTTGTTCCATTTTAAGTTAATGTAATGAGGTATTTAATTAACTCATTACCTTCAACACTGAGTTCAAAATTCTTTTCAAATGAGTAGAATTAACTTTCAGTAAATTTTGAGTTAACTACACTCATTTTAGTTGATAAAGTTGACTGTTGGGTTTTACAGAGTAAATTTAAATCTGTTTTTTTCGTGATGCCTCTCCAAAGTCAGACAAAATAATTCTAAATAATCTAAATGCATTCTAAATAATGGTCACATAAATTACATCACATTACATCTCCATCACTTGGGAGTCAAAGCTTAATTCACAAGCTAGCAAAAACAGATGTCTTTGGAAAGTTACTTTGCGAAGGAGAAAATAAGGCTCAGTGAAGGAGCCACAAACTGCCAAGGAATGGATCTGCAACCCATTTGTCAACAAATCAGGTGAATCCAGCATGTCTGTGCAAGAAGAATATCAACTGCTGAAGATTGCAAATAATGGCGGCTTTAGGGGCTGTATATATAGCATCTTTTCCACATGCAAGTTTGCTATTTCCAATGGAGGAGTGCGGCTTGTGTGCACATAATGATGGTTGATGGTCACCAAGCAATCTACATAGAACCAACATCCCTTCCACCCTCGCCCATAGCACCCCTGGTCGGCGGTAACATTTCCAAGCATTGACCGGTCCTCAGTATTAAAAAGGTTGGGGTCCACTGCTGTACAGTATATAGGGTTTCTGCAGAGGTGTTCTTTATGATGTCTATGAAATTGTACAGTTTTAGCCATTTGGTTTCAATAACAACTGTTTTTAAATACATTTTTGGAAGGTTTTAGATTAGATTAAACTTTATTGTCATCGCACATGTACAAGTACAAGAAAACTAAATGCAGTTTAGGTCTAACCAGAAGAACAATAGCAGGATACAGGTATACAGGTTGCTATTACTAATCAAAGGTGTGCAGATAGATACAAATAATCACAAATGTATATGTACAGTGGGTGTGTACATAATTACAAATGTACATATGCAGTTTTTAAATTTATTGGATGTTTTAATTAGTGCAATGATAATTTATCCCAACAGTTTAAGAATAATATTATTTAAGATAAGAGAAACTATTTCAGCTATTTAGTTACAAAAGCAGCTGTTTTTGTATGAATGAGAAAGTTTAGGGTTCTGAAATTGATCTGATACTTTAATTAGTGCAAAGACATTTTATCCAAACAGATCTAGAGTAATATTATTAAGGATTTTATCATTTGATAGTAAGTACAAAGCAAACAATTTATAGTGGCATGCTCTACATTGCAAACAATATAAGATAACTAACAGTTTCCCATAGGGGGTTTAGAATTGAATTATGCGACTTCGATTATGTAACAATTATTTGAATAAACAAAAAGTGACATTTATTGTCATTTTTTTATATTTTCACTGTGATATATAGTTTGTGTCTATCATAATTTAAATGTCACTTTAAGCTGTATAGAAGTGTCTTGAAAAATATCTAGTAAAATGTACTGTCATCATAGCAAAGATAAATAAACCAGTTATTTGAGAGATGAGTTATTAAAACTATTATGTTTAGAAATGTGTTGAAAAAATCTTCTCTCTGCTAAACAGAAATTGTGGAAAAAAATAAACAGGGAGGCTTATAATTCAGGGGGGTTAAAAATTCAGGGGGGGTAATAATTCTGACTTTAACTGTATGTAAACATAAGCTGGAATCATGACACAGACAAATGGTAATGCATAAACATGGCATTTATCAAAATTAAATCAGATTTTACTTTAAAAGCTGTTCATAATGTGATTGAATCGGTTAAAAAGTACCCATAAACACAAAGTCTCAAGGCCAACCTTTTTATCAGGCGTTTATCAAAAATAAAATCTAAATCTTGTAATACTTCTAAATCTAATCTTGTAATAATGTAATAACGAAAACTCAAGAAATGAAATGTGATCAAAAGTTCATAAATGTTTCTGTGAACATGATTTTGATGAAGCTTTGCTGGCAATAAAAAATATAAAGTTTGTAAAAATATTTAGTTTGAATTAAATGAATGAAGACATTGCTGCTTACATTTTCTTCACCCAAACCCCTGAACCTTTAATTACACAATGCTTATTCTTAGTTTTGGTTCCTTAAAAGAAACTGAATATTTGATTGCAAATAAAATATGAGATAAATCACAGTTTAATATATTAAATTAACTTGACAGGTTACTTTTTTTTACATAGTGATTGTGTGTACACGGAATTTTCAGCACTTCATTTAAACAGTTCCTCAGGGACAAACTCATTACTCAAACTGGCCTCTTTGGAAAAGAATAAATAAACTGGGGGAGATAATGAGAAATATAATTTAAGACAAAATAACTCTCCTTGTTCTTTTCTCAACCCACTAAAACACTAAATCTGAAACAAAATGAAGCATTTACAGCCATACGATTCATACCTTCATAATACATTTCTCATAATGTCGCTGCTGATTATCTGTCGTCTAATGACTTCTTGAGGACTTTCTTCTGTAAACAGCGACAGGAAATGATGACTGTAGTAAAGACGCATGACATGTTTTCGCTGAGGTCAGTTCCAGGACGGCGTGTTTGTGTATGTTTTTGCATATGAGTGTGTGTGTTTGGAAGATAAAAAAAAAGAAAAAAGAGTTACTGGATTTTAAAGCTTGAGAGACATCTGGGCACCACAGTTCAGAAGAGGTTTGTGCAGTTATAGGTACAGTATGATGTCAATTATGACCATCAACACAATGCATTAGACTCTACATCTTCACTTGTTAGATACAGTTGGTATATATATATATATATATATATATATATATATAATTTCTTATGTAAATTTACATAAAAAAAATGTTTCCCTCTAAATTTTTTTTCTTTTTTAAATATTTCTCAAATGATGTTTAACAGAGCAAGAAATGTTCACAGTATGACTGATTATATTTTTTTCTTCTGGAGAAAGTCTTATTTGTTTTATTTTGGCTAAAATAAAAGCAGTTTTTAATAATAAAAAAAAAAAACTATTGTCATACAACAACTTGCCTAATTACCCTAACCTGCCTAGTTAACCTAATTAACCCAGTTAAGCCTTTAAATGTCACTTTAAGCTGTATAGAAGTGTCTTGAAAAATATTAAAAATGAGTTATTAAAACTATTATGTTTTGAAATATGTTGAAAAATCTTCTCTCCGTTAAACAGACATTGGGGGAAAAAATAAACAGGGGGGATAATAATTCAGGGGGGCTAATAATTCTGAATTCTGACTTCCACTGTGTGTGTGTGTGTGTGTGTGTGTGTGTGTGTGTGTGTGTGTGTGTATATATATATATATATATATATATATATATATATATACCTCCTTTAGAATATAAAATACGTAATACTCCAACATAAGTAAATCATTAGAAATAACATACATGCAATTTACTCTCTGTTGTCTCGAATCCAAGTGAAAGTTATCTTGGCAAATGTTTCAAGCTGCCACCCACGAACAGGAAAAACATCTGCTTCTACAAACACTACAGACTACGTATGAAAGTATAACAAGTTAGAGCCGATGCCACTTTGACTTCTGTCATGCATTTGATGGTAAATCCAGTCAAGCATGTCTGATATATGAACGCCTGTTTGCTTGATTTCAGTCATTACAGAGATGAAGGAAGAGATAACGATGCTACTGTGTATAGTTTTTATACGCTGATCTAAACAAAGCTGTGTGTGAGAGCAGTGTGTTCTTTTACCCACCCAGACTCATAAAAAAGTGCATGTGGTGATGCTTTGGGAAAATTTACATTGGTTTTTGCACGTGTTGCCTAATTTTCAAAGTACAATATACAGCAAATGTTAAAGAGCCCATATTATGTATTAAAAAGGGTCATATTTTGGTTTTGGGGTCTCCAACAACAGGCTGATATGCATGCAAGGTCAAAAAAACACTTTCATTAATATGCATTTATTTTTACCTAATTATCCCAACGACTCACATATGAATCGTTCAGTGATTCATTTTTTTTCCCAAACCCCTCCTTAGTGTGAGGCTAATCTGCTGTGTTTGGTCCATTGACCCAGTCTGTTCTGACTGGTTAACTGCGTTCAGCGCGAGACAGAGAAAAATGCCCACCACAGCTTATCAACAATATTGAAGTAGTCAGAGTGCAGAGAGTGTGTGTGAGCCCAGTGCAAGAGTGCATTAAAGCAGTGCAGTTAAACACCAGCATATTGCTCTATTCTTAACCATAAGTAAAAACAGTGACACACATTCAGTATTAATCCACACAGTGGCAAAAGCTTAACTATTTTAACTTGACCGGCGCATGTGTGTAGGAACAGCTGACGATGACCATAGCAACGACAAACGGCAGTGGATCGCGAGCTCACAAACGCATTTAAATCCGTAAACAAAGTTGCATGGGTCACATTTTTAACATGGTTTTAGAAGCGATTTGAGAATATAAAGAGTTAACCAGATACAGTACAAGCGGTTACAAGTAACAAAACACAATTCAATAAACATTTTGCAAGCTAGAGAAAACTAGGAGGCAACCATTTTAATCACACTTACTTACACTTGAGAAATGGAGGAAGAAACTGATCCATGAACTGTGTACTGTAAAGTTCCTGTCAAGCTCTGACAAAGTCCCATATAGTCTTTTCTGATCCTTCCGGCCCGGGTCTGTGTGTACAACAAATGAGTGGGGCTTAAGTGCCGTATAGACATCACGCCGACATGGCTAAAAACTTATTACAGTGGTGATTTATTTGAACCTTTATGAGTCGACTCTTTTATAGATGAATCAATAGTTTTAAACACGGCACACTTTCAGATTTAAGCTTTAGCTGGATATTTCACTTCACTTAGAGCTGTTACACACTGCATGGAAGGTCATTTTCAAAAACCCATAATAGGGGCTCTTTAATAATTTGTCTATAGTTTTCTTTGTGACCATGCTGAAGTAACTACAACACTAGCTATGTTTCCATTGACCTATTTTTATGTGCATTTTGGGTATTTGTGCATAAAAAATCTGTTTATGGAAACACCAAGATGCACATACATTTTGAAAATATGCATAAAAATCATATGCGCATAACTGAGTAGGATAAACTTTTTATTTGATAAGAAAAATGTGCATAAACTACAATGGAAACACTTTTACTGAACAATTTCCAGTATGTGCATTAAAAAAGGTCATGTGATTTTGTTATAAGAGATCATGTGATGATAAAAATATGCGCAAATTGACAAACCAGCAGGCTGAGCACATTATAAAACATCTGAAAATTGCTTTGGTCATTCTAAAACACCTTAACCATTTCATTATTAGTGTTATTGTATTATTAATGACCTCCAGAATCAAGAGCGTCTGTGCTCAGCGTCTCATGCCTTCAAACGCCACCACGTGTTCATTGCATGTCGACATTTGTCTTCTGAAGTGAAAGTCATTCATTAAATAAGGAAAAGATTCACACAGCTATTCCTACCACAGCAAATTCAGTTTTTACTGAATATTCAGTAAAATATTCAGGCCTAACAAATAAGATTTATGTGTTCTGACTGTATATAAAACTTCCATCCATTTGGATTACATACTTTGGTAACACTTTATTTTGATGGTCCATTTCAGTATTAGTAGACTGACTGCTTAATATCTGCTGATACTGCTCCATTAACAGATATTTAACTGACTATAAGAAACTTTGCAAGTACATGTCAACTTACACTAACCCTAACCGCAACCCCAGCCTAACAGTCTACTTATAATCTATTAAGTATTAGTTGGTATGTAGTTGCAATGTAACTTAAATTTAACAAATAGGCCATCAAAAAGTCTTAATGACCCATACTTTTAACATAATTATACAAAAAAATGTGTGATTGATATTTGGGTCACACTTAGATTAGATAATGTATTTACTAACATGAACTAATTATGAGCAATATGCAGCATTTATTAATCATAGTTTAATCAGCATTTACTAATGCATTATTAACATATAAAATCATGTTTGTTAATATTAGTTCATGCACTGAGTTAACATAAACTAACAATGAACAACTGTATTTTCATTAACTATGAACAAATACTGTAATTAATGTTTTGTTCATGGTTTGTTCGTGTTAGTAAATGCATTAACTAACAATAACTAATACAACCTTATTTTAAAGTGTTACCAATATTTGTTAGTGAAGTATTCTGAATATTAAGTAAACTAGTGTCATAGAATTCAACTAGCTAGATATATTTATACCATATTCATATCTTTTAATTGATAAAATCTAATAGTATCTGACAACATACTTAAAAAAAATCTAAATAAGTAAGGCTCTATTTTAATGATCTAAGCACATGGTCTGAAGTACACGGTACAGATGCTCTTAAGGCATGTCCAAATCCACTTTTGCTTTTTTTAAGGAAAGGAAAATTGGTCAGCATGCATGGTCTAAATGCTTTATCCTTAATCTCTTAATGTGCTATGGGTGTGTTTTGGGTATAACATTGATTAAAAAACATTTCCCTTTAAGAGCCAGTTGTAGTCACACTATCCCAGATTCGATATTTACATGGCAAACATTATAACACTGGAAAAACACTGGATCTTCTCATGTGCATGCTTGAACATCTATGGAATGAACTAGATTCCACCAAAGCCCCCTGAGGTGAAGAGGTATCATTTTTATATTTGTGTAGGTAATAATAATCTTTTGCATTTAAATACTTTAACTTGTCATAAAAATATTTATGTGCTGCTGTGCATCCCTGTGTGTAATAAGCAATATGTATGTGTATTTTGGAACCACCTATCAGTGCACTTTTTAAATTACAAAAAAAAAAAAAAAAAAAAACATTGACTTTAGACTAGTTTTTAGTTGGATAACAATGCACCCTAACCACACCTCTTTTTCACACCAGCATGTCCATGAGCACACAAGTAAGAGCAAATGCATTTTTATTTAAACAACATGGTGCAGGATATGAAAATAACATCTGCGCCAACCTAAAGCTAGCAAAAAGCACTTGCTCTGTGCCCAGCGCTGCATTGAGCCAAGTGTATAATAGGGCCCAAAGTGTGGACAGTAGAGGGTGGACAGTACAGCTGTCAAGCGTAAACAGTACATAGTCAATCTGCCACTTGAGTGTAAGTAAATAATGAGTAAATAAAATCATTCTGGGGTGAATTATGCCTTTATTAGAAAATGGAATAACATTTGGAATAGTTATTGTTAGTCTATATGAAAGCCATTTTTATTTTATAACATTTTTTTATTAGAAGTACAGAAAATATAGGACAGATCAAATTGTTACATTCAGAGGGTCAGAGAATAGAATAGAATAGAATGGAATTCATATATTTTGTAAAACATATGCTGGAAAAGTTGGCGATTCATTCCACTGTGGCAACCCCTGATGAATAAAGGGACTAAGCTGAAGGAAAATGAATGAATGAATGAATAAATAGAATAGAATAGAATAGAATAGAATAGAATAGAATAGAATAGAATAGAATAGAAT
>CAIGQZ010032813.1:6956295-6967753 GCA_903798205.1 Danio tinwini
ATAGAATAGAATAGAATAGAATAGAATAGAATAGAATAGAATAGAATGTGCTGTTATTATAAGGCCAGCTATTTTTTCACAGTATACAGAAAATATACTTTTAAATATAGTTTTTTATATACTTTTAATAGAATGAAGAGTTTTTAGAGTTTTTGATAGTTCAAATATTCACAAAAAAAGATGAAGCTTTAGCTTTTCTTTTGATTGACTAAAGACTGAGCTGACAACTCCATATACAAATATAAGCTGCCAATATAACCAATCAAAATTACACAAAAAAATATATATAATAGGTAAGTGCTATAAATATTTTGCTAAAATTTTATTAGAGGCATGTTTTTTTTGTGTGTGGATAAATATTATATTTTAAACATAAACAAATAAATTGATCAGGATCTTCTGCCATATCCTTTTTTTAGACAGACATCTGTTGATTAGTACGCTGTTTTGGAAAAGCTTATAAAGGGTCTCTGACATTGCAGTGTTGGGATCAGAGATTATTCTATGCTTGAGGCTAACTGCTAATTACTGATTATATTAGCATATTCTTTCAAAAACAGAGATAAAAAATGTAAAAGATAAAAACCTAGTAAAGCGGCCAAACAGACTACATTGATGAGCTCTAAAAAATATATTTGTTTAGTTTACTTAAATGTTTAGTTCTCTCCAAAAGAAAATTTGTATTATTTATTACACTCATGTTGTTCCAAATCTCCTGACACCTTCATTCATCTTTGGTACACAAAATAAGATGTTTTGGATGAAATCTGAGAGCTCTCTCATCCTCCACTGACAGCAATGATCTCAAGAAGTTCAAAATTCAGAAAAGGAACCAATAATAGTGTCAAGAATTTTATGTGACTTCAATGGTTAAACTGTAATCATACAAAGCTCCAAGAACACTTTTGTTAAAACAAATCATCTATATTATTTGTTTGCCTTTATCATCCTCGTCCAGGCCCGTGCAGAGTAGGAGGTTATGAACTGAAGAGCGGGGTTGGGGGGGAAGGGGGTTCGCGAACTGAAGAGCGAGGGTAGGAGGGGCACTTACGTTCATTTTGTAAGGGCACTTTATATCCCATAATCAAAAGGGCATGTACACTGCACAGGTTGAGTCCTATGTGTGCACGTGCCTGTCCTCGTCAGTTTACTATGGGCAATATGACGCTTAGTTGTTATGCTGTACTGTCTGTAAAAGCAAACCCTGATGCAGAATAGAAGACAATAGTTACTTTTCTGGGCTTTGAATGTCTTATGACCATTGCTGGATTATGGAGGATGAGGGAGCTCTCAGAATTCATCTAAAATATCCAACGCAATCACACAGCAATTTGTAACTTTTTGATTTAATTTGTATGAATTCGTACGATCTTATTCCTACAATTTAGTATGATTTGCTCATCACCCAATGACGGTTTAGAGGCGGGGTTGGGTGCCACGCCTCCTTTTTAAAATCATACATTTTCGTACGGCTCAACTCAAACAAATTCGTATGAATTTGCCACTAAACTGACAAAACGTAAAATACTTACGTTGTCTCGTGATATCAGGCTGAAATATCTTAATTTGGGTTCTGAAGATGTAAAGGTGTCTCAGTGGATTTGAACAACATGAGAGTGAGTAATTATTAACAGTATTTTAATTTTCTTGCTTTATTGTATTTTCTTTTTTAGTAATATTAAACATATTCATTACTTTAAGTCACATTTACTTATTAACTGAATATGTGATCTAAGATAGTAGAGCTTTACATTTTTATTTGTGTAATACACCTATTAAAAGTCAGTTCCCACAGTTCCTAACCCCACACTACTTTTCACAATGTTATTTACAATGTAAATGAAACATTGAACAAACTTGTTTGTGCAGAGGGGTTTCAAGAAATCCCATTAACTCATTAAGTATTTAGCAATAGTGTTAATGTAACTAACCTGAGCGTTGACCTTTTGAAACCCCTCTGCACAAATATTATAATATTAACAAAATTGTAGTTTTGGATTATGTATTATACCCGTCTATCCAACAACCAAATCACATACTCTATTTTTCCCTACAATAGTAACCCGACAAACTTTCAACATAGCAGAAACCTGTGTAAATCCCAACACAGCACAACATTAAAAGTGTCTTTTTTAGCTCCCTGTCTTAATAAATTGCAAAAAACACACACAATGACACTTAATACAATCAAATTTTTAGTTCACAAAATCTTTCTGTTAAGTAAATGAGCTTTTATTAAAATTCGAGTGAAAAGAAGTTAATTAATTCATTGCATTGCACTTATTTTCCACATATATTTGCACATAATTAACTGCAAGAAGCTTATTCAAGAATGAAAGTCAAAAAAATAATCATATCAGAAATAATTTAAACTTCACTAATTACTCAATGTATAGATGCTAATTAAAGAGGTTGCTGCTGCAGTTTATATATTCATTTAATGCTATGTCTTGTCTTGCTGTTAATACTGATTAATTAAACAGAAAAAAGGTTAGAATAAAATTTTTATTATCATTCATATTTTAGCATTTAACATATTTAACAGATTTAAATGTTATCTTCATACACCTGAACATTAATCTGGTGGAGTTCATGAGGTTCCAGTGTTTATTTGAAAGAAAAGGCAATCCAAACATGTACTTTCCAAACAATACGCATTCTTCACAACCAAACTCTTTCTCTACTGGGTTGAACTTACTTCTGGTGCGATCATTGGCTGAGGCTTTCTGGGAAGTTGCCAATCGACAAATTGTTGCCCAGAGCTGCAGTAAATCAGGCAGATCAACAGAAGTAAAGCAGAGCCAGAGTTGATCAACTCACATAAATGTTGTGCGCTCCTTTAAAAAGGCTGAAGAGAAGATAAAGTCATTGAGAATGCTTTCATAACAGCCCACTAATGACTTGGTGGTAATCGCCCATGTGGTAAACATCAAAACTTAACGTAACACTGTTTGCAATCAAGAGAAAAGGAAAGCGAGACACACACAGAGACACATAGGGAAGTTTTTTTTTTTTTTCACATGAGAACAAGCTCCGAGGTTTATGTATAATGGGAGAGAGAGAGGGAACTGTGTACTTGTTTTGAGGGTTTGGGCCCCATTGACTGATTATGCTCATTTGCCACTTGTTTGGAATTTTGGGGGTTTGGGGTGTTAGTGATTTATAAACACCTGCAGGTATTCACGTCCTACTTTACAAAGAGCAATTTATAAAATAATAACAAATGCTATGCAGATTATATCATTTTATCTATATGAAAACATTATTGTTTAAAAGTTTTGGGTCAGTATGACTGATTGGCTCTGAAAGCAGTCAGCCAGCAGAAGTTTGTGTATGAAGGCACCTCATAAAAACAGCATAACAACTTAATCCTGGACAATAAAATAGAGAGACCTTTGGTGATAACTATAAGGCATTATTTGCTTAAACTTCTCACATTGAGCCAAATTTACATCCAAGTGGCGTTTCGAGACACCATGTTTATTTTTTTTTAAGCTCTGCTGTTAGAAATGAAATGCACAGGATTGTGAGATATCAAAGGCAGAAAAGGATACATCTATGCTGCCTTCAAAAATCAGGTAAAAATCAGAAGAAGGTACTTGTTTAGACAGGAAATAAAGCAGAATTTGGTTTAAATGTGCCTTGAAGCAGTTACGAGCTTTCCGACACAACCATTGATTGACTGGCTGATTGAATTTAGTTTGTTTTTGAAGTCTTTTGTGTAGTAACTATGGCTGTAATAAATTGGGAAAGGCAATGCAATACTGTGAGATATTATTCATTCATTTTCTTTTCGGCTTAGTCCCTTTATTAATCTAGGGTCGCCACAGCGGAATGAACCGCCAACTTATCCAGCATATGTTTTACGCAGCATAAGCCCTTCCAGCTGCAACCCACACTACGGACAATTTAGCCTACCCAATTCACCTGTACCGCATGTCTTTGGACTGTGGGAGAAACCAGAGCACCCGGAGGAAACCCACGCAAACGCAGGAAGAACATGCAAACTCCACACAGAAACGCCAACTGACCCAGCTGAGGTTCAAACCAGTGACCTTCTTGCTGTGACGCAACAGCACTACCTACTGTGCCAGCAGAATAAAGCTATTTATATCTGTTGCACTATCACTACATTTTTACGCAGACTTCTCCAGCCACCAGTGTTGCATACCAGTACTTAAAGAGCCCCTATTGTGCATTAAAATATGGGTCATATTTTGGTTTTGGGGGTCACCAACAACAGTCTGATATACATTTAAGGTAAAAAAAAAAACTCTTACATTGTCCTATTATATACATTTATTTTTACCTAATTATCCAAACGACTCCCATATGATTCGTTCAGCAATTAATTTGTTCCCAAACACCTCCTTAGTGTGATGCTAATCTGCACTGATTGGTGCGATGACCTAGTTTGTTGTGATTGGTTAAATGCGTTAAGCGCGAGACAAATGAGAAAAATGCCCACCACAGCTTATCAATAATTTTGAAGTATACAGTCAGAGTGCAGAATGTATGTGTGAGCATACCTTCAGACCCATCTCCCGCCACCCTACTGTTTTGTTATTTTAGATGCGATATAATAATATAAAGAGTTAACCAGATACAGTACAAGCAGATACAAGTAACAAAACACAATTAAGTACATCATTTGCAAGCTAAAAAAAACGAGGCAACCATTTTAATCACACTCAAGTTACTTACACTTGTGAAATGGAGGAAGAAATTGATCCATAAACTGTGTACTGTAAAGTTCCTGTCAAGCTCTAACAAAGCCCCAGTCTTTTTTGACCCTTCCTTTAACAAATGGCTGACGAATCTCTTGTTGTAAGCATGAAGATTGCTAAAGCACTCGTCAAAAAAATGATGGGAATACAGCACAAGGCTTGGGCTATAACGCTGAGGTATTTTTGCAAAAATAAACTTTAACCACTGACTCTTCACAGCCTCATCTTTGTGTAGGGAAAATAACACTAACTTTCCCTCACACTTCAGAGCACAGAATGTATGCGACCTGATTCAACCAGGACCTGCTAAAGTGTGTGTCTTTCTCTTTTTCTTTCTACAGTGTTTGTGGGTGGGGCCAGGAGTTTCAATTTTCCCGGGTATACACGCGCAACAAATGGACAGGGCTTGAGTTCTGTATTGACGTCACACCGACACGGCTAAAGACTCATAAAATTGCTAAACTTATTTGAACAGCTTGCGTAACTTATAAAATTAAGTTAGAACATGATCAATTTAGTTAGATAAGTTACAATGAACTAAAAACTTATGTTGTCATCACTAGTTGATCATACATTTTTTTACAGTGTGCTAATGCAATCTCGCAGCAATTCGTAATTTTTTGATGTCATATCATTCATATATTTTAGTATAATTTGCTCATCCCCTAATGAAGGGTATAGGGGTGTGGTTTGGGAGCACATTCCTTTTAAAAATTGTATGTTTGCCATTTTTGAGACAATTCATAAAATAGTTAAGTTTCCTTGTGAGATTGGGCTGATCTCTACTGTCAACTTTGGTCGGTTTGATGCATCTTTGCTGAATAAAAGTATAAAAAATTTAGAAGATAAATACAAGTATTAACAAAGTTTTAAAGTTGAAAATTTTTTTTGAAATAGAAATACAGATAGAGTAAGATAGAGAGAGGTATAGTGTAATTCCTCAATAACTCAACAAAAACTCAGTGTTCTACAGTACCTTCATTAATTCCAACAAATATCTGACACGCAGTACAAAAGATACAAGTTTATAGATCACATGGATGCAATTTGTGAATTAAAACTAAGACTTCCTTTTAACTGATTGTGCTGATCCACTCAGGGTTGGCCAGCTGTGTTGATATTGTACCTCACATGCTGTTTCTATAATTGTTTGCAGATCCTCTGTGTCGACCTATTCTTGGTGAGGTGATGTTAAAGGAGCTCAAAAGAAAACTCAGTAGTTTGCAGTGTGGTCAAACTTCATTTGTTTAGAGTTTAGAATTGAGACGGGAATTCGAAATGAGCTGAAATGTTGTTCAGGGTCAGTAGCTAGTTGGGATTTATTTATAGTCTGTCTTTTACTTTTCGGTAAATCAGAAAATGTTTTGGTTCCCATACATAAAAAGAGATTCCCAAAACTTCAAATAAAAGTTTTAAAGACTGGTCCTGTTGACTAACTAATGATTTTGAATCAGTTTATTAATTTATCACTCAAAAAGATTCACAAGAATTTGTTATTGATTTAAATGAATCAGTCTGATGATCACTTAATTACCCTAATCTGTCAAGAAAGGTTTTTCAAACAACAACCTACAGTAACTGTCATGTTCATCAGCGATTTAAGCCCTTAATTGTACATTCACTATCACCCGTACTACAATTCTGCCACTAAACTGCACTACATTTCAATTCAATTTAAATGTATCATTATTTCTAATGTAGATTGTGTCAAAGCAGCTTAACATAGAAGTTCTAGTAAATTCAAACTGTGTCAGTTCAATATTCAGAGTTAAAGTTCAGTTTAGTTCAGTGTGGTTTAATTTTCACTGCTGAAAGTTCAAACACTGAAGAGCAAATCCATCGATGCGCAGCTCCACAATTGTCAAACCAAGCAAGACAGTGGCGACAGCGGAGAGGAAAAACTTCACCAATTGACGAAAGTGAAGGGAAAGAAACCTCAAAAGAAACCAGGCTCAGTTGGGCACGACCATTTTTCCTTTGGCCAAACTTCCTGTGCAGAGCTGCTGTCTAGGTGCCGGATTACCACTAATTACTTGCACACAGCTGTAGCTCAGGAATACTGGTAACATTACCAAGTGTTATTCCTGTTTTGCCTTGCCTTGCCTTGTTTAGTTGGTCAGTAAGTAAATCAGTCAGTCAACAGCGGCCTCTGATGAATTTACACAAGAACAGCAGCCGTGAATGGCACTCGCAAGAGAAATTTGATATCTGAAAAAGCGTACACAGTGGCCTCTGGTGGATTCACAAAAACAAAAACGGCAAATATTATTTACCTCCTGGAATGTATTTTGCTGTCCCCAGAAATGTATATAGTGGTACGTAATCAGAATGAGTCTGGGTTGGGATTACCCCTGTGATAACATTTGCTCCTTTTTTGACCACTGCCTGCCTGACCAAGTTGTAAATAAACTGCATTTGGACCCTCAACTTTACACCCTGACTCCATTGTTACACTAACTAGCTGCTTAACTACCATAGCACAGTGCTTTGTAGGGGGAAGCATCTAGTAACTATATTACTAGGAACGTTATGACTGTGCCATAAATTGTATTGTACAAGCATTGTTTGAACCACAATAGAAAGAACTGTTGTTAGTAACATCACACATGGTAAACAATGTCAAATCATTGTGGTTATTATTAAACATGCCATTGTATTATTATTTATTTATTTATTTATTTATTTTTGCTTTATGATGCATCTTTACTTACATCACTGGGTAGTTGTGTATTGGGTTTTTCAGTACTAAGTACTAAAGCCCTCCCTGGTAAACAAACTGCAATCCTTTCATAGCTAACTGAAGTACACATATATCCGCAGCACAATTTATACATTTAAAAATGAAAAGCAGTGTAAACACAGCCTCAGTGTGACGCACATCTCCCCATGGTGAGCCTGTCAGGGCAGATGAGAAGCACAGTAACGTTAGTGCTTGAGTATTGCTAGTCAGTAACTGAGCTTTTTTTGTATACAATACAAAGAAAAATCTTAGTTTAGTCTGTATTAAACAGATATTTTCTATGTATTGTATCCTGTAATATACCATACACGTGCAGCGTATAGAAATGATGAAAACTAAACAGCTGGATGCATTTAAGTAGAAGCGAACACAAAATAACTTGTTACTCGCAGAGTATCTCCTCAGCCATAGTAACTCATTGATGCACCTCAGCCATAGTAGTGACTAGTGACCAAGCAAAAATTCTCTACTCATATCTTAGAGAGTGCACAAGTTCATCTTTGCTGCTGTCAAATACAATCTTTTTTTAAAACACTGTCTTTATTAATGTTTAGGAACTTTTAAATGTACTAAAGAAAACAAAACAAAACATACAAAAAATTACAAATACGTAAATAAATAAGTGAAGTTTATTTATGCACTAATTTAGAGAGGATCATATGTTTATGATTGCTTGCGGCTGGTCCCGCATTATCCAATTTATGATTCACCAATCAGACAATTCCTAAGCCACTATAAATACCCTAAGTTCCATATAACAGCATCTTAGTTTTGAAGAATCCCCCTTCCACCCCTACTCCTCCTCCTTTCCTAGATGGGTGGCACGGTGACCCAGTGGTTAGCAGTGTTGCCTCACAGCAAGAACATCACTGGTTCTATACCTTACCAAGCCAGCTGACACTTCTGTGCTAGGTTTACACATTCTCCCATCTTACATGGGTTTCTCTCAGGTTCCCGGGTTTCCAAAAACATGCAACTTAAGTTAATTGACTAATGCAAATCGGCACCGTAGACATGCACCTAGTAAGTAGTCATCTCTTAAGAGCAATCACTATCGGTTCATTAACTACTAGGGGAGTTCTCAAGCTCTACCTAAGCTCAAACTCCCCCCTTGCTTTGCAAACAGGAGGGAGCCCCAGGCTTGAGGATCTTATGAGCTCAGGGCTCTCTCCTGGGACAGCATGCCAAACAAGCTTTATAATCAATCATCAGCTAAGTGTGAACTCTTGAAATGCATGTACATTCACATATAATATAAAAGTGAGACAATGGTAAATGATTAGCAGGTGATACAAGCTACAAGTTATATGGACAAAAGATTCATATTAGCTTCCCTCAGTCAAATCAAACAAAGGGATTCCATATTTTGAAAAACTTTTCAGGTTTTCTCTTAACTATATACATACATTTTTCTAAAGCTAAACAATGAGACAGTTTCTGCAATCATTGTTTAAAATGAGGGCTTCTGTAGTTTTCCACAAACGAACTATTATATTTTTGCATGCAATAAACAAAATCATGTGAGCTAGTAAAAGAGCTTGTAACAGGAAAATTAAGTATACAAAGGTTTTGTCAAATACAGTCTTATGTAGAAATGACATCTTGGTCAGTATTCATGTGAACTCAGACAGTTACAGCATAAAATTTAAAGTTTATCCGTGCGAGTTCTTAAATTAAGCTATTTATGCTGCTATTAATCCAGTGCTTCCCACAAAGACTTTACGTGGGCGGGCCACCCAGGAATATTAATGGCCGCCCAAGTATATTTGGTGACATTTATTTTTTACTATTATCATCCTTTTATACTTTGTTGTATCAGTCCAATAGGCAAACATCTGCGATCGATTAGCTAGTGAAATCTCTCGCCCTACACGTTTTCTACTTCTCGTGTGTGTGCGAGAACTGTCAACACTCACATACTCTGCAAAGACCCACAGAGAGTCCAGGGTTTCTAAATCCCCTAACATACCTCGGATTCGGCTTTTGGTTTCGCTTTCTAAAGTTGGTTACATGTATCCGTTTTTACATAACATTTTTATTTTAAGCCAGATTTTCTTTAGCTTGGCTTTGCAGCTGACAGCACGTTAACAGCCAGCCACAAGAGCGAGAGAAACTCTAAACAATTAATTATTTGATCTAAACAACTTAGATAAACTTTTCTATTTACTCAGAGAGGATGAAATTACGTCTAAACTGGCTGCAAAATATTTGTACATTGTTAGAAGTATTTAATTAACTCTTTTGCCTTATTTAAATAATCTAAATTTTTTCTTCTTCAATGTAATTATTATAATTTTTAGAGATATTGTCTGTTTTATTCCTTTATGTCATTTATTTTTCATTTGCTGTATATATTTTTTAATTTGATGTTGCTGACATATTGCATATTTTGTACATATCTTACATGCTTTGGCAATATTGTAAAAAATGTCAGCAGCAGATTTTACCTGTCAGTGTGTGTGCACATGGCTCCTTAATAAAATAGTAAAACAAATAGTGGATTTCTTTTTTTATTTCAACAGGCTTTTTTTAAACTTAAACCCATTGAAAAAAAAAACAACAACAGTGTATAACAGTGTCATAATAAATAAAAATATTGTAAAAAATATATATTTTTACTGCATGTAGGTAACCATGCGCTGTGGGTAAAAGATGTGTTTCAATCCGGCTACCACCGCAAGTATATTTCAAACCTGTGGAAAGCACTGTAATCAAACAGCACATTTATATGTGTAGATAGATGTTTACACAATATAAAGAAAAGACAAACACTTGAAATGATAGCATTGTGGTCAGTAGACGTTTTTTAGCTAAGGAGCCAGATGACCCGGAATGAAGTTTTTCCAGGAAGTCACAGCTATTGAGGCACCGCAACTATAATGATAATCCCACACTTAAAGCGATACAAAACTGCAGCAGAAATGCCAACTGAGCGGAAACTCGGCTTTAGAGAAAGCGGGAAGCTTGTGATCATGAGAGATCTTCTAAGTATATGTATCCGCTACTAGAGCTTTTTTTAAGTGCCATCAACAGTGGTGAGGGCAGCTGAAAATAGAATCCAACTCTACCTAAGCAATTCATCATTAAGAGAGTACTCTCATCAAGTGCTACAAATAAAAATCTTCTGATTTTGATAGAAAAATACAAGTTAGATTTGATAGTGTTTTTTTTAATTATTAGAAAAAAATTGCATTTTTATGTGCCTTTTAAACATTTGGTGGAAATTATTCCACCAAAAAAAAAAAACAGTAAACGAAAAGGCAATACACTGTATAAAACTTTTAAAAGTAAGTGTTCATGCTGCCTTAAAATGTTAAGTTTACTTCACTTAAACAGTGAAGTTGTCTTAACTCAGGTCAAAGTTTACAGGACTTTATAATTCAAGTGTAATGGACATGGTTTAAGTTTAGTGAACTTTGTGAAGTTGTCTTAACTCATGTATAAGTTGCGACGACTTGATAATGCAAGTAGGAAACACCCATACACTCTCCCATTCACACACATTCACACACTATGGCCAACTTTGCTTATTCAATTCATGTATAACCCATGTCTTTGGGCTGTGGGTAAAACTAGAGCACCCTTGAACATGAGAAGAACATGCAAACTCCACACAGAAATGCCTCCTGGCCGGGAAACTAACAAGCGACCTTCTTGCTGTAAGGCAACAGTGTTAACCACTGAGCTAATGTACCACTAAGGGACCATGGTTTATGTAATACTAAAACAGGTTTTTGAAGTCTACAAATACAAAGAAACAGGTATCTGAGAAGAACCTCAGACAAACACAAACTTGGTTTTTGTTAAATATTTAACATAAAATGTGTGTTCAAAACATTCAAATTGGTCCCAAGACCCGCCCAAATTTTGGCAACCTTATTAACTCTTTTTTTTTTATAAGTGCAATCAAATTCTAAACCTGCCGAAAGATGTGCATTGTCTGCCATCATTTAAAAGTAAAAAATTAATTAATTAATTATATTGGAATTAT
>CAIGQZ010032813.1:6983018-6993751 GCA_903798205.1 Danio tinwini
TCTCTCTCTCTCTCTCTCTCTCTCTCTCTCTCTCTCTCTCTCTCTCTTTTGTTTTTTGGTGCGAGTGCCCCAGTTCTGAAACCGCGTTCATCCCACTCAGTCAGAGGTTTGCGCTCTGCTCTCTCCCACAGGGTATGTACCAATATGCACAGAGCACATTTTCACAGATGCCATCAGAGAACAAGCATATGAATTACCAGGCAGCCTGCCATCTTTGAGTTCAGACAGAATGGCATTAATACCAGATGAAGAGCCCAAACAACAACAGCACAACAACATGAAAGCCCAAAACAACTGGGACCAGGTAAAGGTTTCATCATTTTATATATTAATGTCTTGATTAACAAAGACTCCAAACTCAACTCCCGCTTTCAGCCTCTCTCTCTCTCCCTCTCTATCTCTCTTTCCCCTAAAAGTTGTGACACCATTGAAACTACCGGCAGACTTGGGGGACTCTGCGGAAAAAGAATCCTGTCAGCAAATCACGTTACGATAAATAAAAGATACGCCACTGTTGACCATGACTTATTCAGGAGCCATTATGAATTCATGCCTACAATTAAAGAAAACACAATCGTTTTAAAATTGAATGGCAATAAATATTAGTATTACCCAATTATGTCACAATTAATACTAAGCAGGCTGATTAGCGGCGAACGAACGGGCCAATTAAAAGATGCACGTACAAGTGAAAAGAAAAAGGGAGTTAGGGTGCCTGTAGCATCTGGACATGGAATGTGATGAGAATAGACAATACATGGACAAAGGGAAAGAGATAATAAGAGATAATGTTTAACAAGATAATATTTTGATGTTCAAAACAAGCCGTTTTAAAGTCTTTGTACATTCGTTGATTAGGGCAGACTGCTGCTGCTGCTGTTTTTACAAAGAGACTTGGTGTTATAATGGTGTAAAAAGGTGTAATAAGCATTCAGTTGTAATACAGAGTGACAAGCAATATAATATAATATAATATAATATAATATAATATAATATAATATAATATAATATAATATAATATAATATAATATAATATAATATAATATAATATATTTCCCAGTGATGGGTTGCATCCGCTGTGTAAAACAAATGCTGGATAAGTTGGTGGTTCATTCCTGTGGTGACCCCTGATTAATTAACAGACTAAGCCGAAAAGAAAATGAATGAATGATAATATAATATAATATAATATAATATAATATAATATAATATAATATAATATAATATAATATAATATAATATAATATAATATAATATAATATAATATAATAAAGTTGATAGTAAAGTTCTTTGATAACTACTTAGTTTAGACAATTTTAAAACTGATTTCCTCATTTTTTTTTTGTCTTAATCTTCAGACACCAGATGTTCAAATAATAATATCTCAACCAAAATATTGCCCCAAACCATACATCAGTGGAAAGCTTATTTATTAAGTATTCTTTGAAGTATGCCCAACAATTGTTGTTATTAATAAGAATTGTGGTAATGAAATGTTACATGCCTGCTGGAAATTCTGCATTTCTATTACATAAAAAGGGAAAAGAAAGTGAAGTGAGTTTTACACATCCACAAAATTGTTACCATACTCAGAAAATAACACTTAAAGGTGCTATATGTTAGTTTTTTGACTCTTCTAATGCTAAGACTGCATGATTTTAGCCCTGATTTTGACTCGCCGACAGGTTTTGAGAAATCGCAGACAAATGCCTGAAATCACAGGCAAATCGGTGCTCGTTCACAGTGTGAACTGTCAAGGACGCGATATGACAGAATCGCAGATGAGTCGCAGATGCCCGCAAGATATTTGGCATGCTAAATATCTGGAGCTGTCAGCGATTCAAATCATGCCGTGTGAATGTGTTCTGATTGAAATGAAAATAACATCCGCGATCACCTATAGCTAGGCCCACACGGAATCTGCGCGAGCAGAATTCCGCAGATTTTTTGCAGATTTTTCGCAGATTTTTAGCCCATCATTAATTCTGTTTATTTACTTACAGTTAACTATTTACTGTTATTCTAATTAGATTTTCATTTTAAACATTAAATAAAAGTTAAAAAGATATTATTTTTATTTCACATATTAAGGTTTTAGTTATGATACTCCTAAAATAATTCCGCAGAAATCCGCAGATTTTTACCAAAATTCTCGGCAGAAATAGCAAAAAACGTCCTCAGATTCCGTTTGGCCCTGCCTATAGCCAATGAGAGAGCAGCATTCACTATTACGGGTACCTGCAGGCCAGTGGGAGGTTGGGGGAGAAATTAAAGTCATTTTAATTTCTCATTTTTTTTACACTCATTTTCAGTTTACTTGGACCCAAGAAATGGAGGAAAAACTAGTGTAAATTTGGCAGGAGCACCATGTCTGTTTGACGTGTCATCTGATTAATATCACAATCAAGTCGAGAGCAAAAAAAAGTTGAGGAGAGATTGTTAATTCTCTTCTAAAGCCAGGTGAGCAACACAAGTTTCTAAAGCTAAAGCCTTCTGTTTACATTATGTAGTTAATAACGAAAAGTTGCAGTCTGAACTCATAAAGCATAAAAGTGCTATAATATGTTTGTAGATATTTAAGAAACATGCTAAGTGAACATTCTTATTTATCGGAAAAAATGCTGAAGTCAGATATTCTGCTTTAAAATGAGAGTTATGCGCTAGAACGCTGTCTTTGTTTAGCCAGTTTAGCCAATTATATTTCAGCACCCCAGGTTGCCTTGTTGGAAAACAGCGTATTTGATTCATTCATTCATGAAGGCTTTTTTAAAAAAAATGCGTCCGTGGCTGAAATGCGACCTCCGATGGACAGTAGCAGACTTCGAAATAAGATTCCACATGAGGTGGTTATTAATTAGCAAATAACTTAAATATTTTACGAACGAAAACATTAGGTAAGCAGGTTACATTGCAGCCCTGTGTCCTAACAGCACGTCGAGTTTTGCAGTGATAAGCAGTGTGGCTGTTTAATTAAGACAAAACAGCACAGAAATTTAAATACAGCCATTTAGAAGCACGGAATAGTGCACTCACTGCACTTCAATGGAATGATAAGGTTTATAATCTAATTAATGCATATTAAACCTCTTTAACATTATTAAATGTACATGCTAAATCACTGATATGTGTTGGTTTTGAGTCACAGTTCTAAAGGTCAATTTCAAACAGTTTATTTTATTTTCAAGATCTGAGGTGAACTATCATGTAACATGGCATTCAAACTCACATTATTAGCATTTAACACTTAATAAAGCACATGAGGTGTACCTGAGGTGATCATTGTCAAAGCTTTCTGCTGCAGGAAATAGAAGGTGAAATTTTTCAGGTGTTGGTAAGAACAAAAACTCCTTTTAACATGGAAAATATTCCTACAATCGCGTGTCGTTGCTTTTATTTAGAACACGATTTAAATGAGCCTTAAATCAGCCTTTAGGCTTAAGAGTCAGGCTTGGTCCTGTTGGTCCTCAATCTGGCAACCTGTCCTTGCGTTTGTTTTGATCCAGGAATGCAATACCTGGTTTCAACCACTGGGTGTCAAACTTATATACTGCACCTTTCAATTATTTGAAAGGTATTTTAAAGGTATTTTGAATACAAATACATTATTACAGCTTGTCAGTGTTACTGTATATTTATCAAATAAACTTTTGTTTAAAATAAGCAGTAAAAGCATAAGACACTCTTTTTAACTCACCAAGAAAAATGTAACATTAAAGTCATTTAAAATTCTGATGTAAAACGGGAAGAGATTTTTCTTGTAAAATGTTCTGCCATAATCTTTAATTTGAAACGTGTTTATTTACTCACTTAATTGCTTAATTACCTCTTTTAATGGATTCATTTACATATAATGTATTGACCCTTTGAACTACAACCTTAGAATGATAGCATTTGTATCTGTGTATTTGAACACAAGCAAACTAATAAATGAAACACTGATGGATGTCCACCAAGGCTACAAGAGCAGACCTAACATATTTGATTGAATTAACACACACAGTCAGATATGAAGGCCACAAACTAATTAGTGCTTTGTAAATAAATGTTTATCAGTAGAACATCCTACGTCTGGTCAAACAGAGCCAATCAGTCCTAGAGTACAACACGATGAGATAATCCCCTATATCTTAAGGCAACTTCATAAAGCAGCTATAATGAGGAGGCATCATCACTATACTATAAAAACCATCACCATAGCCCAGTGGTTTTTAATGATATTAAGGTGAATGTTTTATTAGAAACAAGTACAGATGCTGTATCAGCTTATTCAGGTGCCTTTTTGCAGTGCTGATAGCAGCCTTCCTGCACTTAGACCTCATATTGATAATGGCCCATTTTACTGGGCAGAGGCGTATAGGTTGCATAATGGACAGTGATGTAGTCGGCCAGGAACTTTGCTTTATATGAGCGTGTTGTTGTAATCGACCTTCTTAAAGTCAGCCCATCACGCTGCCAGGGCACATAATGAAAAAGAATCCAAAATAGCTCCAATTTATGTAAGGCAGGCTTGGGCCAAAGGCTTATGTGGGCTTTAATGTTCATTTTCCCCTGAGTCTGACCACCCACATTGGGATATTTCGGACAGGGAAAGTTCAAGGGATACTTGGCTCTCAGCTCCACCATCGTCCATTACATATATGTCAGTTTTGCATCTGATGGAAAAGACTCTGTGGTAGCGGATCTAATGAGAATGCAAGTATTTTGTAATGTGGATTTTTATTGGATGTTTGACATAATCTCAACTGAATTATGAAGAGAGGTTGGGTCATAGAGTAGATCCTCCTCTTTTATAAAAAAAAAACAGCCAGCATTTTGTTTTATCACAGCTTTGGCATTGAGAATGGTTGAGCTTGAGCGCATCAAATGAAAAGCAAATGAGAAGCATCTTGAAGGGGGCCAGACGTCAGATATTAGAGAACATTTCATTGGTCAAGATTTGATGAGAAAGATGAAAGCATGAGGTTACATGAAAAAATCTGAATTGGAAGTGACAAACTGCAAGCTTTGCATGTTTATATGTGTTTTATATTTTCTAAGCACAAATTGTGTCACTGTTTTGGAGGAAACTAGCTTATAGATACCCTCAGTAACTCGTAAATAAGTAATTTGTAGTTATTTGTAACTCTTTGGTGCATACAGTACGATCACACCAGTGTGATCAGTCTAGTCTGGTCCCTGAAATGTACGATCACACCACTGTGATAAGTATGTAATGTTCAGTGCATAATCAGCTGCTATATTCAAATCTGCTTTCCTGCGATAGCTCGCGCTGAGCCAGAGAAAGACGTGCTTGTTATAAATCACAATTACATAAATAATTTATCGAGATACAACTATTTAGCTAATTTTTATATACAGTTGAAGTCAGAATTGGGCATCACAGTGGCGCAGTGAGTAGCACGATCGCCTAACAGCAAGAAGGTCGCTGGTTCGAGCCTCGGCTGGGTCAGTTGCCATTTCTCTGTGGAGTTTGCATGTTCGCCCCTTGTCCAAAAACATGTGATATAGGTGAATTGGGTAGGCTAAATTGTCCGTAGTGTATGTGTGTGAATGGGACTGTATGGGCGTTTCCCAGTGATGGGTTGCAGCTGGAAGGGCATGCACTGCGTAAAACATATGCTGGATAAGTTGGCGGTTCATTCCGCTGTGGCAACCCCAGATTAATAAAAGGACTAAGCCAAAAAAAGAATGAATGAATGAATGAAGTCAGAATTATTAGCCCCCCTGTTTATTTTTTCCCCAATTTCTGTTTAATGGAGAGACACAATTCTAAACATGATAGTTTTAATAACTCATTTCTATTAACTGATTTATTTTATCTTTGCCATGATGACAGTAAATAATATTTAACTAGATATTTTTCAAGACACTTTTATACAGCTTAAAGTGACATTTAAAGGCTTAACTAGTTTAATTAGATTAACTAGGCAGGTTAAAGTAATTAGGCAAGTTATTGTTTAATGATTGTTTGTTCTGCAGACTATCGAAAAAATATAACTTAAAGGGGCTAATAATATTGACCTTAAAATGTTTTTTAAAAAAAATTTAATTAGCTTTAATTCTAGCCGAAATAAAACAAATAAGACTTTCTCCAGAATAAAAATATTATCAGACATACTGTGAAAATGTCCTTGTTCTTTTAAACATAATTTGGGAAAATTACAAAAAAAAATCTAAGGGGGGCTAATAATTCTGACTTTAACTGTATATTAAGAGCTGGAAATTGACAAAATATATTCAGATATTAACGTTATATGAACGTTACTTAATATTCTAATGAGTTTTGGCATAAAAGTAAAACATGATCATTTTGATCTATTCAGTGAAATTTTTGCTACAGCCAAAAAAATATACCTGTGGAACATAAGACAGATTTTGTGCTTCTAGTCATGTATACAGTATAAGGAAATGTATTGTGTACTTCATTGTTTTAAATGATCTCATGATAGGTCAGGAAATACAATAAATCAGAGAAGGTATCATTTATGGCCACATTTCTTGAAATGAACTGCTGAAATGTGAAGCTGTTATTGTAGCAATGCCAAAAAAAAAGATTAATTTTGCTGCTATCAGTACTGTAAATGTTATTTATAATTAAATTGTTGTAGTTTGCTTAGATGGCTTGAGTTTTATTATGAGTTTAGGTCACACATTATTTTAAGGTGTCCTTACAGAGTAATTATTCATTTACCTACAGAGTAATTTAAATTAATTAATTAATTACATGTATCTACTATAAGGTTAGGGTCAGGTGGAGGGTTAGGTCTAGGGTTAGCTGCATGCAATTAAGCATAATTTCATGTACAAAATAGAGCACATGAAAAATACGTAACAAGGACACCATAAAATAAAGTGTAACCTGAATTTATATTGTATTAAAATTAGTTGTATTTTGTATTTACTTCGGTTTTTCTATTTTTGTGTACTGTACATTTTTTTTATAATTTGTTTATTGGTTTTAATATACAAAATATATTCATAAAGAACCAAAACAATTGAGACACTAACAAAGGTCAAATACAGCAAGTAACATTGTCAATATTTAAATATAATAAACTGGTAAGAAATGCCTGAGTAAGTGCACTGAGTAGAGAAAAAACAAAACAAAACAAAAAAATAAAACAAATAAAACAAAACACTTAAATAAACAAATAATCAGGAAAAAGACAAATAATATTACTTTAATAATAGTTTGCTGCTGTAGTTTTTGGTGTGATCATACATTTTTAAGTTCATCTGGAGCACCAAAAGCTCAGAGATATTTGAGAGGCATCACTTTTATTTCTTAAGTAATAAGTAATTGTTCTAAGTATACTTTAAACAATTAATATTTTATTTACATATCATATACCATCATTTTGTAGCTACTTTTTAAGGTATCTATTTAGACACCTGGTTTATTTTGTAAGTACCAGTTTGCCAGCAGTTTTGTAAAGTTTTTGTGAGTTTTTGTCAGATGCAAATATCCCTGCTGATCAAGAAGGTTACGACACGGCGGCAGGGGTTCTGTCAGGGCGAGAGAAGGAAAACGACAAAGATGGCAAACCTCAGGAGAGGACTGGTAATTCCTCCTGATGCTTCCCGAGCTCAGCCTGACTGTCGACAGTCAGGCAGGCTGTGCCTCAGCAAGCACTGGTGTTTCCTTTGGGGCCCCCCTCCCGGCCGAGGGGGGAGGTGGAGAATTACAATCCCACCCCGTCAAAGTGCTCTCTCTTAAACACTCACGTACACACAAGTACACACACACACATACGGCAACTCTCCACAGGAAAAGCTGGAGACAGAATGCGCAGCCCCTTCACAGCAGCTTTGGTGCGTCGTGGCGTCCAAATGGGATTCTGCTAGACTTTGATAGTTGGTTAATTACTCATATGATACCACACAGATGTCTGGGGGGCTCTAGCCGAATATTCGTTTCTCACTAACTCACTGACTGACTGACTGACGGGATCCTGGGGAAGGCAGACATTTAAGGAGCGGTAGGTGAAAAACCAGGAGACATTTATAATTCATAAGAGTAGCAGTTTACGTGCCGTTAAGGATCCCTTTAGTGCCTAGCTGATGCTAAACTGAGATGCTACTTGAAGGGCTGTCTACTAAATAGTTCCTTGTGTACCAGGTGGTGGCAGGGACTTTGAACAGGAAACACATCTCGGCTCTGAAGTGTTCCTTTGCTGTCAAGATAATGAAATGGGGGTTCAGATGATTCCAAACAAGATGAGAGTTGATTAACTTTTCTCACTTGTGATTCTTACTGTGGCTTAAACAGGCTATATGTGTTATTTAAGGATTTAATTATTGAAAAACAATTTTGAGGGGGAGAGTTTCAGATCATTCTTTGTGAGTATGATGATGAAAGTTGTTTTTTTCAATATATATGTGACGAAGTTTGTTTGTTATACTCTTAACAAAAATGTTCAGAAACAGGATTTTTGCCATGATGTCATAGAATAACCATTTTTAGTAAAAATGTTATTTTCCACTTTCTTTGGATATAAATTAATATTGATTAATCTATTTAAATGTCAATTCATAAAAATGCATTGATTCAATGTAATCCTTAAATACTAACAGATACAGTGCTCAGCATATATAAGTACACCCGTCACAAATCTATCTTTTAAATTCATTTTTTAATAGGAAGCTAAACAATATTTGTGCATATACATTAGATTAGTCAGTACTGAAGCTAAATCTGGAGCATATTTAACAAAATAGGTTTTTGTTCTTTATTGTCTTTTTGTTGTTGTTCTGTTAAACACAAAAGTTATTTTGAAGAATGTTGGAAACCTGTAAACATTGACAGCCAAAGTAGGACAAACTAATTCCAACATTGTTTAAAATATGTGTTCAATAGAGCAAAAAATAAAATAAGGTCACACTTTATTTGATGGTCTGTTTGTTGAATTTAAGTTACATTGCATCTACATGCCAACTAATTCTCATTAGATTATAAGTAGACTGTTAGGTTGAGGTTAGGGTTGGGGTTAGTGTAAGTTAACATGTACTTGCAGTTTCTTCCAAGTTTCTTATAGTCAGTTAAATGCCTGTTGAAGTAGCAGTATCAACAGATATTAAGCAGACAGTCTACTAATACTCAAATGGACCATTTAAAATAAAGTGTTACCAAAAATGAATAAATGGGAAAAAATAAATAAGGTTTTGAACAGTCAATGGTGAGTGAGTGATGGTAGAATTGTAGTTTTTGGCTGAACTGTTTCTATAAGTTTATTATAAAAAGTACAGTACTAAATATTTGTTGTTTCATAGGAAATCATTAAAGAAAATAGTTTTCCATAAAATCAAAGTCATTTGTTAAACCAATGTTCCAAATTTAAAGTTGATATCACAATATTTGAGCTTCCTTTGAGAACTAGTTTAGCCACTGCAAACCGTTAAAATCAGTGCCATTAAAAAATAACATTTTAACTAATAATAAAACTTTTATCCAAGCTTAATAAATGATTTAAATGTATTTTTGATTATTAGTTGATTGATTTTATATTCAATTAGTTAACAAATGTATATATATTTGATTTATTTACCAGTAGCCTAACACTGCAAAAGTGTATTGTCAACAGACGTCTCTTTTTCACGTTAACTTTAGCAAACTGCCCTTTCGAAATCCACACGCAAACCAGAGCAGGAATGTGTTCTGTAGAAACCAAAGTGATGAAAGTCGAACAATGAGTGCATTTAGAAAAAAAAAAAGTGACAAATGAAAAAAAACAAAAGCTTGGTGCTGTGCCACTAGCACCATGCCAGCACTGATGGGTACTTGCCGGGAATGACAGGAAAGGCAACATCTCGTCCCCATAGCATGACAGTAACTCATACTGGCACTCTCCATCTGTGCTCCTCCACTAAATCCCTTTTGAAGTTGTGTTGAAGTTAGCGTTATACTTTTAAGCAATTCTCTTTGATTTGGTTTTAATCCGAGGCCGCATGTCTCTTTATTTTGTGCCGTGACAAACAGAACTCCGACTTGCTTTACAACACAGCATGTTTTTGATGTCTGTCCTGTTGTTTCTTATCCCGCAGCTGTGCTAAATAACCCTAATCAGGCTCTTATCACCTCATCTGGAAATCAAAGAGTGGTCAGTGTTCTGCGATGGCCATTACGACGCTACAATTGTTTCTGCTAATGGCCGTTCTGGCCACTGGTGGACTATGTCTGATAAACAGCACAGAGGAAGCCCAGGACGCTTTATTTCCAAACTCTACTACCTCCAAAACCAACGTACACAAGGGTTTCCAGCCCCCCACAAAAAAAGACACTGCGGTTTTCAATATAAATCATCCACCTTGTAAGGATCCCACTTCCATCAAGCTTTATTTTAAGTATATCAACACAATCATTTCCTGCATCGTGTTTGTGGTGGGAATGGTGGGAAATGCCACTTTATTGAGGATTATTTACCAGAATAAATGTATGAGGAACGGACCCAACGCCCTCATCGCCAGTCTGGCTCTTGGAGACCTCATTTACATCACTATAGACATCCCTATAAATGTCTACAAGGTAGGCACCATTTTATTTCCAATAGAAATGATATAAAGATGGTGATACAGACTTAAAAATATATCACAATATTTTCTTGATATTAATCATGATATAATTCCTAAGTATTCATTAGGAAACCACTTAGAAAATATTTGATCAATTATTAGAACATATATATATATATATATATATATATATATATATATATATATATATATATATAGAAGGT
>CAIGQZ010032813.1:6993851-7019356 GCA_903798205.1 Danio tinwini
TATATATATATATATATATAGTTGAAGTCAGAATTATTAGACCCCCTTAGATTTTTTTTCTTTTTTCAATATTTCCCAAATTATATTTAACTGAGCAAGTACATTTTCACAGTATGTCTGATAATATTTTTTCTTCTGGAGAAAGTCTTATTTGTTTTATTTCGGCTAGAATAAAAGCAGTTTTTCATTTTTTAAACACCATTTTAAGGTCAATATATTAGCCCCTTTAAGCAATTTTTTTTCGACTGTCTACAGAACAAACCATCATTATACAATAACTTGCTTAATTACCCTAACTTACCTAGTTAACTCAATTCACCTAGTTAAGCCTTTAAATGTCACTTTAAGTTGTTTAGAAGTGTCTTGATAAATATCTAGTAAAATATTATTTACTGTCATCATGGCAAAGACAAAATAAATCAGTTATTAGAAATGAGTTATTAAAACTATTATGTTTAGAAATGTGTTGAAAAAATATTCTCTCCTTTAAACAGAAATTGGGGAACAATAAACATGGGGGGCTAATAACTCAAAAAACATATTTCTAAAGATGCTATTGACTTGAAATTGTGAGATTTTTTTCCCCAGACTTTATCATAGTGTAAAAATGTTGATGGTTCTTTGGGTTTCATTTATTCAAACTGATCTTTATTTTGTATTCTTTATTGGATTAAAGTAAGGTGATTGGCTGGGCCATTCTACAGCTTTATTTTCTTTTTTCTTTTCAACCATTTGTGAGTTTCCTTGGCTGTGTTTTGGATCATTGTCTTGCTGAAACGTACACTCTGGTTTCATCTTCATCATCCTGGTAACGCAGATATTGGACTAAAGCAGCTAATATTAATTTACAATGACGAAGGGCAGAGGGTTGCTGAAAACTAATGAGAGATTTCAGATGCTATCATGATTTTCTACACCTCTTTTTTTTCGTGTGTTCATTACTTTTTTTTCCTGTGTAATTTCATTTTATTCCACATAACTTAATTTGTAAACTAATTAGATTTGTTTTCATTTCATATATGGATTCATTTGGTTGTTATCAACATATGGTGAACATTTCAAGTCAACAGTACCTTTAGAAATATGTTATTCCTGTTTCATTCATACTGGACATTAGAGGACGCCCTTGTGCATAAACTGCACATATACACTACTGAAAAAATATTCTGCTGCAGAACAAAAAGGATAAAAAAGGTGATAAAAACATATAAATGGATCAAACATGAGCACAATAAACAAATGCTTGTAACAATATGTGGATTATTTTTGTTCTTTAGGCCATCCTAGGTATTTTATAGCTATATTTATAATGCAATGCTAATTGACCTAGCGTTTGTCACTGTATTGAATACTATTAAATAGTATGACTTCTTCCTCATTTTGTGACCTGAAATCATGTCTGGTTGCAAAAAGGAGTGATTTCAAATACTTGACTAAATTTTAAGTAAAAGAATGACAATAAATAAAGAGGATCATAAAGACAAAACTTTAGAGATTTTTTTGGAGATGCCACACATGCTGTAATAAATCCTGGCACAGACCAATTGTAGGTTTTATTGTTTTTAATATGACAAGTCTAGTTTATTTTTTATTTTTTTAATCAACGACAAGATTATTAACAATAAGATATCGCCCATCCCTAGTATGACGTTATGTTGTTCCCAAACCAGGCTTGAATACAAAAGCGAGTACTTAAGGGCAGGAAGGGTGAACGAGCTGGCAGAGGAAGTCAGGAGGGGGTTTAGATGCATGGAACAGGGGCGTACAATTATGTGGTCATCCAGAGTTTATCTCCAGGGCCGTCCTATTACGGTTACTAAAGCTTTTGTGATGAGAGCAGCAGGGATATGGCCTGGTAAAGTAAACAGGGGATTGAAGGGCCGTCATCCAAATGAACAGCTCTGTTCTGACTGCTGCTTCATCGCTAGCCAAACGTCGCTTGTCGAATTCTCCACTTGTCAGTGAAGACAGTATCTGACGGGGAACAGAGGCCTCTATTGTTAGCAGATGGGTCAGTGATGGGACTGTGTCTTAATTTAGTCAGATAAGGCTTTAGATAAGGCTTATTTTTTTCAGATGCATATTCATGACTTAAATAAGTCACATCAATGAAGAGCATATTTGAACCTTCTTGTCGTGTTCGGGTCAAATCTGACCGCTTTACTACTTAAAACACTCATAAATAGTATGTTTTACATCTGATTGCCTCAAGACCTTATGATATCCTTCACGCTATGCACTTGAACATAAAAAAATGATCACCTCTTTCATTCAATTTTTAGTGTTTTAATCAACCTTGTTACACCTGTGGTGTTCCTGGTCAAAAGTGACTGCCATAGAAAATTAATGGGTATCCAGACTATATTCATCCATCAGACAAAAAACATCCCCATACAAACCACCCCAACTCACTCACTCACTCCCTCACTTACTCACCCACTCACTCACTCACCCACCCACCCACTCACCCACTCACCCACCCACCCACCCACTCACCCACTCACTCACTCACTCACTCACTCACTCAACCCACTTACTCACTCACTCACTCACTCACTTACTCACTCCCTCACCCACTCACTCACCCACTCACTTGAATAAAAATTTGGTGGTGAAACTTTTTTGTGCTAATATAAAAGCAGTTAAAATAGGCCGGTCAATTTTGACCGGGAACACTAAAGAAGGAGGAGGGATGAGAATCCGACAGGACACAGGAGGGTTAAAAAAAAGTGAAACAGCTGTCTAGTGTCTTCATCAATTAAGTGATTAAACCATTTTGGCATAATGTTTATTATTATTTTTGGTGGTATATAAAGAAAATATATCAAATATAACAAAGATGCTTTTGAATTAGTTTTTTAATTTGTTGCACGATGAACATAATGCTCTTAAAATGTTTAAACCTCAGGCTGTAAAATTTGTGTGAAATCTAAATTTATATTGTTCATTGTACTGGCGCACATTGTAATTCTTTAGGTGAATACACAGAATTTTTTTATTATCTGTAATAAAAGACTAATCATCTGCTTCTGCATTTGGAGTGGTGGTTGACATCAGTTTGCCAGCTTCAGCCACAATATTTTTAACCATGCCACTCTTGCCTTTAGATTACTATGAGGGAACGGGAATGATATGCACAGTGAAAGCCCCGCCCCTTACTCAATAATCCATTTTAGTTGGAAGTACATCAACATACTGAAATAAAACTCTCAGAAATTTCGGGTTCATGGGAAATATAACTAAATTGCATTTATAAATTAATTATTCATGACAAAACTTTATTTTTGAGCAATAATTTACACACTATTGTATAGATCAGGGGTGTCCAAACTCGGTTCTGGAGGTACAGTGTCCTGCAGATTTTGGCTCCAACTTGCCTCAACACACCTGCACGGATGTTTCTAGAAAGAGCTTGATTAGCTATCCCAGGTGTATTTGATTGGGGTTGAAACTAAGTTGAACCAAATTAGTTTTAACTAAGTATTTTTAACTTGCAGTATTTTAATTTGGCTAAAAACATTAATTTGTTTCGTATATAGCAAAAAATAAATAAAAGAAGAAGGTTGCTGGTTTGAGCCCCGGCTGGGTCAGTTGTCATTTCTGTGTGGAGTTTGCATGTTCTCCCCATGTTCGCGTGGGTTTCCCCCACAAGTCTAAAGACATGCGCTTTAGATGAATTGGGCAAGCTAAATTGTCTGTAGTGTATGAGTGTGAATGAGTGTGTATGGATCTTTTCCAGTGTTGGGTTGCAGCTGGAAAGGCATCCGCTGCATAAAACATATGCTGGATAAATTGGCGGTTCATTCCACTGTGGCGACCCCTGATTAATAAAGTGACTAAGCCAAAAAGAAAATGAACAAGTCATTTCAACTCACATTATATTAAACTGACTTAAAACATCAAGTATACCTTGCATAGCTTACATTTTTTACAGTTATTTTAATAAATTAAATTGCATGGAGCATGGTGGCTCAGTGGTTAGCACTGTCACCTCATAGCAAGAAGGTTGCTAATTCGAGTCCTGACTGGGCCAATTAGCATTTCTTTGTTGAGTTTGCATGTTCTCCTTGTGTTTGCATGGGTGTCTACCACTTTCCAAAGACATGTGGTATAGGTGAATTGGACAAACCAAATTTTCCGTAGTGTATGTGCGCGAATGCGAGAGTGTATGAGTGTTTCCCAGTACTGTGTTGTGGTTGGAAGGGCATCTGCTGCGTAAAACAGTGGCTGGAACAGTTGGCGGTTGATTCTGCTGTGGCGACAACGGATACATAAGGGACTAAGTTGAAGGAAAATGATTGAATGAATATTAAAAACTTTGTTATATTGATTTACTGATCATATATATTTGTAAATTGTACGTTTTAATTGATTACCATATTCTGAAATCAAATTCTTGATCATTGTTTTCTTAATCATTTAACAAGCAGAGTACACCTCTACAATCTGTTTTAATCTGCTTTATTTTAAATTGTCAGGGGTTCTAATTTGTCTTGGGTTCAATTTTTCAATTTACAATATTAAAACACTCTCTGAAATTATGAGTGAATCAGTAAACTACAGACCCTTCAAAATATCATATCTTACCTAATTCAAATTTCACATCAAGGGACTTTTCAACAGGATATTGGGTGGAGATGTTTTACAAACATGCTCTTCAGCATTGTTAATGAAGATCAGAGATCTTAAGTGCTTCTCTGTTGAGATGGAAGGTTAAAGTTCATATAAAGAAAAAAAAACAACATCAATGTTTTAAAACGGAAATGTGGCATTTAGCATGGCTTGTTTTGTGACGCACAGACTTGTGTGCACTCCAGACCACCGACTTCTAATATATATCAAATCCACACACAAACACACTCCTCCAACTGTGCCACTGATTAAACTCTGCACTTCACACACAAACAGGGTCAGGATACACCCGTGAAGAGTTTCCTTTCCAAGCCTGAGCAAAATCCACATACTTTTCCTGTTTAACAAAAGACAAGGCCCTTTTCAGAGAGAACCTTGTCAAGACCACTTGAATGACTTGAATGAAAACTGACAGTTTTAATTTACTATAATCTTCTATGTGAAGCTGCTTTGACACAATCTACATTGTAAAAGTGCTATACAAATAAAGATTAATTAAATTGAATGAATGATAAGACGTTGCTGAAGTCCAATCCCCCCAAAAAAATCTTCTGATGCAAAACGTCATTACAAAAAAGGGGTACACTTAAAAAAATAAATTAATAAAATTGTTAATGGAGAGATAGAATACTTTTTTTCCTTTGAAGGTAAAAAAAAACTGTACACAAAGCACAATGACCCAAGAAAACTATCCAAGCAGCCTTTGTAACTGTTTCATCAAGACAAGATGTGGGCCCTCAAGGCCAAGGACAGTCAAAGCAAAAAAAACAACAATCTGCTTTGTATTTAAGGCAGCCTTTTTCAGACCAAAGCAAATTCCAGAAATCCAGACTAGCCTCAATTATGGGTAAACTTATACTACCGGTCAAAAGTTTGGTATCAGTAGCTTTTCAAATGTCAACAAGGCTGCATTTATCTGATCAAAAATATGCTAAAACTGTTTTGGAATATTATTTCAATTTAAAATAACTATTTGAATGTAGTTTAAACACTTATTTTATTGAACTTTTTACAGTATTTTAGATAAAGCAAATGTAGCATTGTAGATAGGTATAATAGAATTCATTAAAAACAACATAAAAATCTTATAAAAACCAAACTTTTGACTGCATGGGATGATAACTGGCTTGAAGGTTTACCGCGGTTTGGAAATGTTAAGGTTTTAAAGCTGCAAAAAATTTGCTATATCGTTCCTATAGTATATGTAAGTTTTTTTTTTACGTGTTTTATTTTGTTTGTTTTGTTTTTAGGATAACAGTATCTCCAGCAGCATTTTAATTATTAAGCCGGGCATCTTTACTGCTCCAAAATATTTAAAATGTTTCTCAAAATAAAATTGAGTTCAAAGTTTGTGTTCTAAGGGTAAAATAAATTCCTTACCAAGACATTTAAAAAGAGCTTATTTTAGAGCAGTAATCACAATACCATGATACTGTGGAACCATGATGTTACTATCCAAGGTTATCAAACCGTCAGAATCTTACACCAACCTAGACTCAAATAGTGTTGTACTAATTTTATATATAAGCATATAATATAGTTTGTCAAGTTTTCATTCATGTCTTTGTATTTTTTTGCAGCTGCTGGTCACAAAGTGGCCATTTGATGATAGCTTCTTTGGACTCTTCCTGTGCAAACTGGTGCCATTCCTCCAGAAAGCGTCTGTTGGGATTACAGTGCTCAATCTGTGTGCTTTGAGTGTGGACAGGTAAATAACAGCTTCAGCTTTGTCTTATTAAAGCATGCATATGTGGTTCTAAAGTGCTGGGTAATTGTGTACATAAACCAAAACACTGGTTCTTAACACAATATATTTCAAATCGGAAGTGTCAAAGGATAATAAAATATAAAACAAAACAAAACACAACAGAATGGATGCTATTTATTTATTGAACACGTCACAATTTTTCTTAGAAAACATATTTCTAAAAGTGCCGTTGAATTGAAATTTTTCTCGGATGTTGGTAACAACCAAAAAATAAAATCCATATATACAAAGAAAACAAATCTAATTAGTTTACAAATTTAGTTATGCATAATGAAATTAAATAATGCAGGGAATAAGTATTGAACACATGAAGAAAGGGAGGTATAGAAAGGCAGTGAAAGCCCAGACAGCAGCTGAAATCTCTCAGTAGTTATTCAGCAACCCTCTGCCCTTTGTCATTGTAAATGAACATTAGCTGTTTATTTAATATTGGATGCTACTTCTTAAATATTTTTAATCATATATGGTTAAAACATGCTTGTTTTAGACACCAAATAAAATATAATATACATTTAGAAAAAGCACAAAAAGACTTTTTATCTCACAACTCATACAGGCTCCACAAAAACAAACAAACAAACAAGTGAATAAATAAAAAAATAAAAATATATAAAATTGATTTTAAAATAACAACAACAAAACTAAGCAACTATACATGCACATACAAACAAATACAAAAACAAGGATTTTTTGGGGGGCTTTTCAAAGTCTTGCTGCTTAAAAGCTCATTTCCAAAATATTTAGTCTTTTTTTCTCTGGCCATTTTTTTTCTTCTTGTGAAACTTAACATCACCTAATAAAATAAAGCTGCTAACCTTTTTGCACAAAACACCTTTCTTTAATTTCACCTTTAAACTTGAGGTCACAGTGGGGTCTCAGGGTCAGCCGCAGACAAAGGTCAAATGCTTATGGTTTTAGGCGTGTGTGCGTTATAATCTTTTACTCCTTATTTTTTTTATATAACTTTTTTTATTAAGTGTAAAACAGAATAAAAACACAATCTTTCACAGTATGCTAATTCCACATTTTAAAATGTGAATTAATATTGTTACCATAATCAAAATATTTATACTTTTAATTTTTAGATTTCATGAAATACCAAAAAAAATTCAAATCTATCTGCAAATATGTACATTTTTACACTGACACACAGTGTATTGTCTTCCTTTACTGACTAAAACAACTATACAGGCAGTTTTGAGAATAATATACACACATATAGTGGGGAAAATAAGTATTGAACAAGTCACCCTTTTTCTCAGAAAACATATTTCTAAAAGTGCTGCTGACTTGAAATTTTCCCTGGAAGTTGGCAACAACCAAAGCAATACACATATACAAAGAAAACAAATCTAATCAGTTTACAAATTAGGTTATGCACAATAAAATGAATTAACGCAGGGAAAAAGTATTGAACACATGAACAAAGGGAGGTGCAGAAAGGCAGTGAAAGCCCAGAAAGCATTTGAAATCTCTCAGTAGTTTTTCAGCAACCCTCTGCCCTTCGTCAGTGAAAATTAAAATTAACTGCTTCAGTCCAACATCTACATTGTCAGGATGATAAAGATGAAACCAGAGAGAACATTTTAGCAAGACAATGATCCAAAACACCGCCATTGAAACTCTCAAATGCTTTCAGAGAAAGAAAATCAAGCTGTAGAATGGCCCAGCCAATCACCTGACTTGAATCCAATAGAACATACAACTTGAATATCAGATTTGATAGATGAGACACATAGAACCATCAAGATTTTCACACTCTGTTGAGGTCTTTGAAAAACTCACACCTGAGCAATTCATGTGACTTCATTCCCCATATGAGAGTCATCTTTAAGCTGCCATCATCAAAAATGCCTTTTATATAAGTTCAGTACTTTCTCCTTGTGCCATTCTATTGTTATTCCACATGACTATTTTTCAGATATGTTTGGTTTTGTTTTATTTTTATGTTTGTATTGTTTAAATTTTGACCAAAATCTAGTTCAATTCCTTGTTAACAGCTCCTTTAGAAATAGTATAGCCAGGAAAAAAACATGACGTGATCAATACTTATTTTCCCTGCTGTATATATTAAAGACTTTTGTAGAAAAAGAGAGACGTGTAATCCCTGTATCATCTTGATCAGGGTGGTTTTCAGGAAACCCGAGTGCATTTGCTGATAGTTTCAGGGAAAAGGCGGGACGGGGGCTTGTCAAGTTCTCCACCACTTCCTTCAAGTTTATAAGGTCACATCTAATGGGCACCTCTCATTAGAAAGCATTTTCCACATCAGGAGCCTGAAGGCACCTGCCCACGTCAGTCTAATCACTACCATAAAGAAGAACAGCGAACAGCTAGTTTCTTGTTGTGCGATTGTAAAACAAACCTAAACCAAGATTCTGATTTATGCCAGTTTATTATGTTCAGCATATACTTATGTTGTTGTAAGCCAAAACCTCTAAACAAAAACAAAAGCTTACACACTACACTATAAAAACAATGTCACTGTCTTAAATTTGAATCAAATTAACTTTACAAGTCATTTTAACTTGCATCAATTAAACACTTAAAAAATAAAGTACTTAAACATTGCTTAATACACACAGGATGTAGAGCAATACGTAAATATCTTTACAAATAAAAAATAATTAAAGGTTTAAAATATTACAAAAAATGATTACTTTCTAACTCACATACATATAAAAAACTACTGCCTTCATGACTTCATCTCGGGGGGCTTTTTCGGTTTATTCATGACAAATTGCTTTTGTGTATTGTTATTATTATCAGCAGTATTATTTATTACATGCATATTTATATTTGTTTTATTAAAAACAAGCTTAGATTTGCCCACCTGTCAGATTTTAGACCATATGGGCCATAGCATGTGTGTTTGGATATTTTTTGACCACACTTCGTTATTACTGTTCATTTATTCATTTGCTGGAAATTAGAACTGAATTTAGAAATAGTTTTGAAACAAATCTTTACGCATAACAAACAAAATTAAATATGTTTAGGCTAATGGATGTCTGTGCGTATGATACCTTTCCTCATCCACGAGAGTGAAAGTGAAAGTATGAGGAGGCTCATTCTCTAATTCTTGCGATGCTCTGTTTAACTGTTTTCTCGCTAGTGAAGCCTCAGTTATTCCACTTACAAAGACCGCCATGTAAACATACCTATTGTGCATTTCAATTTACAGTAAAAACCTTTATGTATAGAATACAAAAGTATCTTTATTGCATAAAATGTCAAATCATAAATTCTCAAATCTGTGTTTAGTCATTTTTATGCAATAACAATTTTAAAATGTGCACAAAAATAAGAAAAGTCAGGTTACTACAGTATGGGTTTTATTGTTATTGTCGTAATGTTTTTATATTATATTCATTATGCAGATTTATTTATTTATTTACAGTTAAGCATTGGGACCTTTATCTGTGCTATGTCACCTCTTGATGTTGAAAATTCAACTTTGCAGTTTAACAAAGTGACTTTTATTGATATTTTAGTAGGTTAAAGCTATATATTGTATTGTATACACACTATATAATGCACTGGCAGTTCATTACCAAACTTTTGTACAGTAATTTATAACACCAATACAGAAAGTATAGACTTACCAGCCACTTTATTAGGTACACCTTACTAGTACTAGGTTGGACCCCTTTTTACCTTCAGAACTGCCTTAATCCTTCGTGGCATAGATTCAACCAAGGTACTGGAAATATTCCTCAGAGATTTTGCTCCATATTGATATGATAGCTTCACGCAGTTGCTGCAGGTTTGTCGGCTGCATATCCATGATGCAAATCTCCTGTTCCACCACATCTCAAAGGTGCTCTATTGGATTGAGATCAGGTGACTGTTGAGACCATTTGAGTACAGTGAACTCATTGTCATGTTCAAGAAATCAGTCTGAGATGATTCACACTTTATGACATGGCGCGTTATCCTGCTGGAATCCATCAGAAGATGGGTTGGCTGTTGTGTTAACACGATGCTCAGTTGGTACTAATGGGCCTAAAGTGTGCCAAGAAAAATATCCCACACACCATTACACCACCACCAGCAGCCTGAACCATTGTTACAAGGTAGGATGGATCCATGCTTTTATGTTGTTGATGCCAAATTCTGACCCTACCATCCGAATGTTGCAGCAGAAATCGAGCCTCATCAGCCCAGGCAACGTTTTTCCAATCTGCTATTGTTCAATTTTGATGAGCCTGTGCAAATTGTAGCCTCAGTTTCCTCTTTTTAGCTTCAAAGAGTGGCACTCGGTGGGGTCTTCTGCTGCTGTAGCCCATCCGCCTCAAGGTTGGACAAGTTGTGCATTCAGAGATGCTCATCAGCAAACCTCAGTTGTAACGAGTGTTTATTTGAGTTACTGTTGCCTTTCTATCAGCTCGAACCAGTCTGGCCATTCTCCTCTGTCATCAACAAGGCATTTGCGCCCACAGAACTGCCGCTCACTGGATATTTTCTCTTTTTCGGACCATTCTCTGTAAATCCCTAGAGATGGTTGTGCATGAAACAATCCCAGTAGATCAGTAGTTTCTGAAATACTCATTCTGAAATACTCAGAATAGTTCATCTGGCACCAACAACCATGTTCAAAGTCACTTAAATCACCTTTTCCCTGATTCTGATGCTCGGTTTGAACTGCAGCAGATCTCTTGACCATGTCCTCATGCCTAAATGCATTGAGCTGCTGCCATATGATTGGCTGATTAGAAATTTGAAGTAACAAGCAGTTGGACAGGTGTACCTAATAAAGTGGCCGGTGAGTGTTAAATATGTCCACAAAAGCCACTTTTTTCACTTTTTTGTCAGCATCAAAAGTTGTTGGAGGACAAATCAGGGTCCCATAATGCAATTCAAAGGCATAAATAAATGACTAAAGAAACCTATAAATCATAAAATAAAGAAAACTGCTCATTTACAGATATGTTTTTACTGTTTATATACTTTATATTTTTTTACTTTTCCAAGTAAAGAATGTTTCATTGACATCCTAAAGTGAATCTAAACCACAAATGTCTAGCAGCCTGCCGCAATTTTAAAAGAATGAATCACTTGAATCGAACGTCTGGCCTTAATTTCACAAGCGCACAGCCGCTTTCAATTAGTTTCTGATTCATGCCGAGGAAATGTTCAGCACATCTCGTCCGATTCATGTTCCCCAATGTTGCGTGAGCTTACATATCATGTCTTTCTCATCCGGCAAAGTGGATACATCTCCACTTAGTGAAATATAAATGTCCCATTGTTGTTAAACAGGAATATTCAAAGAGGTCATAAAAAATATAAATAGTTACGTATAAAATCTTGATGCACCATTTTACCGAAACAGCCACGAGAGGAAAGATATTAATGAAACAAACAAGCAAACATGACTATGAGCAAAGGAAAACAAGCAGCCAGGCAAACCAGTGACTTTATCCAAACAAACAGCTGAAGTATATCTGTGAGCATTTTAGTAATATGAATAATAAAAATGCATAGCAGTCTTTTCATTAATCTTAGATCAACTTTTCACAGCTATTGTAGGATTATTGTAGCTCTAAACCAATAGCTGAGTGTTGCCACAGCTGCACAGCAATATTTTTGATACAATCTTTCCCACAACGTAGGAGTCTGATGAGTCAAGCCTTGCAGGTGTTGATGTAAACAGTGTTGTTGAAGTTTAAACATTCCATTTGGAGGTCAGAGATGTTTACTGCACATGAAGTGGAGTTTAAATGACCAGGAGTACCAGCAGAATTAGTTTTTCTCATTCCGGAAGAGCCCCCGGCTTGAGTTACAAGTCAAGACCATTATAAAAAAAGTCATAATATACATACAATTATGGAACAACATACAAAGTTCTATAATAATGAACAAATACAAATGAAGGAATCTGCGGATAAACAAAAATTACTTCTAACACTACTACTAATAATAAATCACATATATTAAAAACAACTACAAACGAAAGACTTTTCAAGAAAAACAAGTTAAAAAGCAGGGGCTCATATTGCTGCTATGTCCTCAGTAAAGTTTATGGTTAAACAATATTACTTATACTTATGTCAATACCTATGTTTACATTCATGCACATTTTAGGATACTGCGTTAGTTGAATTACTTATTTGTTAGTTTTTTGACATATAAGAGTAATTGATAACTAAAGTAGAATATCATTTTATTGAAAATAATTACAGTATGACTAAATATTATATTTATGTATAAAATGATGTATAAAATTACATATTCAAAATCTTTAACAATATAGATATGTGCAAAAATGTGAAGGCTTTCATATGTGCTATTGAAGTTTAGGAGGAATGAGCTTATTTGAAGAAAACAGCTTTTAAAATATATAGTGTAATTGTCAGAGTTGGGTGTAATGTGTTCCACAGTAACACTTACTGTATTCGAATTACATTTTTGGGGAATGCAGTAGTGTAGCGAATTACATTTTAAATTTGTGTAACTACATTTACTAAAGTCAATGTAATTGCGTTACAAATATAGTTTTTAGAAGAAAAATTCTTCTTTTAAATAACGTTCTCCGCTGCAACGTCAGTTAAAAAGCGTGTGCTTTTAAATTGCTGGAAAACATGAGCTGAAATGGCTGGCAAGAGTGGTTGCTTCTTCAGGTGGAAATAAGACATTACTTTACATTTCACAGCAATATTTTTGTTTTTACGAATGAATTTAGTTTAATGAATTTAGTCTATGTCCAGTCTCTAAAGAACTTTCGACTACTTTTAACTTGACCAGCAACTTGTTCAAGCACTTGAATAGAAAGCATTCTAGGACAATACCTGTTGCCAAGGAGGGCATCGGCACCCAAAAACACAGTGGCTCAACTTAGCCTAAACAGGCTAAATTGTATTTTTGTGCAGAATCAGGAGTGAAGGTATCTTCTGAATGTAAAGAGAAGCTTAGCTGCTTATGGAGCCATTCACATATCACGTATTTTACGCACACAAGTTTGTTATTTCCAGGCTCACAGCCTTTCACATTTTCCAGGCACACTCAGTTGGAAACCGTGAGTCCAACCGTGAAGCAATCAGCTACACACTTTGTATGAAATATACATATTTTGGTAGACTAATTACCTCAAACACAGAAGACCTAAACACTGCAGTGCTTTTTCATACTATGGATGTCTTCTTTTGTGTTAAAAAAAGACAACTAAGTTTGAACAAGTGAATGATGAGAGAATTTTAAGTATTTTAAATATTTCAATCTGCTGCTGTAATCAACCCATTTTAATGTTTGTCAGTGATTATTAAATTACTGATAGAGCTGCAGTTTGTTTTGTATTTTTATAGGTTTTAAAAGTAACTTCAAAGTAAAGCAATTAGTAATCTGATTACTTTTTACATGAAGTAATTAGTAATGTAATCAAACTACAATTTTTCTGTAGTAGTCAGTAAGTTGTAATGTATTACTTTTTTTAAGTAACTTACCCAACACTGATAATTGTATTCAATAATATACAATAAAAAAAAATTAAATGATTTTGGATGTTTTCTTTCTATTAAACAAATTTTTAAAAGAGAATAAAAAAGGTTCGATAAGTTTAACTGATGCAGATTTGTTACATTTTATATTCAATCGGTCAAACAGATTTGCAGTAAACATCAGTTGGATTCATTTGTAATGAGTCATTTGCAATGGCATCACAACACAACTGTACATGTATTTTATTAGAGAGAAAATAAAATTGGTGTTGGATAAGGTTGCTACTGTATTTATCTTCAGGATTGAACAAAAAAGAAGAAGAAAAAAATATATAAAGTATATATTTATATGTATATATATAAGTATATATGTAAATGTATAAGTTCTGTATGGGTTGCCTGCAGTGTTGGGCACATTCCTTTAAAAGAGTAATTAGTTATAGTTACTAGTTTCTTCTAACTAGTAGTAGTAACTGAGTTTAATAGTAACTGAGTTAGTAACTGAGTTACAAAATTATAAAGGTAACTAATTACTATTGAAAGTAGCTTTTGCACTACTTCGAATATGTCAATTGAATATGTCAAATGACTATAGTATAAATATAATACGTTGTACACTAATCTACACTAATGTTGTTGTGGGAAAATGTGAGAGGCAACCATCAAATTCAACATACCATTATAAATATTATCATTACTATAGTTGCACAATAAAACACAATAGATGGTTTAGAATTGTAAGTATTTATTACGTATTCATTAGATTAAAATTACTTGTCACAGACGCAGAGATATTTTTTTTCTGGGCATAAGTTGCACGATACATAAACATTCTTGCCTTGTGAGGGAAAAGTAGTGTTTATATTTCCAGTTTGCAAAAGCTACCTTTCAACTTGTTGGATTTGCCATCTTTCTGACTCCTAGTCGTTGGTGTGTGCAACTGACGCCGCATGTTCTTGTGTGTAAACACCCGCACTACTCTGCCTCTGATTGGCAAATGATGGAAATGTACTCTATCTAAGCCAATTATCATGTTCTCAGTTACACCATGTTCACAGACACACTATTCATTATCACTGGTTGGTTATGTGTCCCACTCCAGCCCCAGAGAGAGATGCTGCTCGCATAAAAAACCACTTCAGTGATCTCAGTTATAGTAACATAATGGTAACGGCGTTGTAACGGGGAAACAGTAATTCATTTGATTACTCGTTACTGAAAAAAGTATCGCTGTTAGTAACGCTGTTTACTTATAGTGCCATTATTCCCATCACTAGTTGCCTGTCTTCAGCACTAAAGAAAAGTTAGAAACACCCTGTAAACAACATGTTTTTGGTCTGAACTGATCAAACAGATAAACAATGTTTGGTCATGGTTGTATGTTTTGCATGTCTCAATCAGGTACAGGGCTGTAGCCTCCTGGAGCAGAGTGCAGGGGGTTGGCGTTCCTCTTTTTACTGCCATCGAGATCTTCTCCATCTGGGTGCTGTCCATTTTTTTGGCAGTACCTGAGGCAATGGTCTTCAACATGGTCACCTTCACCTTCAAAAACGAAACCATCCGCACATGCATGCTCAAGCCTGAAACTAACTTCATGGCGGTAGGTTTCAACTGGATGGACGTCTTTTCCTTTCCTTTACGTAAACACTCAAACACTTTCTAATAAACAGAGCGTGCACCATTTCTGTGATCTACTGCAAACTTTGACCCTGAAAACAATCTGGGGGATAAGAGAAAAACCTTTGAGTTTTCTTCAGATGCATCATGCGGACGATATCTGGAGATTTCTTTTGCTTTTGTTTGGGTCCAAAAAAGTAAATTGATAGCAGACCTTGAGTGCAATTACAAGCTGATGGATCTTCCTCAAGCAGAGCCATATGTGCAGATTAGAAACATTCACTCATTTGAACCCTGCCATTAATCACAAAAACAACAGGCCAGACAATTCAATATAGTGCAAATGAAATTATAAGGATTAAATTAACAGTGTGTTGTTTTGAATTTGTAACCTAGCAATAACATCAACTTATCAACTTATAACCCACAGTGATTATGATTGTGTTTGTCTTTATCTAAAAGCTAAAATGATTAAATAACTAAACTCTTAATTAATATGTCAGCTTGCATGGTGAAAAAAATGTATTAAATAAATTAAATTCAATTTTAATATGTAAAGCTCCTAATGCATTTTTATGGACATGTTAGCTAACATGCTCCACGGTTCACAGTTTTGGTATATTTTAAATGTTATGATTGATGTTATTACAAGCAAGGTTTCATTTAATTGATCGAATATACAGTAAAACAGTAAAATGACCGAATGGTTCTATTTTAATGTGAAAAATATGATTTATTTATATGATGGCTAAGCTGGCGATCAATCAGTCATTCATTCAATCAATATGAGAATAAATAAAAAACACCGAATAAATGAGTAAATAAATAAACAAATACATACATACACTGGCTGACAAAAGTCTTGTCGTTGATCCCAGTTTTAAGAGCAACAAAAAATAACTGGACTTCTAGCTTATCATTTGGAAAAATAGCAGAAGGTAGATTTTTCAGATGAATCATCTGTTGAACTGCATCCCATCCATCACAAATACTGCGGAAGACCTATTAGAACCCGCATGGACCCAAGATTCTCATAGAAATCAGTCAAGTTTGGTGAAGGAAAAATCATGATTTGGTGTTACATTCAGTATGTGGGTGTGCAAGAGATCTGCAGAGTGGTTGGCAAAATCAACAGCCTTAGGTATTAAGACATTTACAATCCACAGGAAAGGGGCAAATTCTTCAGCAGGATAGTGCTCCTTCTCATACTTTACCCTCCACATCAAAGTTCCTGAAAGCAAAGAAGGTCAAGGTGCTCTAGGATTGGCCAGCCCAATCACCAGATATGAATATTAATGAGCATGGGGTAAGATGAAGGAGGAGGCATTGAAGATGAATCCAAATAATCTTGATGAACTCTTGGAGTCCTGCAAGAACGCTTTCTTTGCCATTCCATATTTATTAATAAGTGTCATCTAAGCTCATGGAAGTTAAAACATTAATCTAAGCAAAGTCAGACCTCACTGTCCTAATTAAAAAATTAAAAAATCAAGACATGATCATACTTTATTTTAGTAAAATAAGCACAATCTAGAGGCCTTTGCCTTTCATATGAGCTACTTCTAATACCAAATGATCAACTAGAAGTCAAATTATTTGTTGTTCCTAAAACTTGGATAGGCGACAAGACTCAAAAATAATACCAAATATAATAACCAAATAATACAGACTTTTTCTGAGCTAATTTTTTGCTATTTTTATTGACAGCTAGCTACATTTATTAATTATTGAGATAACTCACATTTTTTTCAGTGTCTGTAAACACTGCATTATTTTTTTGTTTAGCATAAATACACTGCATAATGTCTCCTGATAATTTTTTTCTGCTCTCAGTTCTATGTGAAGGGGAAAGACTGGTGGTTATTTGGCTTCTACTTCTGTGTGCCTCTGGCCTGCACAGCTGTTTTCTACACACTCATGACCTGTGAAATGCTGCACCACAGAAACGGTAGCCTTCGCATCGCCCTCAGTGAACACCTTAAACAGGTAAGAAAAACTCTTCATAAATAGCAAGGTCATAATTACAGCACAGCAAAAGTGTTTCAAGGCTGTATTCTGTACATAAACATTTATATAACATTATAATACTCTTTTAAGCCTGTTTGTGTTGAATTTTGAAATGCAGAATTGTATTAACTCTTAAAGTCTAAAGTCTTTTGTGTGTTAGTATCAACATATTTGTCCCAATATCTATAAGCTAGCTATAAGCTCCAAAACACGTCATACTTATAAGATAAAAGCACTTCTAACAATAAGAATTAACATTTTTATGACATCACTCTGCGTTTAAAGGGGACCTATTATACCCCATTAATTCATTTAATAAAATAAGTGTGTATGTGTGTATATGTGACGTTTCAGATCAAAATACCTGATCAAAGAATGCAGTCTATGGAGACTCCATTGTTTATTTCTTCATCTTAAAACTCCACATTTATAAAGACACTAAGGCCCAATCCCAATTCTACCCCTTAGCCCTTCTCCTTACCCCTACCCCTCGTTTTGTGCATTGCCGTCAAGGGGTAGTGGTGTCCCAATTCTCTTTAGCTTGAAGGCGTAGTGCTAAGGGCAAAGGGTGTACACCCCTTTGAACAAAGATTTTTCAGCAGCACACTCGAAACGGAGGGGTAAGAAAATTTCCCAGAATACACCTGCCACAATTTTTACGACAAACAAACACGTTTTAATATATTCATAACCTCAGTCATGTATTACCATCATGCTTTAAAAAAAAACGAAAAATTTTGCGATCTATAATCCCTAATAATAAATCCTGTACAGCAGTCCCACAACATTCTGACACTCGATGACACTTGAATACCCTTGTCTAGTGGCTGAAAATGAGCTTTTTACAGTGTCTGGGATAAAGTTAATGTTGTTTTCGTGTGTTTACATAGATGAATATGGCCACTGTGTAAATACACACTACAGTTACGATCTTATAGCCACATTAGATCGTTATGATAACATAATATATGCCTTCAGTGATTTCCTGAAGATAAACACCAAAAAATAACCCAACTGGAATAACTACAGCATTCACTATCGTCTGATCTCATATGAGGCAAGAGATTGCGATGACATATGATGACGTGTGCAGGTGTTGAAGTGCTGTCCCAATTCTTAGGGGTAAATTTTAAAGCCCTTCCCCTTAACCCTCGGTTGTAAGGGCCAAGGGGAAGGGGAAGGGGTAGGGGTACAAAAATAGAATTGGGACTGGGCCTAAGTCACTGACATTATTTTTGGGAGGTACAGTGTGGAAAGGGTGAATGGCTGCTTCTCACTCAGGGCTGTCAATGCTAATGGAAGAGAGCTAGTCACTAACAGGCGGGGCTTTCCCCTCTGAATGCCAGTCAAAGTGTTTCTGCATCATATATGATTGTTTTTATCATATATGATTATACTAATATTAATTATTTTTTACCATTAAAGGCTGGCTATATTCACACACTGTTGCCAGACAAATGTGTTTAAACCCCTTATAAAAGTGATTTTTGCATAATGGATCCCCTTTAGGCTTCTTAGTAGTGAAGCAATAAATGCTAGTGCTGACACAGATGGTTTGACCAACTCTGCATTGCTGTTATAGATTGAGGTGCTTTACACTAGTAAATAGTGTGGACTCCAGACGTTATCATAACAAAACATATCCTTTTTAAAATGAAAACACTAAACGGCACACGAGGCTCTGATTTAGCTCAGTATATCTGAATGGTAAAGCAAAGTAAATGTTATTTGCCATTGTTAAAAAGAGGTATAGGAGCTTCTCGATATACCCTGCCCTGTCTTCATGTTTTAGTTTGCCATCACACACATCGTACAAATCTGCATACTTCAATACACACATTTCAGAGAACCTTTAAATGCACTAAAGGTTCTAATGGCTTATTTCTGTCCTGCAGCGGCGTGAAGTGGCTAAAGCCGTCTTCTGCTTAGTGCTGATCTTTGCTCTCTGCTGGTTCCCTCTGCATCTCAGCAGACTGCTGAAGAAAATGGCTTACTCTCCAAATGATGAAAGACGTTGTGACCTGCTCAAGTAAGTAACTCTTATGATTGGACTGATTTATTCTATGCCCTACATTTTTTCACTATTTTAGCATGCTGTATTTTATTTTGCCCTGACAGAAAATTTATACTGTGTATTCTAAAGTGTATAAACAGTTGCACTCATAAGCTTACATACCCTTGCATAAACTTGAAGATTTATTGGGTTATAATAATAATAATAATAATTATTCATATTATTATTATTATTATTAGTAGTAGTAGTAGCAGTAGTAGTAGTAGTAGTAGTAGTAGTAGTAGTAGTATTGTTATTGATAATTCAATCATTCATTTTCTTTTTGGCTTAGTCCCTTTAATAATCAGGGGTCGCCACAGTGGAATGAACTGCCAACTTATCCAGCACATGATTTACGCAGAGGATGCCCTTCCAGCCGCAACCCAACACTGGGAAATGTTAGTGATAATATTATTAATAATAATAATAATGATAATAATAATTATTATAATTGTTATTATTAATATTATTATTAGTAGTAGTAGTAGTAGTATAAACTCTTAAGGACAAGATTTTAATAATTTTTTAATTAAGTAAAATATAAATAAATTTATTAAAATATTACAAAAAAATTTAAATAATATTAATAGTCAAAAAAATACTGTTTAGATTTCACATACCTTAGATTTTTGTGTGCTTGTGTGTGTGTGTGTATTAGTTTTTTTATAAATATGTTTATTGTATTATCACATTAATACAGACATAACGATACATCTTCAAAAGACACGCAAAGAAAAATATCAACACAAAACAATGGAGAGAAAAAAAAGGAAAAAGAAAAGAAAATTATATATAAAACAGGACTACCCCGTTTCCAGTGATGGGTTGCAGCTGGAAGGGCATCCACTGTGTAAAACATGTGCTGAATAAGTTGGCGGTTCATTCCGCTGTGGCGACCCCAGATTAAAAAAGGGAATAAGCTGAAAAGAAACTGAACAGGATTACCCCAAATAAATTAGAAAAATGGCTAAAAACATTGCTTATTTTTCACATAATAATACAGTTACAATATTCATTTAAGCATGATAGGGCAAAAACTAGGTTCCAAATAATCCAAATATGGAATCCAAACTTTGAAAAAATTTTGTTTTACCAGCATGGACCATGCCACACTTTGAGCTAGACTTTATTGTAGGATGTAGGGGATGGTAAGAGAACAGTGGGATGAATTAAAAGGATAAACAGTGAACAAGTAGGTAGGTTGATCGGGCGTCCTACGATGATGCCCAGAGGTTCAAAGTGGGGGTACTGTCTCTGTAATATTTTTGCAGAGTGATTGGACCCCCAGATTCAACCTAGGAGTGAAGAGAGGGTTATAGGATTGTGAAAGGGAAGCGGGGAAATAGAAGGAGGGAGGGTGGGTTTGAAAGAACGAGAAGAAAAGTGCTAGAGGAAGTTTAAGGAAGTAGGTGATTGGTTTAGGAGACAAAGTGAGGTGTGGTTCCACCATCAAACCTTTGTTAACAAGTTAACTCCGTTTTTTTTGTGTGTGTGTGTGTGTGTGTGTGTGTGTGTGTGTGTGTGTGTGTGTGTGTGTGTGTGTGTGTGTGTGTGTGTGTGTGTGTGTGTGTGTGTGTGTGTGTGTAAAACATAGGTAAGATGTTCCAGGGGAATTAACTAAAAAAATATCTCATGCCAACCTTGTGATGGAGATTTATCACTAATCCAATGAAGTCAAATATTTTTTTCTGGCAGCAAAGGTTAATATATTATACAGTTTCCTATTAGCTGATGAAAAAAATGTGTCCATTAGGTATACCAAATTAAGAGGGTTAAATAGATGTTTGCGGTTAGGGGAGATATGGAGTCTATGTTATTTTATATTGTATTTCTCTTGAACGTGTACAAACAGATTTTTTTAGCATTAGATCATATATAATACCATGTGTCCTTATCAATATCAGTATCTAACTCTTCCTTCCATTTGGTTTTAATTCTCTGCATATCGGGGGATGGGATTGAACATACAGACCCATAAAATCGACCCACAGACATATTTCCTGATGATAAATATAATATCACAATAGAAGATATCTCACAATATTTTCTGTGTATTAGTTTTTTTAGTATAGGTTAATTTGCAAAAACTCTTTTGTAGACAAAATTAATAAACCCTTAATGTAAAAATATGGGATACTTTAGTTTTTGCATATTTACACAGCCTCTATAAAATACTGTACATACAAATCTATAAACATTATTACATTTTAATTAATCAAAAAAAGACAAGACTTAATCCTTAAACTTCTTTCAAATTATACGTGCACCCTGAGGTCTTAAGGATTAGGTTTTTATGACTTTTCTTAAAAAACAAAACAAAAGAAAACATGTAAATGAGTGTCTAAACCCATTCACAGCTTCCTGTTGATCATGGATTATTTTGGTATCAACTTGGCGACTGTGAACTCCTGCATCAACCCCATCATCCTCTACTTTGTCAGCAAGAAATTCAAGAATTGCTTTAAGGTGAGTTGTTTATTCCTTCATAAAAAAACAGACTCACAACAAACTGTTACCAAATGTTTTTCCTTGCGTCTTGGCAAAAGCTGAAAACAAAGCATTCTATCAGCAAACTGTTTTTGATTTACTGTCCTGTGACTCATTGAGAGAGAGAGAAAGAGAGAGAGAGAGAGAGAGAGAGAGAGAGAGAGAGAGAGAGAGAGATTGAATTTCGTCTATTACCAATTAATTCCATAATTAGTCATACATTAACCTACTAAAAAGCATTAGAATAAAAACAACAAAAAATGCCATCAAAAACTGAACATAAAACAGCTCGACAACACCAAATCAGAGAGAAAGAGAGAGAAAGAGATAAGCAATGTCTGGTTCTGGTTGTCTTGCTAGCTTACTGGAAGTGATGCCAGACCCAAAGTGGCCTCTTTTGAGTAATAAGGACGATCCCAAAGATACAATGCAGCTCAAGTGTTTGTAAGATGAGCAAAACAACAACACCAAGTCAAAGTTCAAGGGTATCAAGTATATTGACGATTTGTGCAAGAGTTGGTGTCAGGCCAAGAGAAATATCGAAAGTTGATTTACTGTGGCCAGACATAGTGCTGCAGATATACATACAGATTTATTTAAACTCATTCCCCTCGAATACAATACCCAAGTGCACTAATGTACTTATAATCCTCTGAAGACTTATTGTGAAAAGAAAGCGCCTATGGAAACATTTCTGACTTTTTAACATTGCATAGCTCTTTTACTCTTAAAATCAAAATGTCCAATAAGCACCACATTTAACTGTTTTATAAACAGATGAAATTCCATCAGACAACACTGTATAATGTTAATTGTTGTGTGTATGTTGGAAATTAAATGATTGAAAAGTATTGTAAAAATGTTAACGGGATTGTTCACCCAAATTAGAAATTTCTGTCATTTACTCACCAACCTGTTTTTGAGTTTCTTTCTTCTGTTAAACACAAAAGAAGTTATTTTGAGAAATGTTGGAGACCGGCAACCATTTACTACCATGGTATTGTTTTGTTTTTTTCTGCTATGGACATCAATGGTTATCGGTTTCAAACATTCTTCAAAAAATCCTCTTTTGTGTTCAACAGAAAAAGGAAAGTCCACCTGAGAGTGAGTAGGTAGTGAGTAAATGTTTATTTTTGGGTGAACTATCCCTTAAACGTTGTTTGAATTTAAAACAACACCTACAATAAAACCAATAAGGTTATAAAATGTGAGAATGCATTTCCCGAATCAATCATACCATTCTAGATTGCTTTTATTGAATGCTGTTAGTTTTTTTTGTTTTTTTTCTGAATCACAGGTACAGTAACTGACCAGGTGAACCACACTGTCAAAATATCTGTAATAACATGCACCTTTTGTAAAGCTGCTTTGGAGCAATAATAATTTTAGAAGTGCTATACAAGGGAACTTGAATTAAACTAATCTCAGCTCCAAAAATGTATGATTTTGAATAATTTACAAATGAGACTCAATTGGCATTTTTAGTAGTTTGAAACAATATCTTGTCTTTATGTATGTATACTAGTTATTTTTCAGGATTCACAATATTCACTGTAAAAAAAATGCTGGGTTCCACTTAATTCCTTCATGTTCTCACAACAAATTGATTAGGTTAACTTAATCGTTTTTACAAATATAGCTGGATTAAACATAAAACAGTTAAGTTGTCCCCCAAAAAACTCCCACAATTTTTTTTGACTCATTTTATATAAGTAGATAGAACAAGCAGCAAAATAAATTATTTTGAGTATTGTTTCAATCGACTAAAAAATCCATAAAAGTTACTTTGTTAAACTGGAGTTTAATTTTCATCATAAAATTGTCATCTTGAAATTATAAGGTTTTATCTGCATTCTGAATGAATTTTGAGATATTGAGCTTCAAAGTTTTTGCATTCTATAGCATATAGTATGTGTGTAACATTTGTTTTTCAAATAAAACGTCTTAAAATGTAAACAACTTATAAAAAAAACCCATCCCATAATGTAAATATGGTGTCATTAAATAAGAATGTCAATAACTCAATTTTGACCAAAAAAATGTCAGATAGAACCTTGTAATTCTATGGTGATGAAATGTTGACACTAGGGATCAAAATCAAATAATGGTATTTTAAAAATAAAAGAAAACACTCTTGACTCACGAGATCAAATCGTTAATGAACACACACACGCACACACACACACACACACACACACGCACGCGCGCACGCACGCACATTGTTTTTGGTTTTTGGATGAATTGCAATGTTACAAGTGTGACACAATAAAACTAAACAGATGTTTTGTCTTGAGAGTGTCCGAGACAAGGGTGTAAAGACTCCCCCTTCTTCTAGACAGAGGGATGGGAGCAGCAGCTCATTTGCATTTAAAGAAAAAAACACACAAAACTGACATCAAAAATTTACAATAACATCTACAGCATTATATTAAATGATCTGTGGTGGGGTATTTTTAGATGAAACTACAGCTGAACCTAAAACTTTGGAGACTTACATCTTTGGAGACTTACATCTTTGGAGACTTACATCTTGCATCTATTATTTATAGATTTTACTCTTTTAACGATTTTTGTAAATTACAGTATTTAACTGTTATATGAACTGTATTTTACTGTAGGACAGTTTTGAAGTATGTTACTGTTTTTTAAAGTTGAATTGTGAAAACTGCTGTATATTTTACAGTAACGATATACATACAATTCTGTAAACACATATACAGTGATATAAATAGTGCTGTAAATGTAAATACAGTATTTTTTCTGTAATTGATGTACAGTAAGGTACCGGGAGAACTGCTGCCAATACGTTACTGTAGGTTTTACGGGAAATTGTTAACAGTGTACTTTGTTCTCTGTCACTCTTTTAGTCCTGCTTGTGCTGCTGGTGTTACTCTAAGAACCAGGTGTCCAGCTCAGGCCCGGTGAACGGCACTAGCATTCAGTGCAAAAACCATGAGCCCGGAAACCTCAACACCGACAGAAGCATGCGGAAATACAGCGACTGAGAAGTACATTATAAAAAATGTGCCTTACAAAAGCGGACAAACATTTATACAAACATTTATATAATACTGAAAGACATTATGCTCGGCGCATCAAGCTGTTTTAATATATATATATATAGCTTCAGACCAGACAATGGACCTGATATATTTAAAGTCTTCCACAACAGCTGTTTCTCAGACTTCGGGAGTGTTGTTTTGCTGTGTGAGAAGTGGTGGGAGTGACGACAACAGCAACAGGATGCAGCTGAACCTAACAGCTACAAATGAACCCTGATCAAGGGCTCGACATGCTTTCCTTGCGTAAATACTGCACGACCAACATGGTCAGGATCGTCACTGTCCAATGAGAAAGGAAGTCAAAGAAAGGAAGAGTGAAGTGTTTTTTTCAGTTCCTTCCTATGAACTTTGCCAAAGAAACTCCCAGCGTTCTGCTGAGGAGGCAGCCTATCCTTCATATTCAGCGTCCGGTTGTTATTGTTAGCATATTCAATGCAGTTATG
>CAIGQZ010032813.1:7029930-7053316 GCA_903798205.1 Danio tinwini
TATAATATAATATAATATAATATAATATAATATAATATAATATAATAAAATATAATAACTTTCTCTTGCCTTAAGCTGAAATCTCTCAACAAAACACATGTGCTGAGGAAAAACAGAGCTATAGTGCAGGTCTCCAAGGCCAGACTCCCCTATAAAGATAAGCTTGGACCGTATTCTTATGTTTGTTCATAAAACTGTGCTTTGCCATGGATTATATTAATAACACATTTTTGATGTTACACCCTGCCGATTTGATACTTAAAAAGGCAAGAAACAAAAGGGTTTTGGATCAAATCTGCGTATTTATTACTGTTGAGATCATGCAGTGCAGCGGCCTCTATTTTCTATTTCTGTGAATGAGGTAATCAAATCTGTCATGCAAGCTATTTTAAAGTATTCAGAAATGTAATGGATACATAAAAATGTAACAAACATACATTTTCTAAAAAAATGTATAAACATTTGAATAAAAGAGGCAAAGCATAAACAGACTTTTATAATTTCATCAAATGATTCTTGTTATAAATATACAATAAACCTGACAGGATTTATAATCTAATTTAACAGAAAACCTACCATACAATAACATAAAACTTTCGTGTGTGTAATTATTAGGAAATAAAAAACTAATAACATAATTGATTCATTAAAAATATACATGAAATATTAATTTAGTTGAAAATCTATCAAATGTAAAGTAAAAAAATTTAGGGAATTCTGAGATTGTCTATTTTTTCCACAGTAAACTATTTTCAAAAACTATAAATATAAAGCATTTTACTATAAAATAGCATTCTATTATGTAAGATTATAAATGTAAGATGATTATAGTTTTAGATCATAAAATCTATAAAAATCTATTTAAAATGTTTCAACAGAACATGAAGAAAAGTAAATAAATGAAAAATCAATATCACACACACACACACACACACACACACACACACACACACACACACACACACACACACGCTCTTCACTTTCTATATCGCATTAGATGTGGCCTGCCACTGGCACTCTGGCCTGCCACGCACCACAACCACCCCCCTCCCCCACTCGTCACTTTCTAGTTCGCATCAGATGTGGCCTGACTGACAGTTACCTTGTCCCAGTTGAAAATGCTTTCCCAGGTCGCTCCTGATTCCAGCTGATATAAAGGCAACAGTAATTCAAATAACCGGGTGCCACTCCTGTCAGCTATGAACAGGAAACTGAGGCTACAATTTGCACAGGCTCACCAAAATTGGACAACAGAAGATTAGAAAAACGTTGCCTAGTCTGATGAGTCTCGATTTCTGCTGCAAAATTTGGATGGTAGGTTCCGAATTTGCTGTCAACAACATGAAAGCAAGGATCCATCCTGCCTTGTATCATCGGTTCAGGCTGGTGGTGTAATGGTGTGGGGGATATTTTCTTAGCACACTTTGAGCCCATTAGTAGTACCAATTGAGCATTGTTTAAACGCCACCTGCCTGAGTATTGTCACTAACAATTGTCCATCCCTTTACGACCACAGTGTTATGCGCCATGTCATAAATCGTGACTCATCTCAGACTGGTTTCTTGAACATGACATTCACTATGTTTACATGGACATCAGTAATCAAATTATTTGGCTTAATCTAATTAAGACAATAATAAGATTAATGCGTTTACATGAGTTGCTTTTTGAATGTTCCATTCATGATCCTGTTATGTTATAGCACATTATTCGATTAACGTCCTTGTGTCACCACACTATCAGCATTTTCTCCTGAGTTTCATGTAATTTTGGTGGTTCATTTTTAATTTGTCGACTATAACTGCAGTTTGGCACTTTTACTTTCATTCAGGAACATTTCATGCATGCCCCCCGTGACAAAACGAGATATTGGATGAAACTAAACTGTTGGAAGAGTTGTTTTAAAGGGCACCTTTTTTACCCCTTTTTTAAGATGTTATATTAATATTATGGTTCTTCTGAGTGTGCCAGTTTAGGTTCAGTTCAAAACACAATTCAGATTTTTTTTATTATGATGTGTTAAAAAGTGTCATTTTAGGGGAGTGTACACAGGTCGCTGTTTTAGGGGAAAATTACATGAAAATTAGTTTTAACTTCTTGCCCAACTTAACAAGGGGGTGGAGCCAAGAGCTCCCCCGCTTTGTGTATGGCTATAGACAGGCAGACTGAGAGCAGCAACATGAGTGAGAGGATCAGCATTCGGACACAGACCAAGCAGAGAGTACAAAATCATTTGTGTCTTTGTATAGTTTTACAGCCAACTGTGTGCTAGTTTAAAGCTCCGAGCTTGTAGCCTACACCGAGACTAATAACCAAGCACACTGACTTAACTTTGACTGAAGGGCATCACGCACCGGATGCACCGTGACACAACGCGCACATGACAGTTGAAAGTATGGAACACTTGCGGCGCCGCTCAGAGCCACGACACAGCACACCAGACGCGCACATTCACATGTTATTTAAAATGAAACTGTTCAGATAACGCTCTGTGGCGTGGCAGAAATATGAACAGTGTCCTGAGCAGGGCCAGCGCGTCCATAGAGGCGACCTAGGCGGCAGAATAGTGAGTGAACCCCCCAGTCCTCACTTTTCATCCGTGACATTGTTCGTTATTTCCAATGGAGGGATGAGCACGTAAGGCAACGTGCTCGCACTTTCCAGCTGCACCTAGTTAAGATGACAGGGAGCTTCTGTGACCGCGAGAAATGCAAACCGCTGAAGTTTAAGGAAGACGCAATGAAAAGTACACATGTATGCAAACTCACCAAAACTCACAAACACTGGCGGCGAGGAGAGCGCTAACGTGGTGAATGTTGAGCCCAATGAGCCTTACATCTAAAAATAGAGCAAGAGTGTTTCTTTGGTGACGTCGCTTTGACTCACACGCTAAAAATGTCGGACGTGAAACAACATACTGAGAATATGGTAATGCACATCTGTCAATCAATATTGGTGGGCGGGGGGACCGCACTCCTACGTCAAGTTGCGGTTGATCTCAAAACCGCTCCAATTGGTCCACTGTTTTTATGTTGTTAAATTGAAAAAAAAGGACTGAGTGTGTTAATATCACCCCAATATGACAGTCTATACACTATACCTTCACATATATCTGTCCAAACAGCTTGAAAAGTAGATTTTTCACCATAGGTGCCCTTTAATGGAAGTTCATACTGCATGTTGAATGGAAGAAAAAAAAACCTCAGCATTTCACGATGCAGGTATCTGTTTCTTTCACTAACAACAACTGCAAAAGAGTGTCAAACATCCGTGTGTGTGTGTGTGTGTGTACTATCCTGTCACAAAATTCGGCAAAAAGTCCTACATGACGGTAATAGTTCTATTGTGGCGTTTACATGTCTGTAGCCCACTGCACTTCAATAATGCGACTAAAATCGGCATACTCCACATGTCTTTGATTCGATTTCTCTTCAGTTCGATTATAAACTAAATCGGATTAAATTAATCAAAAATCGCTGTTTACATGGTAGACTCTTAATCAGAGCATTGTCTTAATCGCATTATAATCGAATTATTGGAGTCCATGTAAACGTAATGATTTTACTGTACTCAAATGGCCTCCACAGTCACCAGAGCTCAATCCAATAGAGCACCTTTATGATGTGGTGGAACGAGAGATTCGCATTATGAATGTGTATCCGACAAATCTGCAGCAACTGCCTGATGCTATCATCTCAATATGGAGCAAAATCTCTTAGGAATATTTCTAGTACCTTGTTAAATCTATGCCGTAAAAGATTAAGGCAGTTCTGAAGGCAAAAGGGGGTCCAACCAGGCACTAATAACGTGTACCTAATAAAGTGGCCAGTGAGTGTATGTGTATGTAAATGTAGTATAGGCTATGTAGTATATGCTATGTATATGTATATACCATAGTATTTTACATCTTATCTTCTAGGGGTATTAGATTCAATTGCTAATGACAATTGGATTGAATCGTTTGTGCACTCATAAATCTTTGGCCAGATGTTTGAGATGAATAAATAATCAAACATATACTTTCATTTTTTCCTATCCTGAGGGTATCCATCTGGCATGACACCAATTCATGAAAATCAAAATTCAGGTATTAAAAGCAACCGCCAACTTTCCTCATTCAGTCCAACACGAGCTGAAATCTAAATTAAATCCAAACTAAACAGAAGAAGCTGAAACTCTCGTGCTGGGAGTCACATGAGACGTTAACCATGGACGTCACTCGCCGTTTAAACTTTAAATGTGTATCCAATTTTCTCCAACACACCGCCTGTTTGTCTTCCCTGCCCCGACATGGCAGAGTCCCGCATGCCATTTTGCAGAGCTATCCCTCCAAGTCATCCAACAAGGCACTCGCATGAGTGTGGTAAGAGCAATTTCTAATTTATAAAAGCCAAAAGGATCGATTCAATATTCATGAACAATCTGTCCCGTCACAATGAGCCATTTCTGTAACTGGGGGGCCAGTATGATGACAGCGCAGCGACATAAAGGAAAAGTTCTGCCTCCGCGTATTCAGGACGACTTCAGCATACATCTTCCTCGGCCTACAACTATTGCATCAACTCTTTTTCTGTTCCTCCAAATATCCACCTTTTTGGCCCATGATGCTTTGCATGAACTATGAAAGTAACTTTTTTTAAACAATCCAACGCAATCTCACTGCAATTCAGAGCTTTTTTTGATTTAGAGGCTGATTGGTATTTATTTGTACACGGAAAAACTATTCATTGAATTTACTAAATTATTTTTAATGTAATGGTTTATACAATTTTAAAATTTAAACAATTTATATGGGCTGAATTAACTAACTAAACTAATTATCTTGAAGATTGCTAAATGTAGTTGGTTTGTTTAAACTCAGCCCATATAAATTGTTTGCAACCAGTTACCGTAATTTTTTTTCAGTGTATACAATTTCATTCATACATTTTTGTATGGTTTGCCCATCCCCCAATGAGGTGTAGGGTTGGGAGAGGGCTTTAAATATAAATATCTCTTAAAATATAAACCAGGACAAACAGACAGAAAGAAAAAAAATACTTTGCGATCATGCCAAATGACAAACTTTCCAGACATACATTATATTGCCAAACATTTTGGGGCATCTGCCTTTAAATATGCACATTGTCTTTAACAAAAACCCAATCTTAATCCATATGGTTTAATATGCAGTTGACGCACCCTTGCAGCTATAACAACTGTTCTGGAAAGGCTTTTCTCAAGGTTTCAGAGTGTGTTTATGAGAGTTTTGTTCCATTTATCAAGAAGTGCACTTGTCAGGCACTGATGTTGGATGAGAAGGCCTGGCTCACAGTCTCCACCCTAATTTATCCCTAAGGTGTTTAATTGAGTTGAGGTCAAGACTCTGTTTTGGTCAATAAAGTTCTTCCACACCAAGTTCACTAATTCATGCCTTTATGGACCTTGCTTTGTGCACTGGTGCAGGGTCTAAATAACAAAGGCATTCTTGTCTTCTATCCATACATCTTTCTGTTTTTAATTATTTTCCTGACACACTTAAATCTCATGAAATTATATTCAACCAAACACTTGTAATCTTCCCATAAATTCCTTCCATATGAACCTTGGATTGTCCAACACATTGGACAATCAGACCTAACACATGTTGAAAATGATTAAAGACTAGAAATATTGCCAAATCCATGTTGGAACAGAAAGAGAACACACTCCCATCACCATCAACGGGACACCAGTCAGCACTTTCAAGTTTCTTGGAGTCCACATCGCTGAGGATCTGACATGGACTGCTCACAAAGTTGCAGTGCTGAAGAAGGCACAACGCCTCTTCTTCCTCAGGCGTCTCAGGGGTTTAAATGAGCCCCCACATCTTCCGCTCGTTCTACTCCTCCACTGTGGAGAGCATCCTGACTGGCTGCATCACCACCTGGTATGGAAACAGCACCAACAGCAATCGCAAAGGTCTACAAAGGATTGTGCGAACTGCTGGCCACGAGGACATCTACACCAGGCAGTGCATGAGGAAAGCCAAGTGAATCATTAGTGACTTTAGCCACCCAAGCCATAGACTTTTCTCTCTGCTACCCTCAGGCAGACGATTTTGCAGCATCCGGTCACGCACCAGCCGACTGAAGGAAAGCTTCTTCCCACAGACTATGAGGCTGATGAACACTTAACACACCTCACACAAACTCTTTCCATACCCCTCACTGCATACCATCAAGATGTAGCATGCACCAATCCTTACTTAAAACAATATTGCCTACAATAATTTTCCACCAACAGTCAGACTATGTGTACACCGTCAACATTGCTAATTGTATATTGTTATTTTTTGGGGGAAGTATGTTGTTGCATTTTGCACTGTCTGTATTTTGCACTGTCTGGAGCCAGCACCTAAGCTTTTCAGTTTGATTTGAAGTGGTCATCACCAAAATGTTCCCACAATTAAAATTGAGCATGAAATTGTCTAAAATGTTGTGGTATGCTGAAGCATTAAGAGGTAATTTCACTGCGACTAAGAGGTCAAGCCCAAAACCCTGAAAAACAACCACACAACAACCCTCCTCCACCAAACTTTAAACTAGGCATGATGCAACAAAGTAGCTATCGTTCTCCCGGCAACCACCAAACCCAAATTCATATCAGATTGTCAGACAGAAAAGCGGGATTCTTTACTCCACATAACATGTCTCCGGTTCTTTAGAGACTAGAGTGGTGTATGACATGCTTCACACCAATGTGACTGCTCCACTATGGAAACTCATTTAATAACACACTACACACTGTTCTTGAGCTATATTCTTGAGGCCACACAAAGCTTGGAGGTCTGGCTATTGACTCTGCAGAAAGTTGCAAATTCTGTGCATTTTGTCTTAGCACTGACCCCGCACTGTAAGTTGCTGTTGTTCTCACTTGCTTATACTTCGTTATAACACCACTAACAGTTGACTGTGGCATAGTAGTGACAAAATTTCACAAATGGACTTAAATCGACCTAAAATGACACCATGCTTGAATTCACCGTGCTCCTAAGAGTGACCCATACTTTTACAAATGTTTGTAGAATCAGTCTGCGTGTTTGATTCGACATACCTGTGGCTGTGGAAGTGATCGGGAATTGGACACAGGAATTCAATGATTTAGAAGGATGTTCAAAAACATTTGGCAATAAGACCTTCCAGTGCACTTCTGCAATGCAATACAGTTCATTCATTCATTCATTTTCCGCTTAGTCCCTTTATTTATCTGGGGTCCCCACAGCGGAATGAACCGCCAACTTTTCCATCATGGGAAACATCCATTCACACACATACACTACGGACAATTTAGCTTACCCAATTCACCTGAGGATAGATAATAGCTAAAGAAATAGAGAGTTACGAGGAATAAACAGCAATTTAGAGATTTAATAGATTATACATATTAAAGGTCATGCAAATTGAATATGTTTTGAGTGATTTCTTGTTAGGTGAATCTGGAATTGTAAGTGAGCAATTCAAGCATTATGGATGTGACATTTGCAGTAAAAATTCAAAACATAAATTCACCGAAAAAGTATACGCTAACATTATATTGAAACATCTGTTTTTATTTTGCAAAACAACTAACCACAGAGTTATGGGACCAGAAAGTTATAATCTGTAAACATTTTTTTTTATTTTAAATAAGGAAAATAAACATGCGTTATGGATGTGACCAAAAAAGTTAGCAAGCTTACAGTACACAACATACTTTGTAGAAATTCTGTGAATTAAACGCACAACCCAAAAGAAACAATGCTAACCAAAAGGATAAGAGTTGGCTCACTAGAACAAAAATGATTGATTTTATTTTATTTTAAATTTTTACATTGATGAGGAAAAAGCTTGGTTATGGATGTGACAGATGTGAAATTGTCACTTGTGTGATTTTGGTAAATCAAATGTAATAGTTAGAAAACATTGACAGAGACATTTTAAAGTATTGTGAAATACTTGCTTACACAAAAACGTAGAAACGGTTATGCTATTTTTATTAATTAATTCATTTTCTTTTCGGCTTAGCCCCTTTATTAATCTGGGGTCACCACAGCGGAATGAACCATCAACTTATCCATCCAGGGGAAACATCCACTCACACACATACACTACGGACAATTTAGCTTACCCAATTCACCTATAGCACGTCTTTAGACTGGTGGGGGAAACCGGAGCACATGGAGGAAACCCACGCGAAGACAGGGAGAACATGCAAAGTCCACACAAAAAATGGCAACTGACCCAGCCGAGGCTTGAATCAACGACCTTCTTGCTGTGAGGCGATCGTGCTACCCACTCTGCCATTGTGACGTTTTGTTTTTTGTTTTGTTTTTTGGTAAAACTTACTTTTTTTCATGGCAAGGTTGACATTTGCATGGAATTGCGCAAGTAAGTATTATATTATATTTTTAATCTCCTGTATAAATGTTGGCTTGCACCCTTCATGATTAAGGAGGGATTGCGGAGGCTACTGACACACTCTTTTAATATTATTTAATATTTTACGGCAAAATATTTTACTAAACACAATAAAATTTGCAAAGGATAGATATGAAACATGAAACAAGTCGCAGAACAACTCACCAGTAATATTTTGTTTGTGGCCTCAAACCTGTTTTTTGCGACTCTGTCTCCAATCCGAGCGGTGGCGCCGTATAATAAAATCTTTCATTAGGACAGGCGAAGTACTTTCAGTGACGACACGATTAACAGGAAGTTCCAACCAGCTTTGTTTACCAACTTCTTGGTCGCGCTCACCTCTTTTAGAGCTCTGTAAAATTCCGTTTGCTTTTTATGACATGATTTATGCAACAGGGATGTTAAACGTGACCTCGCGCTAACTTTATAGCGTAACCTTACGCGATGGCGAGCGGCTCTTGAAAGCAGTGAATGGGATCGGAAAGCATCGCGAGGAAATCAGCTGATTATTTGACGCACTGTCAACACTCATGATTCATCTAAACCTCTGCTGTTTGTACGAATCATTAGCGACTAAACCAAACTAATGCGGTCGAACTGCCAAAAACTTAACTCCGTTTGTTTATCTGTAGCTGCTTCTGTGTGAAACTCCACTGGAGTGTAATGTGTGTAGTGTGAGAGAGATCAGTGTGAGCGGGGAAGATGCCGTGCACATGCGGGAACTGGAGGAGGTGGATTCGGCCTCTGGTGGTGGTGCTCTACATCCTACTTCTTTTGGTTGTTCTTCCACTGTGTGTATGGGAACTGCAAAAATCAGAGGTCAGAAGTCTTTTCAGAACTACACTCTTTAAACATGTGTCTGCTTTCTCTAGAATCTGCTCATAAATTATGTTAAAGTTTAGACAAAGAGACACATTTACTCACTCTTCATTTGTGCAAATGTCTTTCTTTCTTGTGTGGAACGCAAAAGAAGATATTTTGAAGAATGTTGGTAACCTGAGAGTTCATGGTACCAATTGACTTTCATGGGATTTTGCCCTAAAATTACTGTAAAAGTAAAATGGCTAAATTCAGCTGCTTTTTTTCTTCAAAAATTACTCCTTTTGCATTCAACAAAAGACATGCATAATGGTTGTGAACAACTCAGGGGTGAGTAGATTTTCTTTTCTGTGTAAACTATGCCTTTACACCACATTGACCTTTAAAATGACACTTCAGACTTATTTAACCTAAACTGAAAACCATCAAATAGTAATAGGTAACAGAGGTTTGAATTGAATACAGATGAACTGTTAAATACATTTCAGTCAAATTTCCTGGTTTATTCAAGTAACTTTTGGTATTGAAATTAATCTGTCCTAGTACAATGTGTTTTCATGCATATGTTATTTCAAAATATATATATTTACTATTTAATAATTTGAGCTTTTTAAAGCTGTAAATGCAAAAAAATTATAATAAAAATGAAACAAACAAATATTGTATACATACATAAAATCTGGAAACATTAAAATACATTTTATGTAACTTAACTTCATTAGACATTAAACAGTAGTTTTAATGATTTGTTCCTCTTAATACCAACCTCCACATTTATTAATGTGTCATTCATGCATTAATAAGAAAAGCAGTGTCTGTTTACATAACCTAATGTACTATGAACTAAAACATTTTAAATAACTGACACTAATAAAGGTTAATAAATGCAGTTGAAATGCATTGGTCATCATAGTTGCATAATGTAAGTTAACACATTAACTAATGTTAAGAAATAAGGCCTCAGCAAATTTTTTGTGATAAATATTTACTGAAATAAAATGAAAGCTAAAATAAATATGAATAAATAAACATCAGGAGAAATAAGAAAATCAACAATGACACAAAATAATTACTAAAAATTTAAATGAATGCTGTATATATAAAAATAAATTCTAATCAATAATTGCTATAATATTATGTTATAATATGAAAAAAGGTATAATTAAGCTTGACTTTACATACTTTTTTTTTTTACAATGTCTGGTTTTCACAGTGTTTTAATTAATTCTCTCTTTTTATTCATATAGGTTGGTACTCATAATAAGGCATGGTTCATCGCGGGGATATTTGTGTTTATGACTATCCCCATCTCATTATGGGGGATCCTGCAGCATCTAGTACACTACACCCAACCTGAGCTACAAAAACCTATTATCAGGTAATATAATCAATAATATTACTTTTCAATGAGTTTATTTTATGTTCATTGATTCTTATTAATTTTCTTGTTTTTTGTGACACAATCAATAATATTCTATATTTTAGTTCGTTTTTTTGTCATTTATTTCATATTACAGGCTTGGTCTGTTCGCTACTTTTTGAGAATGGATCTAAAAATAGCATTTTCATCCTAAACTATGGCATATATTGAATGCTTTGGGCCACAGATGTAATTTTCTTTTTGAAAAAACTAAGACACATTTTAAAGAAGCAATTTGACATGTAAACTAAAATAAGGTTAAAGTAGTAGGTTTAAATAAAGTTAAATAAAGAAAAAAATAAAGTTAAATAAATTATATGAACAATGCACAGCAACATTATTATCAAACTTAATTTAAAATGTATATATACTAAAACATTTCACTCCAAAACTGCATTAAGGCTAAGAATAATAAGTTGATGTCAAAAATAGTGCGATCAGTAAGATTTAATTTGGGTGTTGTACCAAACGCTTCTGCATGATGAAATAAACTTCCTATTTATTTCCAATTGGGTTATTTTTGACTGAACAAGTCACCCTAATGACCATTTAACCTTATTAAAACATGTCCTAGATAGATAGATAGATAGATAGATAGATAGATAGATAGATAGATAGATTTGTTCTTTTTAAATTTAATACTATTTTTTTACTTTTTTTTATTATTATTTATATGTTTATTTTGTGTTAACATTGAATGTACCAATACCTGATTATTTATTTAATTGTTTATTTATTTACTTTATATCAATATCTCTTATTGTATTATGAAGTTGTTAATATTATCTAATATGTTTTTATCTAAATTAAATAGCCATAAGTTGCTGATGTAAATAAACAAATAAGCCAAAACGTGAGTTGTGTACCATTCCAATGAAGTAAAAAAGTCTGCACCAGATTGTTCAATACTGTCATTATTAACTGTCTTGATGATTTGTTTTATCCTACAACTGCACGTTTATGTCATATAGACATCACTCAGACATATTTAGTCATCTCTGATTTTAAATGTAGTGTTAAAATTGTAAAAGATGCAATTTTTTAAAGCTGCTTTGAAATAACCAAAATAAACGCATAGTAGGTTAAGTATCGTACTGACATTATTATCTGTCTTACATTTTTTTTCTGTTTCTCACTTACTCCCTCTGATTTTTTTTACTCCCTCAGAATATTATGGATGGTTCCTATATACAGCCTGGACAGTGTGAGTATCCAAATGTTGGTATTCGAATCCCAAATGGCATCTCTGATGTTTGTTATCCAATTTAAAGTGCCTTGACTCCAGCACTGACCTTTTTTTGTTTGACAATCAGTTAATGTGAGGCCTGATGTTGCAGATGCTCATGACTTGATTACTTTAAGAGTTCAACCAGAAAAAGTGACTCGTTTGACCAAACTCATGTGCCTCCAATCTTTTTTTTTTTTTGAGGAGCATGATGCAATTTGTTATGACTTTTTTTTATAATGCTTATTATTATTTTCGCAGTGGATCGCTTTGAAGTATCCCAACATTGCCATCTACGTAGACACATGTAGAGAGTGCTATGAGGCCTATGTCATCTACAACTTTATGATTTTCCTTCTCAACTACCTGGGGAACCAGTATCCCAGTCTAGTGCTCATGCTGGAGGTTCAGGAGCAACAAAAGCATCTGCCCCCGCTTTGCTGTTGCCCACCGTGGCCCATGGGAGAGTGAGTTTTTGCCGTATAAATGTTTTAATAAAAATTTAGCATGTAAATATATTGATTCTGATTTACAAGCTCTCAATTATCTTCTATTTGATTTTTGATTTGATTCTAGATTTAATAATATTTATATAATAATCAGTCAACGCTGCAGTACACATGCGCAGTTGATTTATCTTTAGACATGGCTAACTGTTTACATATGCATTTCAACATTTAAATGTGTATTTGACCGTTCAATTTAGAATAAGCAGCAAAAGTGAGGAGAATTCAGCTCTCGCACACTAAAGTAAATTTCTTTGTGGCGCTTCATGTTCGTGCCACAGAAAAGTGCCTGTAAAACATTTTTAAATGACTCATCGCACACATCCACTACCGGTCAAATGTTTGGGGTCTTTTTTTATTTATTTTTTTATTTCATGTTTTATTTTAAAGAAAAGTATTTTGTTCATCATGGGGGCATTAATTAAATGTAAAAAAAAAACCCAAAAACAATTGTTAAATTGTTACATTTTGTTTATTAAATATGTATTTTTTACTTATTGTTTGTATTTTCAATAGAAATTATTACTCCAGTCATTATTGCTTTTATTACTGTTACCATTAATAATAATATTATTAATAATAATAGTAACAATAATAATTAATATTAGATTAATTTCTGAAGGATCATGTGACTCTGAAGACTGGAGAAATTAAATTTAAAAAATTAGAAATTAAATTCTAAACTACTTTTGAACAGTTATTTTATAGTGCAATGACATTTTACAATTGTTACTGTATTTTTGATTAAATAAATGCAGCCTCTGTGGGCAAGATAAGCTTATTTTAAAACATTTTAAAAAATCCTACTAACCCCAAACTTTTGACCGGTGTGTGTATGCCACCCTTTCGTTGCCTTCATTCATGTTTCTTGCTGCTGCTGCAATCTGTATTAGCAGTGCTGTAATGCACATGGATAATTCTCAGTCATTGGCATTGGTGAAATTTGAATTCTTTTCAAAAAGAGATCGATTTTGGTAACACTTTATTTTAGGTCACAATTCACGGTATTAGCAAACCATTAATTATTAACATTACAAGCTTAATAAAATACTAATTAGCTGTTCATTAATAGTTAGTCGAGTTGGGTTTAGATTTTGGGTAGGATTAAAGATAGAGATTAAGATCATACTTTATAACTTCTAATGAAAAGTTAATATTTTAATAATAGGCAGGTAATAAGCCAGTGGTTAATCGCATGAATTGTGACCTAAAGTGTTCCCAAAAAATTTCATTTTCTGCACATTGTTTAACAACAGTTTTAATAAATAATTTCTTTATATATATATATATATATTTACTGTAAAGATAATATTTTACTGGATAGTTTGCATGCTATTGAACTAGTATTCAGCTTAAAGTGCATATAAAAGGCTTAACTAGGTTTATTAGGTTTACTAAGCAAGTTAGATTAATTAGGCAAATCATTGGACAATAGTAGTTTGTTCCGTAGCCGTATCTAAAAATAATAATTTCTTAAGGGGGCTATCAGTATTTACCTTAAAAGTATTTATAATAGTGTAAAAAATGTTCTTGCTCTGTTAAACATCAATACTTGAAAATAATCCCACATTTAAAAAATAAATAAATAAAATGACCAGTTTTTAAAAATTGGAAAATGTTTTGCAAAGGTTTAATAGGGTATATGCCGAAGTATGCGGAAGGACTTTTAATTTGTCAGTAATCTAGGTCAAGCACTTCCAGTGAACTGTTTGCCGTTACAAAATCGCTGTGTTTAAGGTCTGTTTTCTTTAATAATCAGCAATATTTGCTGCCTGAGTGATATCCGATATAAAATGGGTCTCAGAATGTACAAGAAGCACTGCATTAAATTACATTTTTCCCTGCCATGTCTTTAAAATATGAAAAAAAAATTACCCCAGTATATTCAATTGAGCTTCTTTGCTAGCCTGCTAATCTTGACGGGCGCATGCGTGTTAACGGCTTTTTTATCTCGTTTTATAACTAAACAACTAAATAAATGCTATTTAAGTCTATTTAACTGATTATATTTTAATTACATTACAACATTAATGCTGTAAAAGGAACCATATAAAATTGAAAAAAGTCACATTAACCGTTCATCGGAAGTTCATCAGTATGGAAGGAAACACTAGCTCTGCATATATCCTATTAATGGGATAAAGATGCATTCCCACAAAATGGGAGTTACTGTAGTTATGAGACTCCAACTAGCACAAAGCACCCTCATTCTGATTGGGCTCATAATTAAAACCTTTAAGCTGACATTTCTGTGTTTAAACTTGTACTACTTGACAGCTGGAGCACCTAACAGATTCACTTTAAGACTACGTATAGATGTAAATAAAAAAAAAAAAAACATAAATGACTGCACCATTGCATAGAACTGCATAGAACATCATGTTGCCTTCTTGAAGTTAGAGTGACTACATCGTGTGAAAGCAGCATAACTTAAGACAGGATGTGGTATTTAATGCCTAGAAAGTCTAGACATTATGACTGAGGCTCTTATGTTGAGGGCCTCCATTACCTGTTTACCATCTTCTCATTTGGAGCCTTCTTCAAATGAAAAGCTTGGTTTGCAGCAAGGGATTTCTTCTAAATTGCTTGCAGAGTGAAATCTTTCTTGAGGTTGTTGGCTGCCTTTACTTTTGCTGCTGACAACAGCAACTTTTAAATTCACGTTAGGCAGTGGTGGTAATGTGTGAAGAGTTTGCTGATTTAAACCAGCAGTGTTTTAAACTGACAAATATGTTTGTGTTTAAGTGAAAAAACTTCTTTAGAGAACAGGGGAGCTTTATTATTCTGTCAGCTTAACTTTAGTAGATTGTTTGCAATGCCAGGGAAATATTTATTTACACTGGAACAATATTTTCTCAAGGTCTATTTTCCTCAAATTTTATATTGAGAATTGCACAATTTACTATTTTTTTTTTCTTCCTAACAGAGTGCTTCTGTTGAGATGTAAACTAGGAGTTCTGCAGTATACGGTTGTGAGACCAGTCACTACAGTCATTGCTTTGTAAGTGTCATTCATGTTAATTTATTTTGTGTGTGTGTGTGTGTGGTTTTACACTGTTAAAATATTCAAAATAGTCTGATTTGAGCAGCAAGGTTTATTTGATTTAAAGGTGCACTTAGTGTATTTCGCCAAACAACTACCAAGCAAACAAGACCTCATCCGTTTTTTGATATCTCTGCTATGGTTACTAGACCAGGGTGTCCGCGGGGTCTTAAAAAGTCTTAAAATTAACATTTTAGGCCTTAAAAAGTCTTCAATTTCCTGGACCGTACCCAAGTTTGATTGTCCTCCCTTGCCACCTTCTCGGTTGGTTTGTGTTCACACTGTCTTTTTTTCCTTCTGAACCCCGATTTGCTTGAGTCATTGAGCTGCTGTTTTGTGTACGGCTGTTGCTAGGTGACGGACACGAAAGTAAAGCGCCAAAATGGAAAGACGTACACACATCGCGGTCCTTCTGCCTTTACTGAATCTTTTGGTTTTGAATATACAGAAAGCGACTCGCGTCCATCTGCCCCAAAAATATTATAAACATTCAGAGCTAATCGCTATGTCTGCAGAAGCTGTTTTTTTGAGGAGACAAGCAGACATTATCACTGTGTTTGCCCTGGCTCAGTCCTGCTTGTCACCAAGGTACACTACGTGACACACAAACACAAACACACACACACACGCGCGAATGAAAGTTATGAAAATGATAGTTTGTTGTACTGTTGGTGGTTTGCTTCTGTTATTTGGTAGGATTGCATTCATACCAGACGTGAACCGGACCAGAGTTTGCGTTACTGTACCCCAGACCACCTCTTTCAGGCGAACTTGGGTATGGTTCGTGTGTGTGCACCCATGTTCAGAAGGCACGTTTACACTAACTAAACGTACCGTACTCTGATATCAAATGAACCCGGGTACGGACCAAAAGTGCTAGTGTGCAAGCAACAAAATTTATTGAATTATTGTGTTGTAGGTCTTGAATCTTTTTTAAACAGGTCTTAATTTTCCTTTGTTCATGTATTGCTACCCAATCTGTCCAACACCCATACAATCCCGAACAATTCAACTCAATAAAACTTTTAATTTTTTTATTTAAAAAGGTTGTTTTTAACTCTTTTTACCAATTATTTTCCTTACAATAACATTTGTTTAAAAGTTATCCATGTATTTACTGCTGAGGACACTGACCTGGGGTGCGTTTCCCAAACAACAGCATAACTCGCAGCTGAACTTTCATAGTACAACGCATCATTTGGGAAAAGAACAATGTACTTAGGAGTGTTTCCCAAAACCAATCATCTAAAAACGTGCACTTGCTTTCCATAATAATTGAGGTATATGTAAACGACATTTATAAGACCTATATATGTATCCTTTACAAATATTATTGAGAACATTCCATATAAAATCACTAAGCTAACACGGATTCTAATCTCATAAATCATATAAATCATTAATGGTTTTAGCACCTAATTTACAGTAGGCTATTTTTTAAGAAATGAAAAAAAAAATCCTACTTTGATAATAATACTACTACTACTAATAATTATTATTATTAAGTAGGATCTTGTTTATTTATTTATTTTTTATTCGATTTTTTAAAAAAGTTTTACAATTTGACATATACCATAACCATAATTTTCGGAAACGCACCCCTGGACAGATTGTTGTGCATAGATTTAGTTTACTATAGTTTTCAAAACTTTTAAAACATTTGTCCAAATAATTTTTATTTTAAAGAAAAAAAATTATTTACAATATTTAAAAAATATATTTTAGAATATTTAAAAAATATTTTGCTAAGAAATGTCTAACATACAAAATTTGTATTATTATTAAATTATTATTATTATTGTATTAAATGTATAAAATTATAATAATTATTTTTAAGATAGGGCAAATAAAAATCTTTTCCATCTGGGCCATTTGAAAAATTCCTTAGCATTTAGCCCTTTATGAGCTAACCATTTCATTCTTAATGGTCTTAAAAATGTCTTTAAAAGTCTTAAATTTAACTTGGTGAAACCTGCAGAAACCCTGCTAGACATGTCCCTTACTCCTGATTGGCTTTAATTGTGTTTTGGGACCCAGTCGAGACTGGTCACAAGCAGTTTTCAAATATTGCTTGGTACAACTTTTATCAAAATTACAACAAAACCAACAATATTGTGAAATAATATTACGTTTAATTCAGAAATGTTTTTAATAATTACTTGTTTAGGGTCACATCTGTGGATCTGCACCACATCTAATTTCCACAGATTATTTTAGCTCAATATTTAGTCTATTTACTTATCTAAATGTTTGTAAACATATTTATTCTGTTTTTATATATATTTAAGTAATATTACTGAATAATGTGCAAATGTTTAGATGATTAATGCTTAATAAAGTAATATTTATGTATTTTAGATGTATTATATGAGATACATTGTTTACAAAAACATCTTTTAATTGAATTTGCATTGTCAGTTTTTTTATATTTTTTATTTCATGTGTTTAGCTTTTAGTTATTATCAAAATTCAAAATCATTCAGCACAAATCTGCAGTTTTTTATTATTTATTATTATTATTATTTTACAAAATTATGCACATAAATAGCAAAAAAAAAGTGCAATTACTGTCTGGTACTATTATTGTTAAAAATGTTTGTTACTTAAATGGTTACTTAAAAATCAAAACTTGTATATATTATTTACATTGTATATGTATTGCATTTGTTGAACAATTGAACAGCTACATGGTTTCAGCAAGTGAAATGAACATGGTTCATGTGCTCTCATGCTTATTTTTAAACAAAACTAAATTTAATATGCTTACTTGTGCTAAAGTTACACTCTCTATTATAGAGTTTCATTTGAAACATAATCTTAATTTAGCATGTAACAGGATTGTCTGTCAGTCATCATTCTGTTTTACCAAAATAGGATTTGTCAGCTTTGCGGTGTCTACGATGAAGGAAACTTTAGTTCAAAAAATGCCTGGACATACCTGGTTATTGTCAACAATCTGTCTCAGCTTGTAAGTACCTGTTTTTTCCTACTTGAATATTATGTAAGACTGTCATGTGAGCTGAATGAGTCTGCAGTTTCACCCAGACACCAAACCAAGAAGACCAAGTGTAACTTAATCCCTGTTTACAGCCATATTTTATAGATTTTTAGTTGAACAACTAATTTCTTGTAAAACCAAATCAGTCAGTCCCTCATTTGTGTTTATACTCTTCATTAAAATAATAATTAGTTCATCAATTTTTATACAAATTTGGCCTGTTCACATTAAGCACAATTACTATAAAGATAACGATAAAGTTCTACAATTCGTTATGAATGTAAAACAACAGCAGAGTTTAGACCACAACTATAATGCTAAAAATGCAGAGAAATGATAGCGTTGGGATCACTTTCAGAAGTGTTTCAGTTAATAAGTGATAAAACACTGAAAGCCAGTCAGAATATATTGAAATCTAAACGATTTGCTCTATTTAAAGCTACAGACGACATTATTAGCGTTACTTGATGTTAAACCCTTTTTTAAAGATTAGTTAAAGTTAACGACTATCTAGAAAACAATTGGTTATGCAATAAGAAACAGTAATAAAAGTACATGAATGTTATGCAAGCCAGGCAAGTATATCTGTCTGTGGACTGCAGGACGGGGGCATAACATGAAGGGGCATAACTTGTAGTAAATTAGGAAGGCGTAACTTGCAGTTATTGTAAAAAATAATGAATGAAGAGAAAACCCAGTCCAGGAGACTTAAACAAGCAGAAGAATTTCTTTATTGAGATGTATTGGTTAATCTGCAGTCATACACCGTCTTCAAGAAGTCCACGAGTATGCAAGAGCCTACAGGAGTCTCTCACAAGTCTGCAGTCTGAGAGTTTATCACAAGTCTGTAACCAAATCTAAAATGAGTGTTGTGAAGTAGCTAGGTGGAGATATAGAAAACGGGCATGACTACTTTTAGGACTTTAGTTCCGGATCCTGGCACGTTTGCCCAGTTAGCTTGGTTCCTTTGGCATATGTGAACAGGGCAATCGCGCTCAGATCCACGCCAAAGCAATCGCTCCGAGACCGCCTGAATGAGGTGGTCTCGGCTCGATTGAAACAAACTCTGGAGCGGATCGATTGTAGTGAGAAAGCGATACGATCCGAGCCCAGCTATATCACAGTGTTTTATGGATATGTAATAGGCATACGGCTATATGAAGAGAGAATTGTGAGTAGAGCGGGAGGTCATTCCAGACATCCCAAGTCTCCCAGAAACTCCGGGAGTCTCCCGCAAATGCACAGAGACTCCCGAATGCCCGCAAACGAGTGATAATCTCCCGGAAATTGTGTGTCTCCCTCCCGGTCCTTAAATACGAGCGCACCCTTCTCATCACCTCTCCCCACCGCATCCCTCCTCGCTCTTCTTCAGACATGTCGCGTGCACCCTGTCAAACACCACCAAACCACCCCCTGGACAGCTGAGCGGGGCAAAATAAACCGTGAAACTCTGACCAATGTGAGGAGCGTTTACTCACACGTGACTTGTTTTAGTTATTTTGGTCCGTTTAGAAACTTTGCCGTGTGAAAGCGAACCGCACCAAGAACAAAGAGCAACAATGTAACAATTTTAATCTCTGTTTCGGAACAAATGAATCGATTTACAGGTGTGAAAGCACCCTTAGTTGAAGATCTTGTTTTAAGTCACCTTTCCACTGCACATGACAAGTGACAGACCAAAAGTCATTCATTTCCAATGGAGAGTAGTCCGGGAGCTGCGTGGAGTTCCGATCATCTCCAAATGCGGAAAATTCGGATTAGATTTGAGCTAATATTTGAACACCTGCAACTAGACAGTATGTGACCGGCTGACTGTTTTTTTGGGGGTTTTTTTTGAATTTTGAAAAAGTCTATCTAATTATAAAAACATTTCTATTTATAAATGAGTAATACATTTTTTTTAAATGCTGTCTCCACATTCCCTCCAAAAAGTTTAGAGGTCTGTAAGTTTCTAGTATTCATTCATTCACTCAACTATGGTGAACGCATTGAGAATAAAGGCTGTTGCTTTTGCACACCTTTATTTTGGACACTCAGTCATCAACTTCTCTCTCATGGTGCGCGACAAAACTGAAAATTCTGTGCGACTGCCACAAAGAGGCTTATTCTGACAGTCGTGTCCGAATGTTGTGTGCAGTGGAAAGGCAGCTTTAGAGTCTTGAAAAGATCCTGAGGTTTCACCTGCCCTAACCAGCTTGAAAGTATCACCCAAGGACAAAGGAAGAGTCGTTGAGATCCTGCTCGTAGCATCACTTTGCATCACTTTGGCTCAGCCAGTGCTTAGGAAGCAAGAGGTTTTTTAATGTTTCTCACACCCTAGCAAGAGTTTTGAATGAAATGAGCTAATTAAAAACCCAAAGAATATAACTTTTCAGTTATGTATAGATTACTCATTTATTTATTAATTTTCTTTTCGGCTTAGTCCCTTTATTAATCCGGGGTTGCCACAGCAGAATGAACCGCCAACTTATCCAGCATATGTTTTATGCAGTGGATGCCCTTTCAGCTGCAACCCATCTCTGGGAAATATCCATACACACTCATTCACACTCATACACTACGGACAATTTAGCCTACTCAATTCACCTGTACTGCATGTCGGAAACCGAACACAGGGAGAACATGCAAACTTGAAACACCAACTGACCCAGCCGGGGCTCGAACCAGTGACCTTCTTGCTGTGAGGCGACAGCACTACCTACTGCGCCACTGCGTCGCCCATGTATAGATTATTGTTCATTTGAAACTAGATTATATAAATTTATATTCCCACACAGTTATCAAGATCTTACTAAACCATGTGAGATAACACAACGTGATTTTGGCAAGATGCCAGAAATACTTAACAGTTAAAAATTCTCACCGAATGTTTTCATGAGTTTTCTCCAAATTTATCCACAACCAATTCATTTGACATATTATTATATTTAATCATTTAGCAAATCCACCATGCAATTCATTGACTTCATATATTTTGTTATGACAGTTAGCCTACTCAGCGTCGCCCCCCCCCCGCGGCTGCAAATAACAGTACAGTGGCGACCTTGTCAAGTATGTAAGCCTCCGCAACTCACGGCTTTACGTTAAAAACTGTGATGGTTGGGATTAGGTTTGGGGAAGCTGGAGATGTTAATAACAATGATGGCTGGGTTTAGGGTTGTGGTAGGCATATATGTTAATAACGCATGGTTGGGTTTAGGGTTGTGGTAGGGTTAGACATTAATAGCTGATAGTTGGTTTAGGTGTGGAGTAGGTGTAGATGTTAATAACTGATGTATAGCGCCATCTTCCAGACAACAGTTTTGACGTGGGTCTCCATAACTTCAAGGTTCGCCTCTAACGTACTACAAGTTACACCCCTTCATGTTACTCCCCTGTCTTGCACAGACCCTACTCAAGCCAGGCTAGCAGTATAAAAATAAAAGTATAAAAACAAAAGTACCTCAGGTGTCTAGTGCTAGTTGTAGCATATAAATGCTGGGGGAAATAGTGCGCTATTTTTATTCCACTACACTGTCTACAATTGCTAAATTCATTTGATTTAAATGAAACATTTTTACATAAACATTCACTGAGAAATGCGCTAGTAGCACACTGAGGACATCTGCTGGTCACAAGGATGTAATGCCGAATAAGAAGTATAAATTAATAATAAACGTTTTTACCTTTCCTTAGTGTATACACACATGCAGTTATCGTTACATTTGTAGTTATCATGCCTTGTGTAAATGAGCCTTTAAGCATCAATGCTTTTTTTCGCTGTTGTTGCTTCGAGTTAAGCAGTAATCTGATAACTTAATGGTTGACTTGTTTTCTCTCCTCAGTTTGCCATGTATTGTCTTGTGCTGTTCTACAAGGCTCTGAGAGAAGAGCTCAGTCCCATCAAACCTGTGGGCAAATTCCTCTGTGTCAAGCTGGTGGTGTTTGTCTCATTCTGGTAAAGTGTTTCCCACACATCTAGCACTGCTTTTTAATTCCTGTGTTGTTCAGTGTAGTTTTAACCATTCAAGCATACACTATGTAGCAAAAAAAGATTACTAGCACAATTAGTTGGGTCCACCAAAGTATTTTTTGAAAAGTTGTTGACAACGAGAGTGCTAGATTTATTTATTAATAACAGTAGCACCATGATGGGGTGTAAAACATCTGTTTAGCACTGAGTGCTGCCTGCTTTGCATATTTTCTCACTTGCTGGTAGTTGAAAATGTTCTGTTTTGGGTAAAACACACCATCTTTCATTGTCATTACTCAGCCGTCCAATCGCATTGGAGGAGGAGGAATGGGCAAATGCCACCAAGATTTTTTTGTTGTTGTACTACCACAACATGCACAGCAAGAGCAACTAATTGAGCACAAATTAATACATTTTTGTTTGAATCTTATATAAGATGAAAGGATTCCCAGATATAATAATGAAAATAAACATTGTATTTTATTAGGAGCAATTAATAAAGATGTAATTACAATATATACATATTGATATTTGATCTAATAATATATCAGTTAATCAGTTATATATCAGTTATTATTAGATCAAACAAAATATATTTGATCTGTTTTTATTTTAATCTTTGTTTAAAAAAAAGAATGCAAACTAAACATCTGCACACACAGTAGTTATGAATGTAATTTAATGTGCAATCAAATGTGTTGTAGTTGTATTTGTTGTAGTAGTAGTTATAGTAGTTGTTGTAGTAGTAATTGTAGTTTTTGTAGTAGTTGTTGTAGTTGTTGTTGTGGTAGTAATTGTAGTTGTTGTAGTAGTTGATGTTGTTGTAGTAGTTCTTGTTATTGTAGTTTTAGTAATATTTTTTTTGTAGTAGTAGTAGTAGTTATAGTTGTTGTAGTAATACTAGTAGTTGTTGTAGTTGATGTAGTAGTAGTAGTAATAGTTTTTGTTGTTGTAGTTGATGTAGTAGTAGTAGTTGTTGCTGTAGTTGTAGTAATAGTAGTAGTTG
>CAIGQZ010032813.1:7053326-7080741 GCA_903798205.1 Danio tinwini
GTAGTTATAGTTGTTGTAGTAATACTAGTAGTAGTAGTTGTTGTAGTAGTAGTAATAGTTTTTGTTGTTGTTGTAGTTGATGTAGTAGTTGTAGTCGAGTAGTTGATGTTGTTGTTGTAGTTGTAGTAATGATAGTAGTTGATGTTGTAGTAGTAGTTGTAAGTAGTAGTATAGTAGTAGTTGTTGTTGTAGTTGTAGTAATAGCAGTAGTTGTGGTAGTAGTAGTACTAGTTGTTGTAGTAGTAATAGTTTTTTTTTTTTGTTGTGGCAACGCAGTGTTGCAGTAGGTAGTGCTGTCGCCTCACATATATATATATAGTGTGTATACACACACACACACACACACACACACACACACACACACACACACACACACACACACACACACACACACACACACACACACACAGACACACACACACACACACTTAGTTTATATAGTTTATATATATTTAGACATTGCCACAGTTCTAACATTTTTGGCTCTATACACCAACACAATGGATTTGAAGTGAAATGAAGATGTGCTTTAAAAGCAAACTATCAGCTTTAATTTGAGGTTATTTACACCCAAATCATGTAAAAGCTGTAAGAATTACAACAGTTTGCATATGTGCCTCCCACTTGTTCGGACCCAGTTGTTTGGACCTAGGGTCCAAAAGTAATTGGACAATTGGCTTCTAAGCTCATTATTCCAATTACAATGGGCAGATAAAAGGGTCAGAGTTCAAATGTGCTATTTGTGTGCGTGTGTGTGTGTGTGTGTATGTATATGCAGTTGAAGTAAGAATTATTAGCCCCCTTGTTTATTTTTTTCCCTGTTTTCTGTTTAACGGATAGATTTTTTTCAACACATTTCTAAACATAATATTTTCAATAACTCATTTCTAATAACTGATTTATTTTATCTTTGCCATGATGACCATAAATAATGTTTTACTAGATATTTTTACTAGATAAAAAAAAGAAAAAGTTGCAAAAATGGGGCTAATAATTTTGTCCTTAAAATGGTGTTTACAAAATTAAAAACTGCTTTTATTCTAGCCGAAATAAAACAAATAAGACTTTCTCTAGAAGAAAAAATATCAGACATACTGTGAAAATTTCCTTGCTCTGTAAAACATCATTTGGGAGATATTTAAACAAAGAAAAAAAAATTTTCCTATTTATTTTTTTTATATCTTTTGTAGGCAAGCTGTGTTTATTGCACTTTTAGTGAAGGTTGGCGTTATCTCAGACTCTCACACCTGGGACTGGGACAGTGTGGAGGCTGTAGCTACAGGTTTACAGGTATGTACAAGCTATAGATGAGATTCAGAATTCTAAACTCTCTTCCACTAGAATCAAATACATTAATGTCAGTCTCTTTGAGAGTTGTCACAACAGAACCCACATTTGTAAATGTGGTTAATGGCTGGATATCAGCTAGTGAAGCGCCAGTCTAGGTATTTTAGAAAATAATCATTGTCTGGCCTAACATGCATTCCATGTACAACTGATGCTGCTGCACCATTAATAGACTAATGGTTGCGCAGATAGAAGTAACCTTCAAGATTAATACTCTGTGATTCTCTGTTCTCATAGGACTTCATCATCTGTGTGGAAATGTTTTTGGCAGCCATTGCCCATCACTTCAGCTTTACTTACAAGCCCTACATACAGGAAGCAGAGGAAGGTTCCTGCTTTGATTCCTTCCTGGCCATGTGGGATATTTCAGACATACGGGCTGACATCTCAGAACAAGTGCGCAATGTTGGTGAGTCGACAAAGTTTTTTGTATTAGTGTTAAATGATTTGCTAAATCAAAGGTTCCATGTTAAATCAAAGTTTGAACAAGGTGTTTGCATCTTGCTGATTTATTATTTTTTTATTTATTATTTGTCACACTTTGATATTTGAGATCATCAAACAGATGTAAATATAAGTGAAAGATAACACATGTAAACACATCACGCAGTTTTGTAATTAGGGTCTTTATGTAATTACAGGAAAACAAAATCCAAAACTACATAGCCCTGTGTGAAAAGGTGTTTGCCCCTAAACCTAATAACTGGTTGGGCCACTTTTAGCAGCAACAACTGCAATCAAGCATTTTCGATGACTTCAAGGTGTCTTAAAAAGTATTAAAAGTTGCTAAATCAATATAGACAAATTTAAAGGGCACCTATTGTGAAAAATCTCCTTTTCAAGCTGTTTGGACCGACATCTGTGTAGGTATAGTGTATAGACTGTCATATTGGGGTGATTTAAACACACCCAGTGCTTTTTTTTCTAATTAACAACATAAAAACGGTGGACCAATTGGAGCGGTTTTGAGATCGACCGCAACTTGATGTAGGAGTGCGGTCCCCCCGCCCACAGAATTGATTGACAGCTGCGTATTAACATGTCTCCGTAGTAACGTATATAATCATATCAACAAGACTGTAAATAAAAGGTCTGTTCAGTTTGCTTGGATCATCAATCATCATCAAAAATGATCAAGAGTGAGTTTTACAAGCTTAAAATCTTTTAAAACAGTGCACGTTTGTAATAAATTACAGTGATTTACTTCAGATTTACTTTATCACCACAGCCGCATGTCAGAACAATTTTACAAGAAGACGATTCAATCCCGGTTTGTGGACGTTAAATCAGGTTTATTTTGTACATTAACGTAACAGACATCCATACAGCAGTGGATATTAACCTGTATCCTGACACATTTGTGTGCAAAGACAGTGCAAAGCTAAATGCGCGCGCTGTCTGTGTGTGTGTGTCCGCGCTGTGTGTGTGCGTGAAATTTGTAACGACATTGTGTGTGACTCCACAACAAATGCATCAAATACTCATTGGTAAAGTGGTTACTGTTGTATTTCTCACAAACGTTATGTGATCTTATTCCTTCGTGTCTGTCTGTGTCTGACGCTGCCGAAGGGGGAGATTAAGGCACACTGACAGGCACGTGAAAACGGTAGGCGTGAAAGACTAGCCTTAAAGGTGCAGTACACAAAAACCGCTACCTGATGCCAAAAGCTACAAAATAGAAACTTATGACTGGTATAATAAAAAATCTGATGGGTGTTTTGAGCTGAAACTTTACAGACACATTCTGGAGACACAAAAGACTTATTAAATCTGGAAAAAGGGGTAACCTCGGTGCCCTTTAAGACCCTTTAAAAGTATTAAAAAGTCTTAAATGCTATTTTGCAAGGTATCAAATTGAATATTATTTTTGAATATTTTTGATTTTGCTTATAAAGTTGTATGCTAAAGTTTGCCTGAATTAAATCTGCGAATATCAAGATGCTGTTGAGTTTATGAAATCAATGAAATCCTACTAGATTTGACATCATGCTGCTTTGTTTACTGCAGTAACCAATGCAACAGCATTATTTCTGCAGCTCTATAGGCGCCAACTTGCTGAATTAGCAAGATTTAATAGATTTTTATTCAGTATATGAATAATGTTTCAGTTTTGGATTAGTTTCTTACATTATTATTTAATAAATATACTGTAAGTTGAAATCTCGACAGTGTTTTCGGTTGAAAAGGGGTCATAATGTCCTAAAATGTATGGATTTCACTCTCTGATTGCTGTATATACTCTGAACTTGCAATAAGCCCATCAGTGGAGGAGTTTTAGCCCACTCCTCTTTGCAGAATTGTTGTAGAACTGTCTCTAAGTCTGTTTTATCCAAAGTTCAATCCTTTACTCTGTTTAAATCCTCAGTCAATTTCTCAACCCACGTGAAAAGTCTTGGGGTTATACTGGATGGCATGCTTTCGTTTTGTTCTCATATTAGTAATATCTCACGTTCTGCCTTTTTTCACTTGTGTAACATTGCAAGACTTCGCCCTTCACTATCTCAACAAAGTACTGTAGTGCTTGTTCATGCTTTGGTTACATCACGGATTGATTACTGTAACTCTCTCCTATCTGGCATCCCTGATAAGTAGGCCCACAAGGAATCTGCGCGCGCAGAATTCAGCAGATTTTTAGCCCATCATTAATTCTGTTTATTTACTTGAGTAAATATGTGTAAATCTGAATTTATTCAGTTTTTAAATTACACATATTTCACATATTAAGGTTTTAGTTATGAGACTCCCAAAATAATTCCACAGAAATCCGCAGATTTTTACCAAAATTCTCTGCAAAAAACGTCTGCAGATTCTGTCTGGCCCTACTGATAAGCAACTTCATAGACTACAGTTAATTCCGAATTCAGCGGCTAGGATAGTTACCTGCTCGCGTACTTCTGATTACATAACTCCAATTCTTTTTCACCCGCACTGGCTCCCTGTTCACTATCGTATCCAATACAAAATCCTCCTCTTAACACACATAGTTCTTCATAACCTGGCCCCTCACTATCTTTCTGATCTTCTTCATTTGTACACTCCTTTGAGATCATCTTCTGCTGAACTGTTATTTGTTCCAAACTTTAAGATGAAGTCATTTGGTGGCAGGGCTTTTAGTTTTACAGCACCAAAGTTATGGAATTCCAATTTTAAATCTCAGATAAAAACGTGTTTGTTTAGGATAGCTTTTAATGATTAGCTAGTTTAATATTATGCTGCTTGTTATTTTTACTGCTTGTATTTTTATGATGCGCTTGTGATCTGCTGTAAGTTGTCCTTGAGTGTTTTGAAAGGCGCCTAAAAATAAAAGGTATTATTATTATTCTTAATTGAGCCACATTGAAGGGATTTCAAGCATGAACCGCTATTTTAATATTATGCCACAAAATCTCAATTGGATTCAGGTCAGGGCTTTGATCAGGCCATTCCAAAGGCTATATAGTTTTGGATTTTGCTTTTTCTTAATAACAAAAACTTTAGTTTAATTTTATGATGTGTTTACTTGTGTTATCTTTGACTGATATTTAAATTTGTTTGATGATCTGAAACGTTAAAGTAATAGGTAAAAGTAAATAGTAAAATAAATAAATAGTATAATAATTGTAAAATGAATAAAATTCAAAATTCAATGACCTGTGGCAACCCTGGAAATACATTGGCTGATTAGATATTTGTGTTAGTGGCTTGTAATAATATATCCAAATTAACTCATCAAATCAGTGTCAACGTCCTATCTTTGATTTCTTTAGGGAGAACAGTCATGGGTCGTCCAAGGAAAAACTATTTTGGTGAAGAGGCGAACCAAGATGAGAACAGAGGACTACTGTCAGCTGGTTCACAGGATGCCGCTATTGAATCGTCGTCCAATCCTCCATCACCCAAGGGCCAGTATCAGGGAATGGGCCACACCGTAACCCCTCATTCCATCTCTGCTCCTGCCAATCTTGGCTGCGTACCATGGGAAGGAGATGTTGATGATATCCCTCCTACAGTGATATCCGACGATCACACAACTCAACAGGACTCAGACTATGCACCAATAATTTAACATTACAGAGATTGAGCTGCCAAAGTTATTATAGTTAATGAGCGTTAGTATAACGTGCATTGGCTACCACATGGAATATATGCATTCACTGTTAACACTGGTAACTCTTTATAGCCGGTGGTTAATATGTGTTCAGAGAGGCAGATTTGGTAGCAAGAAGAAATATGAAGAGCAGTGTTGGTCCTCATTTTATATCTCAGTTTAGTTTTATTTTGTTGGAAACCTGACCAAATTGGTTTTAAACTGACGTTAGAGCCAAGCACAGTAATTAGAGTAGTCAGTTCATGATACTTTTAAGACAGCTTTATGAATGTTTACTCTAACGCCCAATGTATACTTCAGTTTTTATAGGTATACTACAGTATGTGCACATTCGAACACAAGCTTTTTAAAGTAATCTTTATTTGATGAAATGAACACAGGTGCCAGACGTCAATTCAAGCCAGTGTCTGAGGAAAATGATGGAAGAACTAGTTGATTTAACCTGAACCTTCATCAAAAGCATGACATGAGTAGGAGAAAACACTAACTATGAAATCTTTGTGCTGTGTACTGTACTTGAAATCCAGTGTATGCATAAAAAGTGAGGTATACTTTGGGATTACAGGGATAGGTCACCCAAAAGGATGTTTTTTTTCCTCACACTCCAAACTCTGTCTTCTGTTAAACACAAAAGAGGATATTCTGAAGAATGTTGGAAAAAATCAGTTATTGACATCTATAGTACACCCAAAAATGACTGTTGCTGCCTTTTCAAAATACTTATTTAAACTGAGTTGAAACAACTCAATTCTTTAGTGGGGTTTTTTGGGACAACTTAATTGTTTTATGTTGAATCCACTTAAATTTGTAAACTTAGTTGATTTGTGTTGGGACAACATGAAGTAATTGTGTGGGAAGAAGCAAATTCAATGGAAGGTAATGGCTGATTTTTCCAATATTCTTCAGTATATCTTCCTTTTGTGTTTGACAGAAACTCAAACAGGTTTGGAACAATGGAGGATGAATAATTGATGACAGGATTTTAATTTATTTGGTGAACTATCCCTTTAAGAAATACAAGGTAATAATAACACTACTTTTTGAAATTTTCAGTACTGTCCTGTATTTTATTTTAATGTGTTTTAAATTAATACATGACATCTGTTACGTTCGGGGTTTTTTTTCTAAAAATCTAAATAATTTTGTGATTTCTTAGTTTTATTATTTTAAAAACAGCACCTTCAACATGATGGACAGTAATATGAAATTGCCAGAATGCCATGGAGATTTGTAACATTTTGTCTCAGCTGAACATATGCATGATATAGAAGGTAGAGCAACTACATCAGCTCTAAAGCCCAACATACTGAAGCAGTCATATCTCTGCTCGCTTTGCTTTAGAGCTTAGCAACTTCCTTCAGAGAAGCTCCATCTAATAACATCGAAACTTAAATGGCTATGCCATTCTTTATTTCCATTTAATTATTTGCATTTTTATAACTAAAAAAGGTTTTGGTTTAAATCTTAATTCAGAAACATATATAAAATACTGACTTCACGTTCACATCAGGGAATGATGCAATGTCTAAATATCAGCCAAAGTTGTTTTATTGCTCTTACAAAACAGTGTCTCATGCTCAATTCCTGGAGGGCCGCAGCTCTGCCCCAACCACCTCTAAATCATACCTGCTTAATAGTGTCTAGTAGTCTTGAACACCTTGATTAGCTGGATCAGCTGTGTTTGATTAGGGTTGGAGCAAAACTATGCAGAGCTGCGGCCCTCCAGGAATTGAGTTTGAAACCCATGTTTTAAAAGATTAGTTCTCCACAAAAATAGCTGCCATCATTCTTATCCTCATGTCATTCCCAACTCATAAGAATTAAGTACAATTTCTGAGTTACAAGTGAAAGTATTTTTAATGAAGCATTAACCTATAATTGCCCTTGCATATCAAATTTACATTATTTGATATGCTCCGTGTGTGAGATCAAAGTTTATATGTGAATGAAAGTCTAAATCAGGGGTGTCAAACTCCGTTCCTGGAGGGCCGCAGCCCTGCAGTTTAGTTCCAACCCTGCTCCAACACACTTAAGCCGCGGTCACACTGGGCTTTTCTCCCCATAGACTTCCATTCATACACACGCAAATGCGTCAAACCGTAAACGCAGGGTCATGCGTCTTGAGTTTCGCAGGTTGCTGCGCTGCAAAGTTCAAGCTTGGTGAACTCTGACCTGCGAAATCACATCACTTGACTGCATGAGACCAATCCAGGATCAAACCATGACCTCTCTGGACAGAAATGTAAAATGTGGAGCAATCGCTCACTTTTTTAAATGTCTAATCATCTTGTTTAATCCCGCTCCTTTTCGCAGCGCCATACGACAGAATTTCGCAAGCTCAAACTCTAGTGTGACTTCGGCTTTAAGCTAGTCACACTAGATTTGAGCGTGCAACATTTTGTAGTATGGCGCTGTGAAAAGGGCCGGGATTAAACAAGATGATTAGACATTTAAAAAAAGTGAGCGATTGCTCCACATTTTACATTTCTGTCCAGAGAGGTCATGGTTTGATCCTCGATTGTTCTCACGCAGTCAAGTGATGCGATTTCGCAGGTCAGAGCTCACCAAGCTTGAACTTTGCAGCGCAGTAAACTGCGAAACTTGTCGCACGAGCTTGCGCTTTGGGTCTGAAGCATTCACGTGCGTTTGAATGGAAGTCTATGGGAAGAAAAGTCCAGTGTGATCGCAGCTTAACCTGTAGGTTTCAAACAAGCCTGAAGGACTCAATTAGTGATCAGGTGTGTTTAATTAGGGTTGGAACTAAACTGTGCAGAGCTGCAGCCCTTCATGAACAGAGTTTGACACCTGTGGTCTAAATGAAATTAAATAATTACCATAGTCACCTTTGTTGCATCCCAATTCACATACTTATACTACGCCCTAAAAATATGCATTTTTGTAAATAAAAAATATATACTTTCCTCGTAAATAGGCATACTTTGGCATACTCTTTTCAACTATGGTTTGGGACATACTAATTCTATTTTTAAATACTTTTAGGATGGGTAGTATGCGAATTGGGACACAGCACCAGTCTCTTCCGAAGACTTGGGTTATCCCGCTTGATTCATTATGATTCCATCTTCATGAACTATCTGAAGTGTGAACATTTCAGCACAATCTCACAGCATATTCTTAACTTTTTTAATTTAGTTGCTAATATGTATGATCACATTTGTACATTTTAGTATGATTTTCTCCTCTCCCAATGATGATTAGGTTTAAAGGTGCAGTTTGGGGCCACACCTTTTAAAAATCACATGTTTTTGTACAAATAAAATTGCCTAAATTTGTACAAATTAGCCAATATTTTGACAATAGCTAATACAGTTATGTTTCCTCTTGAGATTGGGCTGGAACGTTTTGGTTATGAGGACCAAAAATCCTCAAAGAAAAAAGTTTCATTACAAATATTTTCACGATTCTATACATTTTAAATGACTTGAGGGTGAATAATTGATGGCAATTAGTATTTTGGGGGAACTTTCTCTTTAAGAAACTTTTTCTTTTTTTTAAACGGTTTTCGTTATCTGTTAGTACTCCAAAATCTGCTGCACATGAGCTATAAATGTCCGATATAGAGAATTACTGCAAGAGCAGATTGTTCTGTCAATACAGATGTGGACCTGTGGGAAATAGTCCCGTTTGTTTGTTTTTATGAACTATCATAAGTCTCTCTTTACCATTGAGAGAGATGCACCTTTTGCGATGGTTTGTACGGCCGTTGCATTGCCTTATCTAACAGTGGTTGTCACAGATATTAAACTTCACATGAAAATACATCTTGTGTATTCCGCTTGATTGCCCATAAATCCCAGTTCAAACGGTCAGTTCACCAAGAAAATATTAACACGCCATAACAGTTCCAGAATCTCCTTTCTTCTGCAAACAGTTTTTGTTACCATTGAACTATTTTTTCAGGAATTTTTATCATTCAAAATTTTTGTTTGGTGTTGTTATATTAGTTGCTATAACTGTGTTGCTGGTGGCACAGTCGCCTCACAGCAAGAAGGTCGCTGGTTTGAGCCCCGGCTGGGTTAGTTGGCATTTCTGTTTGCATGTTCTCCCCGTGTTGGCGTGGGTTTCCTCTGGCTGCTCCGGTTTCCCCCACAGGCCAAAGACATGCGCTATAGGTGAATTGAATAAGCTAAATTGGCCATAGTGGATGTGTTTATTTGAATGCAAGGGTGTATGGGTGTTTCCCAGTGCTGGGCTGTGGCTGGAAGGGCATCCGCAGCGTAAAACATATGCTGGATAAGTTGGTGGTTCATTCTGCTCTGGTGACCCCTGATTAATAAAGGGACTAAGCCAAAAAGAAAACGAATGAATAAATGAACTGTTGCTAAGGATTTTCAATAAGGTTTAGGTTAGGATTTTGGGCTGCCATTTCATTATTTCAATGTTTTTAGCTTTAAGGAACTTGACCTTGATTTTTGACAGGGCACATTGTCCTGCATGTAAATTAATCTTTGACCTTCACCTGTACAACCTGCTGTCAGAAGGTTTTAGTCACTTTAGAACAGATCATCATCCTACAAATTCAAGTTCGGCTGCCAGTTTAATATGGTCAGATAATCAAAGAGTTTTCCTACCAAGTGCCAGTTTAACACCAAAATCTGTAAGGTATCTAAAAGTGTTCTCTAATTTTGATCAGTGTTTTTAATACTGTGCAAATGCACTTTTGCTATTTTAAGGACATGAAAACAGTTGGTGCACCCTGCGCATGCTTGAAAATGGTTTATTATTATTTGATGAATTGTGTTTGACATGCAAATAAACCAATCAGAGGCTGTTTCTCAATACCAAGAACGAAGAGAACAGACTCAACAGGGTTCATACACATTTTAACTAGTAAAATTCCATGACTTTCCCATTATTTTTCCAAGAAATTTTCATGACAATGTTTCATGCAATGTCTACATATGTGTGGTAAAAAAACAATACATTTTTAAATTTATTACAGCATATTGTAAAACACGCAACAATCTATTCATTCATTTTCTTTTCGGATTGGTTCCTTTATTAAATCTGGGGTCGCCACCACGGAATGAACCGCCAACTTATCCAGCATTTGTTTTACGCAGCGGATGCCCTTTCAACTGCAATCCATCACTGGGAAACATCCATACAAACTTATTCACACACATACACTACGGACAATTTAAGCATACCCAATTCACCTACAGCACATGTCTTTGGACTGTGGAGGAAACTGGAGCACCTGGAGGAAACCCATGCGAACACGTGGAGAACATGCAAACTCCACACAAAAATGCCAACTGACCCAGCGACCTTTTTGCTGTGAGGCGATTGTGCTATCCATCATTGTTAATATTATTATTTTAATATTTCCACAATTGTTAAAAACCTAACAACAGACTTTTTAAAATTTTTGTGAGTCGTCGTTAGGATTTTAAATGTTCAAATTGGGGGCTCCAGCACCCACTATATTATATAAACTTACACTCCACACAAGAAAGCAACACAATTATAATTGAAACAAGTGTGTGTAAATGATCTCAGAATATCCATTGAGCAAACCATCCATTCGTCCATATCTGCAAAAATAAACAAGCCACAAACTCCTGGTGAAATTAGTTTAATGTTCTGACAAAAGTCTGGTGAAATATTTTATGATAAGTGTTTTTTGTTTTGCTTTGTAAATAACTTTGTTGACTGTAAAGCAATTAAACAATTCAATTGATCATAGAGTGTTTTAAAATACATGATATTAAAGTCCCATCATGTGTCATTGGTCGCAGACAGCACCTTAGTGTTGACATTATCAGCACCTGGCTCCTCCTCGTTAACAGCTGTTATGGAGATGCTGCTTTTATGCAGGCGGACGCTTAGTTGAAGCCAGTCTCCTCTGCTGACGGTCAGGGGCTGCTGGAGAACCACCGCCGCCTGCTTCCAGTGAGAGTCCTTGCTGTAGGTGCTGACGCTCTGCCAACAGTCCAGATGGATCTGGTACCAGAAGGGAATAGCGCTCACCTTGCCTGAGGTGCTGACCTGCACCTGCAAAAAAAATATAAAAAAATCTGTGATGATTTTGAAATAAAAGTCAAGAGTTGATAGTGTGATTTTATTATCACAGAGTTAATATTATAGTTTATATTAAGAGAAAAAGATGACACTGATCTACTATTTATGCTAATTCTTTATGCGACTAACATTTCATACAAGATTAGGGCTGCACAATAAATCATTTCACCATCGATATTGCAATGTGCACATCTGCAATAGTCACATTGCAAGATATGCAATTTTGAGTCTGAATTATAGTTGACCAGGAGCTACAGAATTGTATTTAAAACTTTTTAATTGCCCCACCAAGAAAAAAAAAATGGATTGCATTAATAACTTCTAATGTAGCTGGTTAACACACTCAATGCATTTTTTTCAACACATCCCATCATTTCTAAAATATCAACCTCAACCAATGGTTATGTCGGTTTATGGTAAAAGTACCAGACCTAATATGTATACTATGAAAATTTTGACAACATAGTGACCAATTTTTTTTTTATTAAAAAAAAATGTGAATACTAAATCATCTTTATTTTTTGAAGTATGCCATAAAATATTTCAGATTCTTATTTAACACATTTTCTTGTTTGTTTTTTTTTTTTGTTTTTTTTTTTACAATAAAACCAAAATCAAGTGTAGTAGTGCAACCGGATTATGTTTGTGAGATTTTCTTGTAAACCAACAATGCTGTGTGTGTAAACCATTATTTAAAACAGTCATAATATGGTCAACCATTTAGTAGAGCAGGCAGTTAAAGGGTTAATTACTGTATTTATAATTGATACGATTTATGCAAACAAAAAATCTTACTTAGAATCATTGTCTTGTTTCTAGTCCAAATATCCACATTTTAAAGTGACAACAAGATTATTTAACCTGTTTTAAGGAATAAAAAAAAAAACTCTTAATTTTGACCTGAAGTTGAAACAAAACAAAATTTTTACTTGATCTAAGAAATTGTAGATATTTGGACTAGAAATAAGACAAAGACAGCATTTTTTTGCATTGTGATTATTCAATTTCTGTACCTAAATGCTGTTAGACTCCCCAGAAAGGGGTCAAATAGAGCTATTCAAACCATCTTGTGAACCTGTATTCAATATTCATATTCAATAATTATCGCAGAAAAATAAAATATTGCAACATCAGATTTTTTTAATATCGTGCAGCCCTATTCTGAATCCTTATCCTCAGTCCTTACCCAGTAAAATAAAAATGAAAAACAACAAGATACAGTGCTCAGCATATATTTGTACACAAATCGATCTTTTAAATTCATATTTTTAATAGGAAGCTATACAATATTATATTGTGCATATACATTAGATTAGTCAGCACTGAAGCCAAATCTGGAGCTTATCTAACAAAACAACAAACAATAATGGTACAAAAACTAGCACACCCAAATTTGTTATATAAAAATATTAACTAATAGGAAAAATCAAGAGAAGCAAAAAAAAGGAAAATTTGTTGAAATTTTGTAGGTTGTAATTTTGTTTCGCAATATTTTGCTTGAATTTAATTGTATTGTCTTTCAATATCTAAATATGTTTGGTGATTACTTTATTATTATTACTGTTTTGTTTAAATGCACCAAAATACATTGCCTATATTCACTGAGAAATGGATACAAATATTCATTTTCAAAATAGGGTGTACTGCTGAGCACTGTACATGAACAACATACATTACTTAAACATTTTGGAATCATTTAATTTAATTATAGTTTACTCTTCTTAAATATCTTTAATTTTAGGTTATATACACAGCAGTGTCATGTGTGTATTTTGTAATATATGTGACTCAAACCAGTCTTATGCTGCATGGGTATTTTTTGCACTGGCAAAAACCAAAAATATCCTGTATGGGTCAAAAATGTTGATTTTTCTTTTATGCCAAAATCATTTCATCAGTAAAGGGTTAGTTCACTTAAAAATGAAAATGCAATCACTATTTACTCACTCTCAATTGGATCTAGACTTATATGGGTTTCCTTTTTCTGTTAAACACAAAATACGTTATTTTGAAAAATGTTAGAAACCTGTAGCCATTGACTTGCATGGTAGGAAAAACAAATACTATGCAAGTTAAGGGTTACAGGTTAACAATGTTTTTCAAAATAACTTATTCTGTGTTCAACAGAAGAAATAAACTTAAACAGGTTTGTGACAAGTAAATGACGAGTAAATGTTGACAGATATTTTAGTTTTGGGTGAACTATCCCTTTAAGTAAAGTTCATGTTTCACACTCAAAAAAAGACGTTTGCTGTTTGTTCAAACTGCTTATTTAAAATGAGCTGAAAGAACACAATTCTTGAGGGTTTTTTTAGGGGACAACTTAATCGTTGTATGTGCAACTCACTTAAATTTGTAAAAACTAATAAGTTAACTTAATCTTTTCATGTTGTTCCAAAACAGCTACATCGTGCTCAAAGCAAAAAATAAAATAAAAATCAACATTCTAAAAGCTATAACAAACAATCTGATTGGTGTTTTGAGCTGAAACTTTACAGACACACTCTGGAGACACAAAACACTTATATTAAATCTTGAAAAAGGGGTAAACTAGGTTCCCCTTTAAAGTGATACCTCTGTTATTAAACAAGTGAAGAGCAGCAAATTAATCTCTTATTTTGTTTTGTTTGATAACAGTTGTGTGTACAGAAACTGATCTGGGATTAGTTTATCATACGGAGCGCGTCGGTTAGTCTGCGCTTATACATGCATTCACTGATTCAGAGGTTGCATAGGAAGGACGACGATCGCCTCACAGCTTTAATGGAGAGAAAGTGAATGCGGACATTTTCATATTAATGCCTTCAAGATTTAAAATATGGGAGAAATATGGGAAAATACTTAATGATAGGATAATAGCAGGACAGAATGGTAAAATACGGGAGAAATGCAGCAAAAACAAGAGGGTTGGCATGCATAGATATTTACATTAGATGTCGCCTACGCTATTGTTGCCTATTGGAAGGAATGCATCAATAGAGCCGCCATTTTAGTACAGCGTAGCGATCTTTTCAAAATGAATATGGGATGAAGGTGTAGTGGAGGACTGTCCATCTAAAGCCCGAGATATATACACATATATAAATATATCTACAATCGGGATTTTCCGGTGGTCACTATGCAAATATTGTTTTAAATTACGATAATTTGAATTTTACATCACTAATTACTTTGATGGATAAGTGACCGCACGGGCATTGCCGACAAAGAGCGAGTGTTTGTGTGCATGGAAATGTATTATCCTTCCTCGCTGTTAAATTTGATCTAATCTGTGTCCTGAAACACACTCCCTCTCCCGCTTTCACCTAATGCTAACGGAGGGAGTGATTAGTTTGTGAATGAATCTCCATTATGAACGACTTGTTCACTTAGCCGACAATAATACAAGTTTCTGGCACCGCAGCATCTTGCTGTTATATTTCATTTACATTGTTTGCTTATTTTATTCAACAAACCTTGCATAAGCCTGGTATTTAATGCAAGTTGGTGCTACTTTGCCTTATGGTCAGGGCAGTAAGAGACTGTATTATCATCAATACTTGTTTAGTACAAAAGTTCGTAACATACAAAAACATAAAAAACAAAATCTTACCTAAGAAATTTTCTGCCTTTGTGCTTTGTTTGCTTGTACCTGTACACAGCGCTAAAGTCCAGCATTTTCACATTGGCTTTATTCTTGACTAGTGCGGCTGAATGACATTTGTCCTGGGAGCACTGTACAAATGTGGCAACGCTATTGACGCATGCTCAGGGTCTGTATGCGATATCTAGTCTATATATCTTGACATGTATAAAGTGAACAGGAAATTCACAAAACATCTTTGCGAGGAAACCAAAAACTTAAAAATTATATATTTTCCTATCACTATCACACCTATATTTTCTCCAATATATTTTTTTTCTCCTACCCAATTTTTTTTTGTTCTTCCACCCATTTTTTCCCCCACCATCACGTCTCTTTCAGGTCTCCGTAAATTAACAATGATTAAGCAGAACAAAAGAACAAAAACTGACTTTGACTTGTTTGTCAGTGTAGTTGGCACTGCTGTTCATGAGGTCCAGTGTGAAGAGTTCAACTGGTTCACTAAGTTGTCTGCATTCAAGGGTGGACAGATCCAAAAACATATGCACGGGAACCTGGGAAAGAAAACAAACAAGAGACACATTGAACACACAGTCTAATTTACAGACAACACACTGAACGTTATCAAATTTCTTTCAACACCCACTTATCAGCCCACCACCTATAGATACAGCTTGAATACAATAGAGCATTTAAAATAAAATCTGCAATATGAACTTAATCATTTCAATCTTTCGAACTGTATAATGTTTTTTTCCCCTTTCTGATATGGCATTTCACAATACTCCATATAGCAATTTAATAATTAAAGCACTCAAGCAGAGTCAAAAAGCAGAGGATGTAACATAAACACTGCGATTCAGTTTGAAGAAATGCAGCAAACACCCTGTTCTGGCATCTGCACTAGAATGTGCCCTTGAGTTTGCAGGTCAAAGTCCAGTCTTGTAAAAAAAAAAAAAAAGAAATGGAATGCAAACATTATATATTAAATATAAGGCTAATAAGTCACTCTGATTAAAGCTAAATCACTCTTATGCTCACTAAGGTTGAGTTTATTTTGTATTAAAATACAGCAAAAAAATGTGGTTTGAAATTACAACATTTTATTTTGGAAAACACATTGCAGTCCAAATAGTCAGAGTAGATTTTGTGTATGTAACCTAACATCTGTGCAATGTCCAACACAACATAGTGGCTTTATTAGTAATCCAATAATTTTGCCTTATTGTGTTTTTTTTTTTTTGCCTTATTACGCTTCTTATACTGGAAATGTAGTAAATTGTGAAAAAATTAGACAACAATGTCTTCAATTGCACTTAAAGAGATCACTCAAAAATGTAAATTCTATTAACATTTAATTACCATAAATTGGTTTTAAACCTATATGAGCTTCTTTCTTCTGTTGAACACAAAATAAGATATATTGAAGAAAGCTAGAAACCTGTAACCACTGACTTTTATAGACCATTTCAATGTGGTAATGTGATTGGCCCTTTCTGCTTGTTCTCATACTATATCATAATGTAACAAGAGACAGTTCAATCATATTTTCATGTTAAAACAGCTATTATAGCATTATTTATCAATATGTGGCTCTTTTTGGATTCTCAAAAGCTATGGAAATTAAAAATGTTAAACAGGAAACACATTAGGACTATTGTTATTGTTTACATTCCTCAAAATGGTCTATTGTTTTTTGTTTTGTTTTTACGATGGATGTCAATGGTTACATGTTGTCAGCTTTCTTCAAAATATCTTCAACAGAAGAAACTCATGAAGGTTTAAAACCAATTGAACGATTCCTTTAATACGCTTCAGAACTTTCCGTTTGCAAATTAGATTTGTAAATTGGATTGATAAAACTAATCAAATTTGGTTACAGTGTGAACAAAGTTTATATTACATTGACTTTCAACATACCCGAGAACATTCCAGAGCAAATACGTGACCTGGTAGTCAAAGACAAGAGGTGGAGATCAGCTACAGTACATACTGTGAATTGATTGATGAATGGAGCGATGTTGAATCCGAGTGTTGGTTCGGTTCCCTGAACGGCGTTTTCAAGAAGCAGCGTGTTTGACTCTACTAGCATACCGTGGATCACAATGCGCTCTGGAAAAATCTGTCCACCATCCTCCAACAAACACCTGAAATGTTAACCAAACAAACTACTGTTTACAAACCAAAAAAAAGAACCACTAACAATTTGCTAAATTTAGCCATTACAATTAACCCTCTGGTTGTCTTCGGTCATTTTGGACAGAAAAAAGTTCATTTTTGACATTGTAAATGTTACAGAATCATCGAAATGGCTTAAAACTCCTTAATTTTGTTAGCATTTTGAAGGTGAACACATAAAAAAATTGAGGCCATGATTTAAGCATGCTAAATGGCTGTTAAACATAGTAAAACTTGTCTTCACAAAAACTGACTGCCATATAAAATGTATGGAGAGAAAAAAAAGCTAAATATTGAACATTTAGAAAATATTTCATTTGCAAAAATACAAATTCACCATGTTACTGAAAAAAGTGCACAGGAATGGACACGAAGTGTAAAATATACATGCAGACACACTCTCACCCTCACACGGCATCATACAAAATGTTAAGGCTTTTGTGTAGTGTCTTAATAGCAATATGTAGTTTTACTGTAATCATAATACAAAAATTACCACTTTAAATCAGGCGGTTCATTCTGCTGTGGCGACCCCAGATTAAAAAAGAGACAAAGCCAAAAAAAATAAATAAATGATTGAACCACTTTAAATCACCTTGTCAAACAATAAATATCAAAACCTTGTCAAAAAGAAGTATTTTAGCTTTTTTAAATATATATTTAAATCCACAATTCCTTAGTAATGCCTTAACAACTAAGGAAATTACAAGCAGCATTGTAAAGATAGTAATACTAGAACCTGTTGGTTACGCCATGTCATGGCATGTTTTTCTTTCTTACTTTTTACAGCCAGACAGTGCTAATCTGCCCTTTGTATTTGTTTTTGAGTGGCAGAGTTTCTATTTTACCTGGCAATGCTGCAATAATTGAAACCTAATTAAAAATGACAAAAAAATCCATTGTTATCAGTGGGGAAAATGGATGTTAATTGCTACATGGATATTAATTATTACCACAAAACCCTCTCAAAATATTATTAAACAAAAAAAAAGGTTGATTGATTTAGCTAAAATACAAAAAAAATAAATAAGAGGGTGCTTTATAGGCGTTTGTCCCTTTTTGACTGGCTAAGACCACAAGTGTGATTCCCAAATATGGGACACCAGAGAGTTGAAAAAAAAAAAACCTGTCCAATAAATGTATGTATTATAAAGGCCCCTAGAATGCAGTCAGAATTATAAAATTATATTTGCAAGATATGACACTGGTTGTCAGTCCTTACAAAAAAAATGGCGAGTTACGATATTCCAATTTGACTGAATATTTTTGCAAAAAAGTTTAAATGATTAATTTATAAAGATATGTGCTTTCTTTACTTTAAAAAAAAGAATCAAACATTCTGAATAATCTGAATGATTCTTCAACACAAATGACTCATTAAGACGAGCTGGTTTTAGTTCTTTTTTTTTTTTTTTTTTTTTAGCTCTGACAGGTCTAAACCAACCCAGATACCAGCAAAAAAATAAATAAATAACTAAATAAAATGTAAAAAAAAAATCACTGTAATATATATGCTTTCCAATACAAATGCTTTCCAAGTAGTAAGTCTAAATTTATTGTATTTAAAAAAACAGTTGGCGAAAAGTACAGGAAAAATCCACAGGAAAAGATTTATGAATGACAGTGAACTGACACTGATAAGTCATGCTATGTTAACAAAATGGTGTATACAGTCTAACAGGGCATTCCATTCAAAAGAGTTCATCCACATGCTCTAATCCCTAAGGTTTTTCCCTCTGAAGTGACAGCTTTAACGCATAGCGATGAGCCCTTCAAAGGAAAAGCATGGTTTGACACAAAAAATTTGGTTAGAGGCCGGAGGTGTCCATCAGTTGTACCCTTCATAATCCTTAAATCCGAAGTAGTTTTGGACTTGGAATATGATGGCCATGATTGTTTTCACTCTGAAGTGCCCTTTGAAAGGGGAATGTGTCCTGTTTGGAAGGCACCGTAAATTTCATCTATTCTATTAGTTTTCATAATATTCAGTAGAAAGATGCAGTGAAAAATCATTGGGAAATCGATGATGCATATTTTTATTCTTCTTATTCACATTTTTAAAAACATTCAATTTTGTTTTATACATTCTATGTGATGTCTGGTTTGAGGTTAGTATCTTGAGCTAAAGCACAAAATGGTGAAAATTTTCAACTGTTATCGTCAACTCTGTTAGTGGTTCAACTGATACATAATTTGTAAAGTTTCTATTTCCAATTAAATAAATAAATAAAAATAAATAAACTCTGTTAGTAGTTTAAAAAATGTATCTTTTCCAAGATTTTTAAAATGCATTGTAATGAAGTTACGGGAAGAAGGAGGCGGAGAACCGACGAACTTCAAATAAATATTTATTAATAAAAGGGGACGGCAGCTCCTCACGGAGACTGCCGTCTAAATCAAAACAAAACGGACGGCAGCTCCTCACGGAGACTGCCGTCAAACTGAAAGCAAAAGTAAAACATGTCCGGGCCCGGTCCTCTCTCTCTGTCCTCTGCCATCGTTCCTCCTCTTATAGTCCAGAGCTCCTTCCGTGGGATTGAAGGCAGGTGCGCGCCACAGGTGCATCTCATCTGTGGCGGGCCTCGTTTCGCTCCCACGGCTCTCGGCCACGCCCCCTCGCCACATGCATCAAATTATATTCTCTCTTGAATCAATTCTGAGCTTCACTTTTACAAGGATGCAATGCTTTTTGAAAAGCATACAGCACCATCTGCTGTTAAAAACTAAGCTCACAATCAATTCAAGAGAGAATATCAATGCATTTTGAAAATCTCGATGCAAAATCAATTTCTTAAACGATTTTTTTTGCCACAACTCTAATGCAGAACATATTTTTTAAATGGTCACAAAGTAGATTCAAATTAACATTCAGACAGCTTGTCATTTTGAATGCACATATTGTTTAATTTAGGTGGCACGGTGGCTCAGTGGTTAGCACTGTCGTCTCACAGCAAGAAGGGCGCTGCTCCGTGTCCCGGCTGGACCAGTTGGCATTTTTGTGTGGAGTTTGCATGTTCTCCCAATGTTGGCGTGGGTTTCCCCCGGGTGCACCGGTTTCCCCCACAGTCCAAAGACATGCGCTAAAGATGAATTGAATAAGCCAAATTGAACGTAGTGTTCAAATGCAAAGTGTCTGAAATTACAATTAAAACAAACGAAAATTAAAACATACAAAAGATACTAAGCTATTAATAGTTTTAAAAGTAAAAACATATATATATAGAATTTAAATGAGAACATAGACATTTTGAAAACTGAACTAAAACTAAATTATTAAAAATAAACTTAATTTACATCTTGCAGCAAGTTTTTTTTATTATAATTTTAGTGATCTGCTTGACGTAGTTCAATTTATTTTTATGCTTTTGATGAAGTAACATTAAACTTAAGAGCCTTTTAGACCATGTGCCGGACCATTTCTCTGTGTTTCGCTGGTAATGTCTTTAAATAAATAATTATTTAGGCCTATTTAATTATATATTTTTTTATTTATGTACAATAATTAAGACATAAAATGAGATGCTTTGTTTATTTATTTAAGCCTACTTATTTGTGTACGTATGTATGTTTGTACTTTCATATTAGTTGTCTTTTATTTCTTTAATTTTACTTTGCAAAATGAATCCTCATTTCACTTAACAAGTTTACAATGATAATAGGGCTTGTTAACAAGTTTTTAATGATTTATGAAGGAATTATAATGCTTTGTTTCATTATATACTACTGTATATTTCTGTCCATTCGCATTCTGTCCCTTTGTGCCCCCTGGCAGCATATTCACAAACGTTATACCTAAAAACACTTGTGCCACCCACTGTATGTGTGTGAATGAGAGAGAGAGTAGGTGTTTCCCAGTGCTGGGTTGCAGCTGGAAGGGCATGTGCAAAACATATGCTGGATAAGTTGGCAGTTCATTCCGCTGTGGCGATCTCTGATAAAGGGACTAAGTTGAAAGAAAATGAATGAATGAATGTACTGTTTAATTTAGTGCTGAGCAAATATTAATTCTGAATTATCGCATCCAAAATAAAAGTTTGTTTTGACAATATATGAGTGTGTATTTTATACACATACATAGAAAACAAACAATACAACACAATTTCGATACAAAGATATTTAAATTTGTATCATATACATAAATATTTAATATCTAATTATAAAAACAAGTTTTCAAATATATGCATGGCTGTGTGTATTTATATGTACATAATAAATATACAGTACACACACTTAAATAATGTCAAAACAAACTTTTATTTTGCATAATTGCGATTAATTTAGTTAGAATATAATTTTCAAAAAAATCTCTTACCTAGCTAATGATGCTTTCTCCAGCAGTTTCTGTCTAATAAGGCCGCAGGTCTCTATGCAGTCAAGTATGATGGCGCTCCAGAGCTTCTCTGTTGCCGGTCGTTGGAGAACGGCAGAATCGTCCTCCACGTGAGTCAACCAAAACTCCAGTGCGCTTTCAAGCACACCATTTCCTTTAGCCAGTAGTTTCAGCAGAGTCTGGTGATGCTCCTTCTCAACCGAGCTGTAGGCTTTAACCAGTCCAGAATTACTGCCGATTTGTTTGTTGAAGCCTAGCTGGGCTGATATCAAGGAGAGAACCGAAAAGCCTTCAGAGACGTCGAGCACGTAAACTGGATCCAGTTGTGCGTTTGACTCCTGCGGCCTTCTAGCTGACTGTAGAGAATCAAGAAGTTTGCTCATAGCCTTCTGGAAGCTGCTGTGATAGGCTGTGTTGTTAAGGAGGGCGATCTCTGAGGACTCCAGCATGAAAGACAGAGACGCTTTCTCATGGTTAGTTTGAAGGCCAGCCAGAGCACTGCACAGATCCACCTCAGGGTTTGCAGGGAGGCTTTTAGGAGCTCCTTTAGTTGCACTGTCCATATGGATTGTGTCTCCATCTCTTATGATGGAAACACAGCATAGCCTCAGGTAAGAGTCTTTACAGGAAACTTCCACCAGTATTTCGTCGCCACGTTTCACCGTGTCTGAGGAATGACATGAATTAAAGAAGTTATTACATGTATTAATAGCTTTTTATTGCCTCTTTAAAGGGCACCTATTTTACCTCTTTTACAAGATCTAAGATAAGCCTTTGGTGTCTCCAGAATGTCTGTAAAGTTTCAGCTCAAAATACCCATCAGATTATTTATTATAGTCTCCAGAATTTGCCTGTTTTGCTGTCTGAGTATACTGTAGCTGTTTTTGTAACATGTGGCTTTAAATCCAAATGAGCTGCTTCTCCTTGCCCACCATTCCCATTTCACATTATTCGTATTATACATTAATAATGGGTTCAGTTTATGGTAAATTATACATTTTTGTAAATCATTCAAGTTTAAGAAATGCTAATATAAAATGTTTGAAATGTACAGGCATTTTTGGAGCTATTTAAGCTTAAGCAAATAAAATCACAGACTGATCTTAAACTATCTGTGCTTTTGTTTTCAGTGAGTGCCTTTCTCAAGAAGGACACCAGTATGTTTATTTTAACATTTAAAAAAAAAATCTTAAATTTTCTAATTAAACTGTAGCTTAATCCTGATTTAATCCAAGCCACCCTGTCCAGAATAAAAGTATACTTCATTTTTTATGCTTGTGTTAGTTTTCGTATATCATGCAAACCAACCATTTTTTGACCACACATACAATGTGCACACACACACACATCTCACACGTTTTGTTCTGTTTTTGCACAACTGTCGGAAAGGAAATGGTGGAGACAGAAAACAATAACGAACTACTGAAGATGACAAAAACTACAGATGCCCCTGTTGACAAGCACTCGAGAAAGGGGATTAAAATGTATCTGCAACTCTTGTTTTAACCAAGTAGACAGACATTTTTCATTTTTATAACTTTTGGAGAAAAAAAAACACTGGACAAGAAAAAATCTTTCTAGTGCACAAACAATTATCATATTATTTGGACTTTATGAAAACATTACACACAAATTTAATTAAATAAGCATATATAAGTCTCCACCAAATAATGCATATAAAGCACAGAGCTGGCCAGTTCAAATCTGATTATCTGGTTTCCTAAAATAAGGGAACACTTATAAACAAAAGTTGTCCTCCCTCCAAGCCTGTTTTTTGTGGTATCATAAATTTCCAATAACCCATCCATAAACTGCACAACATACAAGTGGATCATTGGTAAGATGATCTTTCAGTGATCTTTCAGTGTTTAAATACTCTGACAAGCTGCAACGATCACTACAATTCATTTATCAAATCAAAAGTTTATGTTGGCTCCATATTATTGAGCAAATTGCTGGTAGTGTGTAGTTTTGTTCTTGAAGAGTTCCTGTCAATAATGCATCAAGAAACTCGCTGGAGAATTCAAGGCTCCGTATTGTCCACAACAAATATATTGAAGGCCCGGGGAAGTGTCCACAGATTAAAATATAGTACTAATCACATTTTAAGATTCCAGACTTAAAAGCTAAAAGTTTATGTTTGGTTTACTGGATATAGATTAGGTACAGTTGAAGTCAGAACTATTATCCCCCCTGTTTTTTTTTCCCAATTACTGTTTAACGGAGAGAAGATTTTTTCAACACATTTCTAAACATGATAGTTTTAATAACTCATCTCTAATTACTGGTTTATTTTATCTTTGCCATGTTGACAGTAAATAACATATTACTAGATATTTTTCAAGACACTTCTATACAGCTTAAAGGGACATTTAAAGGCTTAATTAGGTTTACTAGGCAGGTTAGGGTAATTAGGCAAGTTATTGTATAATGATGGTTTGTTCTGTAGACAGTCGAAAAAAATATAGCTTAAAGGGGCTAATAATTTTGACCAGCTAATAAAATTTAAAAACTGCTTTTATTCTAGCCTAAATAAAACAAATAAGACTTTCTCCAGAAGAAAAAAAATATTATTAGACATACTGTGAAAATTTCCTTGTTCTGTTAAACATCATTTGGGAAATATTTAAAAAGAAAAAGCAAATCAAAGAAGGGCTAATAATTCTGACTTCAACTATATGAATCAAGGAAAAAAAACTAATCTAAACGGATATTTTTTTTATTAATGTATTATGGGGTGTGTTCAAATACAGGTGCTGGAAATATGTCTCTTTACAGCAGTATCTTTGTTCATATTTGTGTGTGTGTGTGAATGAGTTTCTGGTCCTACTTTAACTTTAATTTCAAATTAATATTTTTTGTGTTCTGATGTTGTGCTCATGTGTGTTCAGTGAAGCAAAAAGCAATGTTTTTGATGTTAAGTAACTTTTTATATATCTTTAGGTCTGGACTTAAAGGGATAGTTCACCCAAAAATGAAATTCATCATTAACTCATTCTCCACTCATTCTCTTTCCTTCTCTTCTAAGCAATTCAATTCAATTCACATTTATTTATATAGTGCTTTTACAATGTAGATTGTGTCAAAGCAGCTTCGCATAGAAGATTATAGTAAATTGAAACAGTGTCAGTTCAGTGTCAGTTCATACAAAAATGAAGATATACTGGAAAATTTTAGAAAAAAAAATATATATATATATCTACATCCCACCTGAAGAATTACTGTTGCGGATAAAAAAATAATGCACGTAAATCAAAAAATTGACATTGTGTTTAAAATTATAACACGCAAAAGCAAAAACTAAATACAGAATCAGAAACAACGAGGTCACGCATCGAAATTTTATGATAGGTGTCTATATTATCTAAACACCTAGAAACAAATACATTTGAGCAGCCTCGAGTTGCATTGGTATAACACCAACTCCCCCTTCGTCTGATTAGCTGGAGGAGCAACTATCAGTCTCGACTAGTGGATCAATGAAGAAGCTGAAGCCCACCCATGATTTAAATGAAACATGAATTGCGTCTTTTGGAAAGGTAAGCGCAGAATGTGCGAACAAGAGTGAAGGGGAAAGACCGTAAGCACACAAAACATTCAATATGAGTGGAAAAACAGATTTTGTCTAAACGCGTTTTGATTTTTTATTCACGCTCATTAAATTTCAATACGTGACCTCGTTTCTTATTTTGCAATTAGTTTTTGCTTTTAATACATACGATCATATGTATCGCTGTCAACATTGCCAATTTCACATTGTCTTTTTTTTAGGGAGTATGTTGTTGTATTTTGCACTGTCTGTATTTTGCACTGTCGTTGTGTATCTGTCTAGAGCCAGCACCTAAGCTTTTCACTCATCATAGCACACGTGCTGCTGATGACGTGACAATAAAAGTGATTTGATTTTGATCTGATTTGTGTGTTATAATTTTACACACAATGTCAATTTTTTGATTTATGTGCATTATTTTTCTATCCACGACCGCGATACTTTAGATGAGAATTTGATCCCATAATTGACTTCAATAGTATTTTTTGTTCCTACTATGGATGTCACAGGCCAACATTCCTCAGTATATCTTCCTTTGTGTTTAACAGAAGATAGAAACTCAAACAGGTTTGAAACAAGTGGAGGATGAGGAAATTGTGAAGAAATCTTCATTTTTGTGTGAACTATCCCTTTAAGACACCATGCAAGCTGCAAAATGTGAACACAATGTCATTTAGCGATAGAGTATGTAAGACTTAAAAAGAAAATAAGACCACGATTCTGTTTCAAGACAACCTTTAGCCATCTTAAGGCCTCTGCAGGTCTGACCTACATCTAAATTCATCTTTACACTTTTTGCTCTCTGTATTTTCTAATTGATATGCTTACTGAATGTACTCTGCACTGGATAGATGGCCTGCTCCCAGCATGTTTCTTCTTGTGGGCCAGTGGACAGATGGTTGTCCTGATCCAGATGTAGCTGAAACCAAACTGCCAGAGCATCAAGAACGCCATCCTGAGTAACACACAGGCGCAGCTGCACCACCTCTCTGGAGCAAAGACCCTCCAGCTCCTGCAACACACATTGATGTCAATGGTTACAGCCTTTCAGCTTTCTTCAAAATACCTTCTTTTGTGTTTAAGAGAAAAAAGAAATCTCAAAAAGGTTTGGGACTAATTGAGGGTTAGTGAATGAGTAAATTTCTTGGTAAAAACTTAATAAAAACTATTTCCTTAAGGCCTTTTTCTTCAGTAAACCTACAACTTAAAGCACTCAGTCAATATATATGTATAGTACTCATACTGTCTCTTCACCCTTTACCCTTGTCTTTTACTCTGCCCACATACAGCGACAAGCAGAGGACACTCTACAGTTTGACAAACATTGCTGCCGTTGGACAACATAATGTACTTTTGAGGCTTTTTTAGTTGAGAATGTAGTTATTTAGATTGCAACTATGCAGTTTATTTATAAGGATAGCGCCTATTTTAAAATATTTATAATTTCGGAGCATCACATTCAGTGCATCGGCTGCCATCAGCCTGTCTGAGCAGACCAAAGAAAGTGATGGTTGACATTCCGCGATAAGATGGCAACAGAGACCGCATAATAAGTCCTTAAGGGATTAAAACAGCATTTTCTCAGCATAAGTTTCAAACTACAGCTGAACAAATCATAAAAAAAATCAGGTAAGTAACATTCTAAGTCAATCTCTCTCTTTTGTATTTTGTAGTGCTGTATTAATATCATAGTAATATGGTAGTGTTTGCTTTGCTCTGGCTTTTTTGGGGTTAATTATTGTGAAATCCCAATCACAACAGAAAAATAATGGGAAATCTCTGTAGATTGATGGCATTTTCTGCCATTTAGCCTTATAATATTAAAATGTCAGTAAAAAACATCTGCTTTGTCATCACTTTAGACATTATGCTAGAGAATCATTCAAACACTAGCTCTAAAGTGATGTTGGTGAAGTACCAACAGTTTCTGCTGTTCTGACGTCAGCTGACGTCAGCTGGCAGATGTGAAGGAATGGCGGAGGAAAGTAGTTCCTCATACAAAAGACTTTTGAGACTCTCCATGTTTGATTTTCTTTTTTATATACACGATTATGCTGTCAAACTGCTGTATAAACGCAATATCACACGAGTAGCAGTTTGATGTGGCTGTATATGGTCAATGGTGGGACACTAAAGCACTACCACCAGTGCCGATATACAGCAACAATACATTGCACAGCTACTCATGTGATATTGCTCATATATATATATTGCTCATTTCTTTTAAATCAAATTACAAACATAGATATATTGAACATATACATATATATACATATATATACATATATATACATA
>CAIGQZ010032813.1:7081141-7111519 GCA_903798205.1 Danio tinwini
TATATATGTATCATAACCACACTTTTTGATGTAACAAAAATACTTCCTAAATTTTTGTCAGTGCTCATATATACATATATATATACATATATACATATATATATATATATGACAAATGCAAGTCAACAAGCTGAATGAATGAATGAACCTTGATTATAAAACAATTTCAAACATAAAACAAATGTTTTTATATCAGGTAGCCGCTAGGTGTCCCTGTTGTCTAAACAGTAAAATAACACGAGGATTCAGAACTCTCTTAAACTGAAATAGAAAATAAGTTAAACTATATCAAAAGTAATGATTTTGAAGAAGGAATTTGAGTAAGTACACTTTTGCTAAGGTAGTTGTTAACATAGCAGCAATACATGTAGCATTTTCAGAGACAAAAATCTCTAAGTCACTGACATGGTCGGTTTAACTTGGGATCAGACAGGATAAAGTCATTTGTATAAAAGGATTATTCTATAATGAGAGTTTAGTTTGCGGCATCACATGACCCTGGTAGGTTTACTGATCAGAATAGTTAAAGCACAGAAACATGCTGAAATCATTGGGAAAGGCACTTACAGGAGGAGGTAGGAGCAGGTGTTTCCATGCATGAATCAATGTCTCAATGATGCCTTCACCAAACAGCCCTGCATCTACAGTCTCTGTTACAACCAGCGACACTCTGAGGAGAGAGATATTTAATACAGGTTAATATGTATAATATCATACCACTTTTCCTTAGCTACCACAGTTAATTATTTAGTGATTAAAAATGATAATGATTAATGATTAAATTATTAGCCCTTCTCTTTTTCAAATATGTCCCAACTGCTTTTTACAGAACAAGGACATTTTGCACAGTATGTACAGTTGAAGTCAGAATTATTAGCCCCCCTGTATATTTTTTTCCCAATTTCTGTTTAACAGAGATATTTTTTTAACACATTTCTAAACAATAGTTTTAATAACTCATTTACAATAATTATTTTATCTTTGCCATGATGACAGTACATAATATTTTATTAGATATTTTTCAAGACACTTCTATACAGCTTAAAGTGACATTTAAAGGCTTAATTAAGTAACTAGGCAGGTTAGGGTAATTAGGCAAGTTATTGTATAACAATGGTTTGTCCAGTAGACTATCAAAAAATATATAGTATACAAAAGGGGCTAATAATTTTCACCTTAAAATGTTTTTTTTTTTTATAATTCTGACTTCAACTGTATATAATTTCTTCTTGGATAAAGTCATTTCTTTTAGCTTAGTAATTATTATTTATCCCCCTTAAGATTTTTTTTTTCAATTGGCTACAAATCAAACCACTTATCCAGTGATTTACCTAATTAACCTACCTTGCCCAGTAAACCTAATTAAACTAGTTAATCCTGTAAATTGTAATTTAAGATGGAAGAAAAGGCTAATAAAATATTACATGCTGTCATACATGACATACAAAATTAGTAATTAAAACTATTATGCTTAAAAATGTGCTATACTGTTATAAAATGACTTGCCTAATTAATTACCCTAATTAACCTAGTTAAGCCTTTAATTAAAATGTCACTTTAAGCTGAATACTAGTGCCTTCAAAAGTATTTAGTAAAATATTATGTACTGTCATTATGACAAAGATAAAACAAATTAGTTATTACAAATTAGTTGTTAAAACTTATGTTTAGAAATGTGTTGAAAAAGAAATTCTCTCCATTAAACAGAAATTGAGGAACATATAAAATAATTAAAATTTAACAGGAGGGTTAATAAATCTGACTTCAAATGTATGTATAAAAATGTGATACTTTTAATGCAATGCAGTTTAATTTAATTTATAATTTAGTTATATACCATCATTCAAAAGTGTAGGCTCTGTGAGAATTTTGATGTACTTAACATGAACCTCTTCATTAAATCCTTTTAATCAGAAAAGATACATTCAACTTATTAAAAGAAGAAAAATAAATCATATTTATGCAAAATGAAATGAATATGTATGCTTCTAACTATACATTGAGGTCTTGTGAAAACAAACAATCTTTCTATGAAATAATTATTTATGACTCTGTTGCTTTTAATCCACAGCCTTGGCTGTTCATTTTGCTTTATATGAACTCAATGTATAATCAAGTGCCCCGGGTATTGATTTTTTTAATGTGCCTTTTATGGATCACCAAGAACTTAGCTCATAACCAGCTTTAATGTTCTACTGAATAAAAAACTGTCTAAGGAAAGTCTAAGGATGAGTTATTTAACATTAAATATTTATTTTTGGTCAAGCTATTCTTTTTTTTATTAAAATAAATTCAAAATGTATCTGTCACATACAGAGTCATACACAGGGTGATATGCAGTGAAATGCTTACACAAAAGCTTGTGACCTTAAAATTAATAAGAACAATAATAAAATATTAATAACAACAACAATAAGAATCTAAATTTGGAAAAATAGAAGTTATGCAATAAAAAAAATAAAAGCAAATATCATTCAGTCATTCATTTTTCTTTGGCTTAGTCCCTTTATTTTATCAGGGGTCGCCACAGCGGAATGAACCTCCAACATATCCACCATATGTTTGACGCAGCTGATGCCCAGTACTGAGAAACATCCATACACACTCATTCACACACATACACTACAACCAATTTAGCTTATTCAATTCACCTATACCACGTGTCTTTGGACTGTGGGGGAAACTGGAGCACTCTGAGGAAACCCAGTTTTGAGAACATGAGAACATTCAAACTTCACACAGAAACGCAAACTGGTCCAGCTGGGGCTCGAATCAGCAAGCTTTTTGCTGTGAGGTGATAGTGCTAACTACTGAGCCACCATGCTGTCTTAAAAGCAAATATAAACTATTTTAAGACGTTCTATATAGAGTAAGTGGTTGTAGAAAAAAGTACAAAGTATAAAAATATAAAAGAGCTTTCTGTACAAACAGAAACCTAGAAGTGTTTAACAAAATTAAAACTGTATAATTAAACTATTTAACATTTAACTGTAAATTAGTAGTACTGCTATTAGTATGTATGTTTTCTGTCATTCAGCTTCATTGTCTATTATATGGCAGAAACATATTACCGTTTATTCATCACAAAACAAAATGTTTTTATTCACCTGTTTGGGATGTCTTTTGGAATTTCCATGTCCAGGGATTTCCGGTGAAGGATTTTAATGCAATCTGCCATCCCATTGGCTGAGAGCACCTCGCATGCCAGCTCATACATTGTCTTTGACAGCTCACAGGCAAAGACCTCAGCAGCGCCAGCCATTTTTGCACACATCCTGCCAACAACATGTCAAGCAAACACTGTTAAAACCACACTCACCGCCGTACATCATTTGAAGCAGATGTTTGTTAAATAACAATGTTACGTAATATGTTTCTGAAAAATCTCACCCGAGGATGCCAGTGCCTGTTCCAATGTCCAGAACTGAGCTGCAACCGCCCTCAACAGCTTTCTTTATAGCTAACTGGTACTTGTGGTTCCGTCCATGGTCGTTCAGCATTAAGAAGTGCCAGCGCTCCACCAACCAGTTGGCAACTCGGTAAAAGTTCTCCTTCGCCTCTGGAAAGTCTGGTCGCAATTTAAGGGCTTTGTAAAAATGTCCAGCAGCCTCATCCCGAAATCCCATTCTGAAATAAAAAGAAACAACTGCTCAAACAAAAGTCAAACTTTCATTGTTCGGAAGTCTGGAGTCAGATAAATAAAATTAAATATTATTTTAATTTAGATTTTCCCCCCAATTTCTAATAACTTATTTGTTGTCTCTGGCCATAATGACAGTAAATAATATTATAATATTTTACCAGTGATTTTGCAAGAGACTAGTATTCAGATTAATGTGCACTTTAATGGCTTAGCTAGGTTAATTTAGGCTGACTAGGCAAGTTAGGTTAATTAGACGAGTTATTGCACAATAATGGTTTGTTCTGTGGCCAATTAAAAAAATTATAATAATACAAATAATATTGACCCTAAAATTTTTTTTTATAAAAATATATATATTTTTTGTATTTGAGCTGAAAAGCGAAAAAGCAAAAAGATATAAGACTTTCTCCAAAAAGAATATATATATATATATATATATATATATATATATATGAAAATATTGTGAAAATGTCATTACTCTGTTAAACATTAATTAAAAATATTTTTAAAAAGAATACAAATTTCACAGCAGGGCTAATATTTTTGGCTTTGACAGTATATGTGCACTGATTTCTGAAGAGGGATGATACTGAAGAATGGGGTAAAGACTGCTGAAAATGTAGCTTTGATTTCACATTAATAACTGTACATGATTTTGAAATATATGTTTACTATTTTGAAATATGGCGTCACGGTGGTGCAGTGGGTAGCACAATCGCCACACAGCAAGAAGGTTGCTGGTTCGAGCCTCGGATGGGTCAGTAGGCATTTCTGTGTAGAGTTTGCATGTTCTCTTCGTGGTCGCGTGGGTTTCCTTCAGGTGCTTCGATTTCCCCCACAAGTCCAAAGGCATGTGGTATAGTTGAATTGGGTAAGCTAAATTGGCCGTAGTGTATGTGTGTGAACAAGTGTGCATGGTTGTTTTCCAGTGATGGGTTTCAGCTGAAAGGGCATCCGCTGCGTAAAACATATGCTGGATAAATTGGCGGTTCATTCCGCTGTGGCGACCCCAGATTGATAAAGTTATTAAGCCGAAAAGAAAATGAATGAATGAATGAATGAATGAATGGATAGAAAACAGCTATTTAAAATTGTAGAAATATTTCACAATATGTCCGTATTTGTGATTAAATAAATGCACTCCTGGCGAGCGCAAGAAACTAAATTGAATACCAACCATAAACCTTTAAACAATAGCGTATACTTCATAAACTGATTATAGATGTGCAAGTAAAAATGGGAATTAAAAAACACACATATATATATATTTGTTATCTTAAAAACACTAAACAACAAGAGCAAGAATGGCATGGGATAAGGTTTTAAGGTTTACCATGGTTTGGAAAAGATTTTAATACTGCTAAAATGTTTTGTTATACCGTTCCTAAGGTGTATGTAGGTTTTTTTTTATGTATTTTTTGTGTTGTAAAGAAATCTGTGTTATTGAAGATAATGAAGACAGCACAAGTCAATGATTTATTTTAATCATGTAGCCTGACATGTTTACTGCTCCAAAACATTATAAATGTTTCTTAATAAAATATATATATATTGTTTTTTTTACCCAGACATTTAAAAAGAACTAATTTTGGAGCAGTAATCATAATACCGTGATACAGTGAAACCGTAGTATTTTTATCCAAGGTTATCATACCGTCAAAAACTTATACCAGCCCATGCCTAAGCAAGACCAGGCAATAAATAAATAAAAATAAACAAAACCTGAAGAGGTGCTCTCCCATGCTGTTCACTATAATCTCATCTACAGGAAACAATTCCATAGCTTGTTCATAGCAATCAAAGAGGTCCTGGATACGTCCAAGAGAATCCAGCTCTTCTGCCCATTTAAACAGAGTAAATCTAAATGACTCCTGTAAATACAAAAAAACAACAACACAATTTTTAAATCTGCAAAAGCATTTCTGAATCCTGATCAAAATTAAATCATTAAACCGCACACTTCTGTATTCCACAGACTAATCAGTAAAACAGAATGAATAGTAAGGATGGATGGAAAAACAATTTACATTTGCGAAGTCTTTCAGAGCTGGAGCGAGGTTGAGAACCAACAGATAGTGAACAAAAGCAGTGCCATAGTCCTCACTGAACAGACACTGCTGAGCACTTTCCAATGATCTTGACACCAGCTCATTTCTTGCAGCATCTTCTCTCTGAGCTTGTCTATGGCGCCTCGTTCTCTTTGGTCTTGTAGTGGCATTAGGCATCTCTCCTGCGAATGACAAAATCAAGATCACATATAACTGGTTCATTGAAAAAAATGCATTGCAAATAATAATAATAATAATATTAACAATGATGATAAATAAACAATGAATACATAAACTTAAATTAATAAACAAATAGACAAATAATTAAACCTATCAAAAAGAATTTTGCCTTGTCTATTATAACTACCCAAACATTCTTAAATCAAGATACATCTACCTTTTCTAATGTCAAAAATATCTTAAGAATTGATTTCTGAAAAAAAGTTCTATAAATAAATAAATAAGTTCTATAAATAAGTAAACAAATAAAGTTAATCAGTACTTGTTTATTTGTTTATGAACTTTTTTTGGTTTTGTTTTCCATTTTCGTTTGTTCTATTTGTTTCAGTTTAGGTATACTGGAGTAGTTCTGTTAAGTGTTTGATCACACAACAATATAAAACAAATCACTAGTTTTTAAATAAGAATTGCCTTTTGTTAATAGTTTATCTGACAAAAAACGTTTTCATGCAGCAGATTAAAACCATTAAATCTAATATTGTAGAAATACGAAACCAGAATTGTTGCATTTTCCATTTAAGATGCATAATTTATTATTTCATCCACCATCACTCTTTCAATATTTTCTATTTTTTTAAGGAGGTTAACGTTGATTTACAGCTCATTTACCTGTTTCAGCTTGCTAGTTTTCAGTGTTCAAGCGACTCCAACCTGTCGCTGTAATTAAACCCTAAACTGCGCTTTAAACATATTTTATATTGCTTTATATCTATAATATTAAAACAGCTTTTCTCCTAAAGCTCTGCTTCTGTACTGCACTGCAGGTCCGTTCCCTTCAAACACGCCGACGGAAACAACATCCGCTATTTTAGAGTTCCACATATCGTTTTCACACTCAACTGACTCCGACAAAGCCATTCGTCTTGTCTTATTAAAATATTTACATAGACAACAAAAACATAATTATCCTGAATTATTTACATGACTACATAAGCTATTTGTGTGAATTCCTATAACAATACTGCCCACATTCCGTTGTTCCCCCTCAAAAAATCCCGGTTTTCCAGAGAGCCAAGCGTGATGACGTGATGGCAGAAAAAGCCCCGGAGTCCTGCACGCGGGAGGAGACTCGCGCTCGACTGTCATTCGCGGACCAAAAACCACACTGGATTTTATTATCTTTATTTCAACTGATATCGGCGTAGCCCAGAGCTGTTTTATCTGATCCAACGCGAGTTTAAACCCGGGATTTACTTAATCCAGCCAGGACTAAGTTTACTCGTGCGCCTTGGAAAGAGTTTCATTCCCAAGAGGAGTCCCGACGCGTTTAGTCTTGCTAAAATACACAAGGACGCGTTAGAAGACACTTTTTAGCAATAGCTTTTTAATTCAGCTTCTTGGTTTGACCCTTTTTTGTGTTTATTCATTCGCTGGTCGCTTTGTAACTGGATTTAAACGCTAGCTAGTCTGTAAACTAGCTGAGTCCAGTAAAAATGGGTTTACACCCGTTGGAGTTCAGTGAATGTTACCTGGACAGTCCTGCTTTCAGGGATAAAATCAAAGCTCATGAAGCAGAGCTGGAAAAGACAGGCAGATTTATCAAAGAGCTGTACAAAGATGGAAAGAATCTCATCAATGCCACCAAACGTAAGTGTCCTGTCATTTTGGCTCTGCTTTGAACCCTTAAAGAATTGTGTTTCAGATGAAGATACAGTTTTCCTTGTAGTTAATGTTTTATTTATGTTACACAAGTATCATTTAATATCAACAACTCAGATCAGGCAATTTTTGTGTGTTTGGTCAAGGTCACCACCATGTCATTACTGTTTCCACTGCTCGGGAGTAGTTTTTGCTAGGTAAACTAAGCACACCGTTCATTTGCTGTATATAAAATGAGCTTGCGTGGCATAACATTTGCTGACCTCACCCGTTTTGTGTGTGTGTTATGATTCACACTACCTATGTGTAAATCATCAGGTGTTTCAAGTTTGCATTTTGATCAGTTTGCATTAAGGATCTTTGCAGCACTCAAGTCAGCTGTTTTAAAGAGCAGTATAAGTTTTCTCAAGTCAAATCAGCAGTTTTGTATGTTCATTTGAGGCTTATCACCTCTGTCATGTGACCCTCTTCTTCACCTCCACGTGTTTGGTCTATTGTAAACATTTCATGACTATTGGCCTGTGTGTGCATTTATTCATGCCTGCCTTTTGCCTAGAGTTTAGGAGCTAGCAGAAAAAAGCTAAAAATAAACCTGCGTTTTATGTCTTGGATGTTCAGACCATTTTTGGACTTGTTTGAATTATTAGGGTCTGGTTTGACTTATCTTTACTATGAGTATTTGTTCTGATAGCATGACATATTTTTGCAAATGAGAAAAAGATGACTTACGGAATGTTTATTTTAGATTGTGTGTTTCGTTTCTTTTTCTTTTCAAATTGTTTCACAGTACCCAGATTATGGTCTGTAAATATGGCTAAATTAAGATGCGCAGGGCTGAAGAGTCATATGCCCACACAACCACTGCCCACATAATAATGATGGCCTGGTTAGCTTAGTTTAACTTGGCTTAAGTGTAGGAAACATAAAACAAAAACCAGCAACCAGTAATGACACACTTCTCTGATGAATTGACCATTGGTAGAACCTTAGGTTCATTTAGTTAACTCATGATTCCCTCTACAATAGAAATTATTAGACAAGCAAACAACAAGCATTTGCATGTGTTTTCTTATTGTGTTGTGATATTATTATTATTATTATTATTATTATTATTATTATTATTATTATTATTTGGCCTAAAATCTAAATCTTGATTAATTGAGCATTTTAAACTCGATTACGATTAATGAAGGATTATTTTGTTTATACTTTTTTTTTTGCCCTCATAGTTCGCCAACAGGTTTGTGCAGTAAATATGCTTATATATTACAAATGTGAGATTTTTGAATGAAGGGTGCATTGCCTAATTTTAAAATAAATAAAGGAAACACAAACTATCTACTATCTATGATTTTTTATTGAACATCAACGTTTAACAACTGAAAAAAACAAACAAACAAACAAACAAAAAAAAAACACATAGCCTGAAACCAACATAAAATTTTTCCTATAAAAAAGTGAAAATTTATAACTAGCGCTTTTGGAAACAAAATCTTTTTTTTTTTCAATGTTTTTCATATTAAAAGTTGAAAATAAGCAGTATCTCTTCCGAATAAAATAACTCTTGCATACCCTGCAAATACCATTTTAAATGGTGCATTTCTTACATCTACTGTAAACATTTTTTTTTTCATTTAAATAATAATTTTGATGTAATGTAAAATATGCAGTCTCGAGGCATCTCTGGCACAGCTTCGTCAATCGTCAGTGTAGTGCAAAATAACACAAAAGTAAAAGTAACAAACAGAGCGGGGTCATGTGACTCCACACATGGTAGGGAAATTAATTGAAAAAAATCAACCTGGAAAAATTTGATCGATTATTGGTTCTGAATGTCAATTTCGATTAATTACCGAAAAGGCAATTATCATGGCGTGTCACAATTTATCACTGAACAAATGTGTGACTATAAATCCAACTTTACCTCAATCTCATTCATTTGGTGGCTGTACATAATTAAAATAAAAGCACAGTTAAAAGTTATGATTTAACAAATCCCTTTGTTTGGGATGCTTTTAATTTTACCTTCATAAGTGACCAATGCTTGCAAAGTTTGTGTGCATTGTTTAATTATTTAATTGTATTTTATAGTTTTTTTTTTTTAATTATTATGAAATGTCTGCAGTTTACATTTTTGTATTGGTATATTTGCACTAGCACAATGTATTAATGCACTACTAAAATTATAAGAAAAAGACCTTGCAGTAATCATCATGTTTACAAAAGAAACACATTTTTGACATCTCGAAGTAGACTTTGCAGATGCATATAATTCAATGCATGTTTTATACAGGTTTTTATTTATTTATTAAGTATAACAACCTACTTTTTCTTTATTTTAAAAAAAAAAGAAGTTAAACATAATTTAAAATCAGAATTGTGTTGTACTTGTAGTGAGTGGAAACTAGGATTGCAAGGTTTACTGATAGCATCACAATACTATGGCTCCAAAATGCTGACGGTACCACTGTAGTTTGTAAATGGTAGTATCGTCATTATTGGTTTATCTACAATAGATAATGTTGCATGTGGAAAAGTCATTAAAATGCTCAAACATTTGTGCAACAATAGACATCTATTTTAATAGTCTGTGGAGCTCCTAAAGGTTGCTAAACTGTGTAGATTTTGCGCCTTATATGGTAACCTATTGCTAATGCTAACGCGTTTGCTAACACTTCAGTTCAAAGGCACATCTGAATCGGTTCATTTCTGCTCCTCTCAATATGATTTAGTAGCTACAACAACCGCGACAATCTCTTAAAAAGAACGACTCACAAAGCGAAACTTTGAATTACTTTGGATTGTTACCTCATAAGACTGGAAAAAAATAGATGAAAAACCCAAAATAGCAACAGGAAACATTGGAACGATTCTTACTTCATATTGCCTATTTTTGTTGGGAATAAATGCTCTTTTGTAGCAAATTTCATTTGATATAATTTGCATCTTTATTTTAATGTATTTTTTGTTGGTCAGTTATCTACAAAATAAACAAAAAGAATGAATACATTTTAGGTGAAGTGAGGTGCAAATAATACTTTTTGGTCTTAAAGGAATTATGAATTATATTTCAAGTAGGCCTATTGTAACATAAAATATGATATTTCTGACCATTTTCTTTATAATTGGAGTTATGAATTACAGTATCGCAATACTACTTGGTATTATGATACTTCAGCTGGTATAGTATCTTAAGATTAATTAATGGCATCGCAACAACCCTAGTGGACATAGCTATAGGCCTATAGCTATAGCCCTCAGTCTTCCTCTGAATCCATACTTTATAATATAATGTTACTTTGACTGTTCGTTATATGGGTCTACTTTGAGAAAAATAGTTTTTGTACTTTTTAATTCCAACTCTATATTTTATTACATGAACCGTGTAAGGTAAATAAAAAAATACATTTCTAAATGTTTTAATTAATTTGTAAAGCTCTCTATGGAGAAAAAAAATAACAGTGCTTGCATGTCTAGACTTTTGTGCTCTGTAGAGCTTATAGCAGCTGCAGTAACACAATGACTTTACCAATTGCTCATTGGCTCTTTTAATTAGAAAGCAGAAGTTGTGACATTAACTTTTTTTTTTTTTATTCATATGAGTGTGCTGATTTTTAAGTCCCAGTACAAGCTCTGCTGTGAGTGTCTTTAGTTTGCACCTTATTGGAAATGCAAGATCTGCAGCTTGCGTATTTTGAATTGTGCTACTATTGATTTAATTGAAGCAGGAACCATTTTAACAGACAGCTGTGATATATGCACATTTTAGAAATATTGCATATTATGGTATTAACACTTTAGTGATGGTCACCTTACTTGCCTTATGCTTTGCTGGCAAGCACATGTGAAAACAACTATGGCATATAAGTGAATATCATGCAATCTGTTAGCCACCATGTTGTTTGTATTGGCATACATGCATGCTTTGATTGCATTTAATTGAATTTTTTATTTGACAGATTTTAGACAAGCTGAACAAAATTTTTTAAATAAAAACTGTAGAGGATAGCTTTTTTGCTTTTTGAACCACCTTAAGTCTTTTATTTCCTTGATCGGTGATTGCACTTGTATATAAAAACATATTTTTCCCATCTAGACTTCTAAATTTAAATAAACAAATATTAAAATCCCAACCCCTAGTACTGTATGAATGCTGTTGCCTCACCATTTGAAAAAAGTTTACCAAATAACTAGGAACCACATTATTAAACCTTTTACGTACCATTCCTAGTTAAAAAAAACATACTCTTTTACTAACAGTTAACATGCCTAATTCTTTAAAAAACTCTTTGTGCAAATGTGCTCTAGGATGAATTTTTTTTAAATATTCATACTAATTCATGTTTTATTGCCATTTCTGAGACTTTCTGAAGCAGGCTGCATCTGGAGCATTCTTTAGGATTGTAGGGATTGGCTGTGCTCCAGTGCCCACTAGTTGACTTTAGTAATGTGGTCTATATAGATATTCAGAGTGACCTAAAAGCTGTTTACAGCAATGATGATTCTCACAGATAACAAACTGGGACAAAATAATAAAACTAATCACTTTATATGTTGTATAGTGTACTGTAAGGCAAGCTAAATGTAGATGCAAACATATCTCAATTATCATAATGGCCTGGTGTACTTTAAACAAAATCAAACATTGAAGTTTCAAACTTTTGGGGGAGTTCACTTCTTTGCCCCTAAACATCTTTAAAGTGAGGATGTGTTCTAGAACTCTGCAACCTTTTGGCCCGTTCCCACTGAGTGGTACAGTACGGTACAGGTCGGTATGGGTCACCTTTATCAGGCTTGCTTTTCCACTGCCAAAAGGGTACCAATGGTGGGCATGGTATACAACAGAAAGTTGCAGTCAACGTCATTCTCGCTTGAGGAAATGTCAAAGTAAAGCTGTACGGGTCGTTCACATATCATATGAGAAGCACTTCTCACAAAACAGATGCTTTATACACATAAATACTTCTGTATAAATGTTCAGTACTAACCTTTCTATGAACATGATTTGATTATAACTACAGATCAATGATAGTGCGAAATATCCTACTGTAACATCTGCAATTATATAAAATAAATAAATAAATGCAACATATATGAACACACACAGACGCTTACAGTCTTTGATATGTTAACAATTACAGAAAAACTACACACAACATACATTTAGTCCTTATTTGGGTTAAAAAACAACATGCAACATATAGCCCACAGTCAGTGCAAACCTCTCATCTGTGTCTTTAATCTTTGCCAACACATGTAACCTCTTGTTAGAAAGTAATTTCGTCATTCTGAGTTCATAATAGTCCAAATGGTGATGATAATAGTCAAACATGGCAGTTTGTTCATGTTTTTTTTTTCGCTTCTTCTTTGTTTTTGTTTTTTGCACGTCACTCTGGCGATTGTCTATTTCTGAAAAGATGTCAGAAGCACTTCAATAATCACGTGCAAATTATTATCATTAGCTCAAGAAGTTCGTTATTTCAAATGTATACGTGCAGCGAGCGCACAGGAGAAAGCAATACCGCTCGCACTTAATGGCTCATTTCCACTGACTGGTACAGTGCGGTACGGTACGGGTCGGTACGGGTCACCTTTATCAGGCTTGCATTTCTATTGCTGAAAGGGTACCAATGGTACTCTTATGGTGGGCGTGGTGTACGACAGAAAATTGCAGTCAACTCCATTTTCGCTCAAGAAAATGTCTAAAGTAAAGCTGTACGGGTCGCTCACATGTCATATGAGAAGCACCTCTCACAAAACAGATGCTTTACACACATACATACTTCTGTATATATGTTTATTACTAACTTTTCTATAAACATGAGTTGATTATAACTGAAGATCAATAACAGTGCGAAATAGCCTGCTGTACAGTCTGCAATTATCTAAAATAAATGAATAAATGCAACATGTATAAACTCATACAGACCCTTACATTTTCCGATATGTTACCACTTACAGAAAAACTACACACAGCATACATTTAGTTCTTATTTAGGTTCAAAACAACATGAAATAGAGCCCAGTCAGTGCAAACCTCTCGTGATTAAATGTGTCTTTAATATTCAGCAGCACGTGTAGCCTCTTGTTAGAAAGTAATTCCATCATTTTGAGTTCATAATAGTCCAAAAGGTGATGATAATAGTTAAACATGGCAGTTTGTTCACGTTTGCTGAAAAAATAATGTGCTCCTTTTTTTTCTGGCTTCTTCTTTTGTTTTTTCGTGTGTCACTTGCGTTTCTGACAGGATCAGGTTTCAAAAGCACGTCAATAATCAAGCGCAAGTTATTATCATCAGCTCAAGAACTTTGTTATTTCAAATATAGACGCGCTGCGATCACAAGCAAGAAGCGAAACCGCTCGCGCTTCAGACTGGCTCGTAAAAAACTATGGGGCACAGGGTAAAATCTGCTCTTCTTTTTGGCTTTGTGGCTGTTTTATCAATACGATGACAAGGTTCGTTTGAGCCCAGATCGAACAGGGCTCGTTATTATATGTTATTATTGTATATGTAGTCTCTCGGCTGTGTATGAAAACATGGCGACTTCTTTGTTTTCATTCTGGCTTGTTGCGTGAGCTCGTGACGTATCTCTGTAAACCAATAGCGTTCAGCTGCGCGTCTAGCTCCGCCTTTTGGTACCCTTTTTCGTGTTTGGTACCCTTTTGAAAGGGTACTGAAAAAGGTGTATGGTACGGTTCCGAACCGTACCACTCAGTGGAAACAGGCCATTAGATGGCCTTCTAAACAACTATGGGGCACAGGGTAGAATCTGCTTTTCTTTTTGGCTTTGTGGCTGTTCATCAAGACGACAACTAGATTTGTTTGAGCTTGGGTCAACCATGGCTTATTACTATATGTACCTATTATTATGGTGTAATGTCTTGGCTGTGTTTTTAAAAATGGTGCTTCTTTTGTTTTCATTCTCCTGGCTTGTGTATGCGCTAGCGATGTATCTCTGTAAACCAATAGCGTTCAGCTGTGTGTCTAGCTACGCCTTTTGCTAACCTTTTGTTGTGCAAGGTACCCTTTGGAAAGGGTACCCAAAAAGTGGTATGGTACGGCTTGCTTTTTGGTACCTTTTGACAGTGGAAACGGCCATAAAAGCGCACAAAACCGTACTGTACCGTTCCATACAACTCGGTGTAACTAGCCATTTGACTTGCTTCGTTTCTCATTCCACTGGGGTCAGACAGGAACTTTTGAAATCATGTTAATCAGTCGATTTATTAGCAGATCACTTGTGTGTCAGCTTGTAGACAGACCAGCTGGTCGACGCGACTTTAAAATGCTCTATTGTCCCCTTTATCAGTGTTCGCATGTGGTGAACTGATGATCTTTTATGGCCAATCACAGTCATTTCTGTTGAGCATGTAAACACAATGGCAAATCAGTGGTGTTTAATAACGCACTCAACTAGGGCTGCAACAACAAATTGATTAAATCGATAAAAATCGATTACTAAAAGAGTTGGCAAGGAATTTCATAAATTTCGATTCATCATGTCGGGCGGAGTGGAGACGTTTGATTATTAAAAAAACACTTTAGTTCAGCGCGGAGCAGAGTGAACTCACGCGCACTGATACAGAGTTCGGCGCCAGGATGACAGCACGGTAAATCACTAAAGAAGCCTACATTTTTGTTCCGTTTTGAAGTGAGGACTGTAAAGTCCCTGGTGCTGGTGTTTTTACTCGTTATCCAACTTGACAAGTTAGCGTTAGCTCGTTTTCCTTAAATTGATTAAAAAAAGACTTGTCATATTATCACAAATATGCAGTGTTTTAACCTCCTAATGCTTATGTGTTTTATTCATATCAGATACATGTAGTGAAAGTAACTATAAAGTTAAATCTATTCTTTAAGTTCACTAGCTGCTTACTTGCATGTGTTTGGGGAGTAACTTATGAATTTACGTGCTGAATCCAGCGTGTTCTTCTTTTATGAATGAGGCCAACGCTTGGTCGCAAGTAAACATGATGATGCCCATTTCACGTTATAGATCACAATCACTTACACGTTTATGTGAATTTAAATATCAGGTAGCTGATGACATGTTGAGCAAGCGTGTGGATATGTTGAAATTAAAATGGAAAAAATAATAATAATAATAATAAAAGGGATACATCTGTCATACAGCACTATTGTGGCTGTGCTGTGTCATGTGGCAAACATGACGCGTCACCATGAAAGCATTAAGGGTGAATGTTCTAAAATAATGGTCACCTAAGAAAACTCACTCCTGGTTCCATATAGAATATTTTAAACTCCCCAATAAAAGGGTTAACAAAATAAGTACAGCAGCGGCGGCAGTTACTTTGCATTGCAAGACTAAAGACATGTTTTTATTCACTTGCCTTTTTTGAATCATTCATTTTTCCATCTGTTGTCATGTATAGCTACACTGCAAACAAGCTTTTCTTACTTAGTAATTTTGTCTCATTTCCAGTCCAAATATGTAAAAAATCTTATATCAAGACTAGACATGGAAAATGGCATGAGAAAATTAAGTGATGCTTAACTTCTGTTTGAGATTGTATCTTGTTAAGATTATTTTTCTTATTCCATTGGCAAATAATTTAGCTTGTTTTAAGCAAAAAATACTTATTTTGAAGTGGGTTTTTTTCAGAAAACAAGACATAATTTCTTATGTTATTTCATCTGTCTAGTGTGCATCTTGATTCAAGATTTTTTTAGATATTTGGATTGAAAGCAGGACAAAACTACTTAGTTTTTTATTTTATTATTATTACTATTATTATAACAGCTCAGAGATGAGCTTTTTTGAATAAAGGGTTGGAAATGAAAGCTTTTAAAAAATTTATAAAATTAATTGATTAATTGAAAAAAATAATCAACAGGTTAATCGATTACTAAAATATTTTTTTTGTTGCAGCCCTACACTCAACAGCACTTAAATGTTACTTAAAAGTACTGATTGGTACCGAAATTGCAGTATCGTGGCAACACTACCAGGAATACACTGGAGGCTTGAGTAGCAAAGCTGGTACAGATATATCTGCACCTGTACTATCACTTGTGGAGAGATTTTAAAGACTCGAAGTGGGCCATGCACCGGACAAGATGAGCCACTGTGAAAACAATGTAAATATACTGTGCAGTGGTTGCTCATCTAATGTGTGGAAGCCTGTTTGCCAGAGGTGTTTATGAATCTGTTCTTCGTTCACAGCTGCCATTCTTTTGTTTAGGAGTTCACACAAACAGCATGACATATTTGACACCTTCTGCAGAGCATGACACTTGCTGCAGCACAGGGTTGTTGGAAGTTTCAAAAACAGTATACCGTCACTCAGCATTTTCAAACTACTTGCCCACAAACAAAGATTGAAAAAGAACTTTGAAATATACCACTGCCTATAGTAGCATATGTTTCAAAAAGACATACATCAAATACTTTTTCTCAAATTGTTTCACAAGGAGCCTACTATTCAAGAGACTTGCAAGTGCCATCTTGAGTTGAATTGGCTGTGACACTGAGGCAAATAACCAAATTGGTTTCCAATTCTTCCTCTTATGTGTGTTTGTCTTGTGGTTGTGAAATCAACCAACTTGCTTGTTTGTTTTGTTATCTATATGAAAAGTTCATTGGTAATGAGCATTTATCTTTGTCTCTTTTAAGGGGCCGTGAACTAGATTTGTTTGAATTTTCTAAAGCTCATTTTGAGGTCCAAATGTTTATCTTTAAATATTTATCCATCAAAACAACATAGTTAGGAAAATAAAGGCTTTTTTGCAGGTTTTCTATGATGTGTATGAATCTTTGAAATAGACACATTTCAAAAATTATTTTGTATTATACATCCAATATCCACTGATAAAATTAGGTAACAATATGTATTTTAAATAATAGATGGACCCTGTTGGGATATACTCTGTAAAATTATGGGCTTTTCTTTTGTAAAAAACAAAAAACAAACAAAAAAAAACAAAAATATCTATTAAAAAAATTTATAATAGAAAAATCATCAGTGGCATGTGAAAATAGTGTTTCTCATATGTGCATGCTGCTGTTAGATCCAGTATAATGGCCAATGCATCATCTTTTATTTTCAGCCTCTGATAGTCAAACTAATCCAACTGTGTAATGAGTAACTTAGTAAAGAATACACTCTGAAATAAAGCAAACCATAATCTGGGACTTTCTGGAACATTTTAAGCCATGCTTGCACTACACGTTGTGCTCACAATTTATTTATTATAATTTTTTTAAATGGAGTGATGTGTCTCCTTTTTTAAATATGCAATTTTATATAACACATGCAGCGTTTTGTTCAGTTTCATTGAAACTCTAAATCCAACATTTTGTTTGCTTATTTGTTTTTTCAAAGTTGGACTGTGACCTATGTATAGCTAATTGTTCTATGGGTCGTTAATACAAAATTGCAGGTCTGAGTTCACTGACTAAGAAATGCTAAACAACAGCAAACTTGCTGTTCTGGGTCAGTGGAATCAAATGCACTTCAGTTGGCATTTCATTCAAAATAAGTCATACATTCATTTGCACTACGCAAGCAGCATTACGTGACAAAATGCAATAAAATCTACAATAAACAGTGATTCTGTCGACATTGCTTGTTGCAGGGTATGATTCAACAAATTCCTCATGGTAAACTGATGTTCTGTTCTGTTCTGTTGGAACTTATTGATATTAGGACTTGACATATTGGAGGTATTGGAATGTGCTGTTTACCCTCAAGTTCATACAAGATGTTGGTGAACTTTTTTTTTTTTTTCGGTAGAACAATAACTCTTTTCAACTGAAAGCCTGGCCCTTGGCTGTTCATGTAATTGGAGTCAACAGTGACCATCGCTTTGAGACTCTTTTAAAACCTTTTATACACAAAACAAAATTAATTCTTATGGCTCCTGATAATACATAAATAACTAATGAAGCAAAATGATTGCCCTGTGCAAGAAAATGAACTCCACTTGTGGTACTTTATCACCTTTTAATCTACAACATGTCCTGAGCAATTGGGTCTAGAGCATTGCTTGCCAACTTGTCCAACACGATCCTGTAGATCCCAAAAATGACAAGAATAAGTACAAGAAATCAGGGATGTCAATTTGCACAATATCCCTTGATTGAATATAATTTAAACTATCAATTGATTATTCGTTAATCACCACTCCATCATGAATGCAATAATGTTTTTTATGATTTGATATGTTCAACTAGGCTAACAATCCACCCAAGCCTTTTCCATTCGGAGAATTAACTGATGAAAAACTGATGCTTGCTGTCAACTAGGCTACATTATTTAAGCGCATTCATTACAACATTGATCTGTTGTTGTTTCCTTTTTAATATAAATATGAAATTTTTGAAATCTGTAATTGCCTATCACTATTGTCCCTTGTTGCCAGTAAAATAACCAGCCTTTGTATTTAATTTAATATATTTTAAATGTAGGCCTGTATTTTTATTCCAGTTTGACGCAGGCTAAACAAAATTGTGGCCAGCTTTACTTATTAAACACTCCTGCCTATAATTTCACCGCAAGTGAGACGGAGAAAATGAAAGCACATCAGCGCCGAGGAAAAATCAGATGCTCTTTTAAACCTTTTAATAATTAATCTTTTAAACATTGACTTGTGTTAAAATGTTGCTAGAGGTTTGTGCTAAAACAATTACAGTGGATCATTAATTAAATCTTTAATTTATTAAATAAAAAAAACATTCTGCATTTCCTAGAAGTTTGAAAACCCCTACGCTATATCACATGCTTCAGTGCCACAACAAACTTGTTAAATAAAATATCAATATTAATAAAATTATAGTGAAATATTTATCGTGTCAGAGTAGCCTACATTAAACAGTTTTCATTGTTAATGACAAAATCATCCATTAAATCTACTAATTTGACCACAATGAGACAGGACAGGCTTAACAAACTATTTGCAGATTGAGAGTGGTTGAGGATGAGAGAACTCTGAAACTCGTGGTGAGAATGGGGATATTTGGCTGTGATGGGCAATTTTTCAAATGAGAGCATATTTGTTCCAGTCTGTCAAGATTGCTTAACGCATCTTAATATTTTAGAGAAAGTAGTTAAAGTTTGCATAACCAATAATTGATCTTATCCACCCGCGACCCATTCATACTTTAATATCATGCAGCCTATTTTTGTTTTATTACCTAAGCAGTGCATTAACGACAGCACACATCAATATAACCGAGATCCGTACATATCTCCATAACAGGGTTTTATGAGTTGCCCAATATGCAATTTCTAGAGAGTGACTCAGAGTGATTATGTATTGTGTAAAGTCTTGGACACGTCACACAGCACAAAGCATAACATCCTTCAAATGTCCATGCTTAATTGGTTATCTGTAAGGTCTATTAATTAAAGGCTTATTGGTGATGAATTGATCATCAAGTAATAATTACAGTTAAAGTCAGAATTATTAGCCCCCCTTTGATTTATTTTGATTTATTTCCCATCTATTTTTTTTTTATTTCCCAAATGATGTTCAACAGAGCAAGGAAATTTACACATTACGTCTGATAATATTTTTTCTTCTGTAGAAAGTCTTACTTGTTGGCTAGAGTAAAAGCAGTTTTAAAAAAAAATTAAACACCATTTTAAGGTCAATATTATTAGCCCCTTTAAGCTATATATTTTTCGAGTCTACAGAGCAAACCATCGTTATACAATAACTTGCCTAATTACCCTAACCTGCCTAGTTACTTTATTAACCTAGTTAAGCCTTTAAATGTCACTTTAAGCTGTATAGAAGTGTCTTGAAAAATATATAGTAAAATATTATGTACGGTCATCATCAAAGATCAGTTATTAGAAATGAGTTATTAAAACTATTATTTTTAGAAACGAGTTGAAAGGATCTTCTCTTTGTTAAACAGAAATTGGGAAATAATTCAGAGGGGCTAATAATTCTGACTTCAACTGTACAGTATACTAGAAATGCATATCGAGTGATGCACCTTTCTCACTTTATTTTTCATGTTTTTCCGCAGTTTTTTTAATTTCATTGTGGTTAACTGCCACAATGTCATTATGCAGCTTTTCATATGAGCCTCGAAGTAATAAGGGGCCATTCACCTTTTGCACGCTCAAGTTTGTTATTTTACATGGAGAGGCATGGCTAGCGCATGCAAATAGAGAGCGACATTTACGTGGTGCAAAACGTGCACATTTTCCATGAACGCCTACAGTGCAGTATCACTTATCAAAATCAACTTATCAAATTCAATTCAATTCACCCTTATTTGTATAGCGCTTATACAATGTAGATTGTGTCAAAGCAGCTTCACGTTTAAGATTATAGTAAATTGAAGCAGTGTCGGTTCGATTTTCAGAGTTTCAGTTCAGTTCAGTTTAGCTCAGTTCAGTGTGGGTTAATATTCACTACTGAGAGTCCAAACACTGAAGAGCAATTCCATCGATGCGCAGCTCTACAGATCCCGAACCATGCAAGCCAGTGGCGACAGCGTCGAGGAAAAAACTTTACCAATTGGCGAAAGTGAAGAATTTAAAAAAACCTCGAGAGAAACCAGGCTCAGTTGGGCATGACCATTTCTCCTATGGCCAAGTGTCATGTGCAGAGCTGCAGTCTAGGCGCCTGAAGCTGGAGAATGCTGGACCTCAGCGAAGACTCTTCTGTCCTTGGAGCGTCACAGGAATCAGTCTCATGCTCTCCACTCCTCCATGACCATCACAGCAGCTGCTCAGGATGCGGCCTGGTCTAGGATTGTGAAAACCTCGGGATCATCTCGTCGCTGGTCTTGGATCGCATCAGTGGCGATGCATAGTCTGAGGGCCTCGGGACGAGTACCCCCAGGTGGAAATAGAGAATAAAGAGAATAATTAGTGTAGCTGCTGTTCGTAGTGTATATAAACAAGATGCAAAAACCTGCGTGGGGCACAATCATGCATCATACCGCTAAGTGATGCTTTGCTAAAAAGATAGGTATTTAATCTAATTTTGAACTGTGAGAGTGTGTCTGAGCCTCGGACATTATTAGGAAGGCTATTCCAGAGTTTAGGGGCCATAAATGAGAAGGCTCAACCTCCTTTACTCGACTTTGCTATTCTAGGTACTACCAGAAGCCCTGAGTTTTGAGATCTTAAAGAGCAGGTTGGATTGTAGCGAGACAGGAGGTTGGTTAGATAAACAGGAGCTAGATTATTTAAAGCTTTAAAGGTAAGCAGCAATATTTCATATTCAATATGAAGCTTAACAGGCAGCCAGTGTAAGGAGGATAAAATTGGGGTGACATGATCATTTTTTCTAGACTTGGTAAGAACTCTGGCAGCTGCATTTTGTACTAGCTGAAGTTTGTTAATAGAGGATGCTGGGCAACCAGAGAACAGAGTATTACAGTAATCCAGCCTAGAAGTGTAGGTATTGTGTTATAAGTTTTAACTTAGTATGTTTTTGGAGGTGGATGGTCACTGTTGATTTGAATTGTTATTAATCACTAAAAACCACAATGTCATGATTAAGTGGATAGAAAAAAGTCACGTAGATTATGGAAGGTGAGCAAATAAGTGCATTGTATTTTTTGTGAATCTGTAGTTTGGGAAGCTCAATCCAAACTTTTTTTTCCACCTTTTGGAGGTCTGGGAGGATGTATTTGGCCATGGAATCCTTGATTCAAAGGGCCGTGTGACAGGCTGTCAGCTGCTATGGAACAGGAATCCCTCCGTGGATGAGAGAGACAGACTCAGAGGATGCGCTCCTGTTTTTGTTCGTTTCCTCTACAGAGCAGCTAGTCTTTGTCACACAACCTCTTGACCTGTCCTCGTATCCTCCCCTCTCCCGAGAGGAGATGTGATCCCTGTTTGTCACTGTTTATAGGAAACAAATGGTGGGTTTTTTTTATTCCACAGCCAATAGATGCCATTACAATAATAGGGGGGGGGGGATACATACATCAGCTGCTACAGGATTTGTTTATGCTCTGCTGAAACATTAAAAGTATTTCCACATTTCTGTACACTCACTGATATTTTCAAAGCAAAGCAGAAAACTTTTTAGACCTCTTTTGCAAAGTGAGTATTTGTATTGTATAAAGTTTATTGTATAAAGAGTCTCCCTCCAGAAAATCTTAATGCATTATTTGCCAAACATCACAAGGATAATTTATTAATATGAAATTGAAGATGAAATTGGAAAAACTTGTGTTCTTTATGCAACTTCAACACATAGATTTTTAGTAAACATTAGAACATTTTAAGCAAATAAATTCAGAGTGAGAGGGATGCAGAGTCTATTCAGTGGGTTAATCTGTCTCAAACCATGCAGTCTATCATTTTTTCCCTGACTTGTTCTCATTTGGAAACCTTTTTTTTCATTCATTCAATAAGACACAGAACACACAGTCATTCATATTTAAAGTCTGATACAGTTTAATACAGGGATGTTTTATTCAGTTCTGGTAGGGCTGCTGCCCTGCACAGTTTAGTTCTAACCTTCCTTAAACACACTTAAATGTAGGTTTTAAACAAGCCTAAAGGACTCACTTAGTTTGAACTAAACTATGCAGAGCTGCAGCCCTCCAGCAACTGAGTTTGACACCTGTGGTTTAATATTTACAGACACTAGTCCACAGTTTGGTGTATAGCAAGCACTATTGTGAATTTTTTCATTCAAAATTCTGTGAAATTCAGCATTATAAAGGAAATTCCATTTGATGGCTGTGATTATTAATTTTTTATGAATTACAGAGATCAAAAACTAAATGTCTGTCACCATAATCCTTAATTTAAGCATCTTTTCAAATATGGGCTAATATTGGTTGGTAATTTCAAAGGGATATTTTGCTCTACAGAACTCTAATGGCAATTCATTCTGAAGAATATGTTCTTCCTTTTGCTTTAGTTAGAATTGTTATGAATATTTGTAGATTTGAGAATAGGGCTGGGTGATATTGCAAAAAATTTAATATCACAATGTCATATTTTATATAATTTGGTATTGATAATTATTGAATATTTTTTAACAATACATTTAGGAATATTAGGATTTTTTGTTAATTAACCACTTTTTAATTTACCAACATTACTAAGGCAAATAGTTTTAACAGTCAAAAACAAAAATATTTAAACAAAATATCTGATCTCTTTATAATAAAATAAGCATAAATATTAAAGAGACTCTTAAACCTGATAAATAAAATGTTACAAAGTGTGTGCAATGGTAAAGGTAGATCAACATCTTTAAAGTGTCAATAAAAATGATACAGTAAACCTCAAATCTGAGCTTTCAATTAAAGGAACCAGCCATCATTATTCAAATACATATTGCAACATGACAGATTGTGAAGTTGAATGACTACATTACCCCCTATGCTAAAAACCCTTTCAGATGGGGAGCTAGTGGCTGGGGTGCACAAGAAAGGAAACCAAAAAGCCACTTTGGTGACTTCCTTACATGCTTTTTTATTTACAATCTTCTCACTGCTACTATACGGTACACATTTTATGCATGTGTTGTTATTCTGACCTGAAGTGACAAGAGCAAGCACATGGCTTCTTTCACCATTTTCTATGGTGTCTCTCGTAACTAGGTGACCATTTTCTCAGAGAATGACAAACGGATGAACCATTTCCTCAGCTCTGATACAAGTTTATAGAGAGAAGGAAAAAGCACTGCACTGTTTGGGTGCTCTGTGTTTGTCTGAGTAATTAGTCTGCCGTTATTACTGAAATGTGTATATTCCATAAAGTGTGAATCAGATTGGTTAGTTGTCGCGGTGCGCTCGTGGCATTCTCAAAAGTTCACACGTTTTTTTTTTTTTAACTAGGTGTACCTGGAAAATGCGCGTGCGTCAAGAGTGTGCCGCTTGCACACCATGTGCGCATCATGCAATTTGTGAGCCTCCATTGGAAATGACAAACTTACACCCTAAGCTTATTAGCATTCCTTCCAAGGTGTGTGCTCAGCAACCCCATTTTAATAAAACTATAGCCTTCATACAGAAACTTCATACCGAATCTTTTTTTTTACGTTATTGACAGTGGTGTTTGATCAATAAATACCGTTACCAATTTTATCCCTAGCTCTATTTAAGAATCGAAAACCAAAGATGTCGCCTGACTCGGTTATTATCCTAACTCCTAACTCGGTTTATTTTGCAGCTCTGGAACAACTGCTATGGTATTCCACAGAAATGATCATATCTTGAATTCTTTCATAGAATTAATGCTGAAACTGAGCCAGGGGGGTTGAGGATGATGTCATGCTCTTCTGACAAAAAAAAATGCTTTGTATTATAAACTTTGAAAAATTTACGCCAAAAGAGGCCTTGGGAAAGGAAAGAATGAAGGGGTGAGTGAGGGAGAGAGGTCTGGAAAAGATCAGTGAGTGCAAAAGGAAAGATCAGACAAAGAGATGGTTGTGTAAACACCAGTCCTGCTCATAATTTAGTTTGATGGGTAACTGTGCCCTCATTGTCAGCTGCATTGTGAAGACGGCACAAGATTTAAACGCAATGTAATTTTGCATTATGGATTGTTAAAAACAACAACATTTGGGCAGTTATGAACCTGGATTGCTCATGGGGTGGGCTTCCTCATTGCATAATGCCTGATGCACATTTAGGCCTTTTGTGTTCATTACTGTATTAAGCACTTGCCACTTTATGTATGGATATGTCTGTGATCAGTTTTGGTGATGTAATATGTCAGCTATGTCTTTTACATGTGTTTGTTTACATGAAATATGCTCCATTTGTCTGTGACATACACAGGCAGAGTCCAGGTACACACACATACACGGATTGAACTGAGCATGTGCATTCTGTCCTCCTTCAAGTGAGGTCATTTGTTTGTGGAAAAAATTGCCATCAGATGCAAGCAATTACTCTTTGTTGTCTTGTATTGTTTCCAAAGTCAAAGGGGTTTCCTATCACTAGTGTCATGACTGTTTGCTGCATTAAATCAACACCAATGATTTTTACAAAGGGAAATATCAGCTTCACTGTTATGCTAATGTTATGCTGATTGTTGATTAAACCTTGTGAAGTTGCACTCAAAAGTTAAACTTCAACCCTTTGTTTCGTTCATGATTGAGTAAGCCTTTTAGAGCATTCTTTGAACTAGTAATCTATCTACAGTGCACAGATGCACACCCCTGTGCTGAGAAATTAATATAGACTAGGCTCTAAGGGGGAAAATGCCCTAAAATGACCATTTCGTTCATCAGAATTATTTATGGGGAAATGTACTGGCCAACAAAAAGTGTTAGTTATCATGAAAGGTCCACTATCCATTCACTTAAGGTTGTATGACATTTGAGAAACTACTTGTTTTAGAGTACCGTTGATAGGCTACATCTGTAGAATTCGAGTAAAATTGGAAAGCTTTTAAACAACCTTAAAAACTTGTGATATCAGATAATTTCTTTCGCTAAAAGAATATTATCAGGATTAATAATACAAATAAACAAAATATGCAGTTTTAACTGGTCCACCCAAATTAAAACATAAACAGTTCATCCCCCAGTTCACATTTGGTATTGTTTCGTGTTGACGTTGATACGAACAGGTAAAAGATCCAGATGAACGACAAATCATTTAAACAACTCTGAGTCAAATATTTTATTAAAATCTATATTTTTAAACAAGGTGCACTTTCAGAGTTAACCCTCAGCTGGGTGTTTATATTCATTTAGTGTTTGTTACACACTGCATAGAAGGTCATTTTCAAAAAAACTATTAATAGGGGCTCTTTAGGTTATACTTGGTCTCATTCTTTAGTTATGCATAACGCTTAAGTTAATATACTGTACTTTAACTTGAGCTTTAAATATTGAGTATTAAAGGGCACATAGGCTACCACTTTTTCCAGATTTAATATCAGTCTTTTGTGTCTCCAGAATGTGTCTGTAAAGTTTCATCTAAAAACACTCATCAGATGTTTTATTATACCTGTCATAAGTTCCTTTTTTGTAGCATTTAGCAGAAGCTAGCTGTTTTTGTTTACTGCGCCTTTAAAGCTCGTTCTTCATGCCCACCATTTCCAAGTGCCTGGCAGCGGCTCCCTCGGCTGCGTCAGACAACAGACAAACACGAAGGAATAAGATCTCACGTAACATTTATGAGGAAAAACAACAAGTAAGAACTTTACCAATGAGTATTTGATGCATGTTGTGGAGTTGCAGGATGAGTCACACACAATGTCGTTACAAAGTTCACACACAAATACACACACACACACACAAATACACACACACACACACACACACACACACACACACGCACACAGGCACACACAAACAGCGCACGTTTAGCTTTGCACTGTTTTTGCACACAAATGTGACAGAATACAGGTTAATATCCGCTGCTGTATGGATATCTGTTATGTTAATGTACAAAAAAAACCTGATTTAACGTCCAACAAACCGGGACTGAAGCGTCTTTTATGATTCTTTTGACACGCGGCTGTGTTGATGAAGTAAATGGCTGTAATTCATTACAAACATGCACTGTTTTAAAACATTTTAAACTTGTAAAACTCACTCTTGATCACATTTGATGATGATTGATGATCCTAGCAAGCTGAACAGACCTTTTATTTATGGTTGCTTAGTTTGCTCACGTCCTGGTCCTGTGTCTGTTTGATATGATTACACACGTTACTACAGAGACATGTTAATACGCAGCTGTCAATCAATTTTGTGGGCGGGGGGACCGCACTCCTACGTCAAGTTGCGGTCAATCTGAAAACCGCTCCAATTGGTCCACCGTTTTTATGTTGTTAAATTGAAAAAAAAATTCAACCCCAATATGACGCTCTATACACCATACATACACATATGTCTGTCCAAACAGCTTGAAAAGTAGATTTTTCACCATAGGTGCCCTTTAAAAATCAATGAATGTTTCCCAATTCGTTTGCTTTGCATTTTTTTTCTACACCAATAATAGTTTTTCTCATGTAAATCAGTGCATTAGTAACTGGGGTTACATAATTCCAGGAATTTTCAAAGCTGAAAACTTTTCATGGGAATAACAAGAAAGTTTTGCAATTAATGAAAATGTATGGTAATTAACAGGAATTAAAGCAATAAACTGGAGGTTTACAAAATTGCAGATTAACTTATAACAGGGAATGTAGTTATAATTTAAAAAAAGCTTGCAGTATAATCTCGGTTAAAACAAGCAGATATACTACATTTGATTTACTGCTCATTCATCCAGCACTTGCATTCAGGGGTAGGGGAGGGGTATTTTCTCACTTTTCCAGCTTCTGACCACCATGGCAATAATAAATCCGTACATCTGCAATTCAATCTTAATGTTTCATCCAATTAAGAATTTGATATAACTTGGGAAAATAGCAATGATGTTAAAGTTTAACTAGCAAATACCAAATTGTGTGTACTGTAGCTAGTAAATTTCACCTTTATTGATGGTGCTTGAGAAGTAACTAGTTTTTGTGTATACCACTGTATAAACTCATGAAATGTTTCTTAAAAACTAGAAGCATTGTTTAGAAGTCAACAATTGAGGGGTCGACCCAGTTTGAATGACATTTTGAGACCGTGTGAACCTGAAGACCAAGCTGTGCTTATCTTCATTAGTCCAAAATGAACATGGCCTGAACCTTCCCATAAACCCATCACCAGTACCATTAACCCCTCTCCATCTGTCCATTTACACTGTCATATGCCGCATCCCATTGCATACTTTGGCTACATAATTCCTTCACCCTTGAGACTTTGGTGCTCTTTCAACCTGCACTCACAGTTTAATCTAATAAAGGTCTTAGTTGCTTTCTGTCCTTTTTTGCTCGGAGAGGAAACTGAACCTCAATTATTAAAGCTTGTCTGTAAAATTGCAGAGAAGGGCCTCTTGCCTTCATAAGGGAGATCTTAACATTTTCCAGTATTTTTCCCAGCATGCCTTAAAAGGACTTGGTTTAAAGCACTAGGGAACGTCTGAACACAAAGATTGGTGCTGGTATTTATTCAGAGCCATTCTTATTAATCTTCCTGGACTTGCGTTTTCATGGCCAGCCGATGACTTATCTATTTTATGCAGGTGCTAATGATGGCCATTTATTCTAGTTTCTTTAAGTGGTCCAGAAGCTATTGTGATTGTTTAGGATATTTTGTTGATGATTATTCATTTATGTATTCAGAAATGCCAGACACTGGCCAGCAGATATAGAAACTGATTGAATGTGCTCTGTTATTGCTAATGTTTAGAAATTCTGCAAGGAATGTTGATTGTATCTGGCTTGACTTTTGCACCTCGAGGAAGAAGATAAAGATTGCTATGGGCTTACACCTTGACCTATTGATCTGCATATTTGCGTTTTGGTATGTTGTGGTATGAAGTTGTGAGTGCTGTTCTTCATGCACTGTCAAAACATCCGTAAATTAATAATTTTTCATATTTTGTGATTAATGTTTTTTGTATGTTTCCCCTTTTATTTATGCTTTCCCCCACTTTTTTATTTATTTAAATTGTCAAAAAAACACATTAATCGACAACTAATAATACAACATAAATTAAACAGTGCTTTAACATTGTGTACATATAAACAAAGACAAAAATAAATAAATAAATGTGAAGACAACATCAGTACAATACAAGCAAACCCTGACAGCATAAGCATCTTTTTGTCCACTTACAGTTACATTTGGCTTTGGAAATAATTTATGAAAGGACACCACATGGCAGTGAACTTGGACCCGGAACCATTCAAACTGAGTCTTATTTTTTCCAAACTAAGGAAATGCAACACATCATTGGCCCACTGTTTAAAAGAAGGAGGGAATGATTGCTTCCAATTGATTAAAATTAAGCGTCTTGCCAAAAGAGAAGTAAAGGAAATGCAGTCCAATTCACTTTTTGACAAATAGTTTTTTTCATTTACAATACCAAAGACCGCAGTTAAGGGATTTGCACAAACATCTTTACAAAATATTCTGGAGTAAGATAAAAATATTTGACCAAAATAAAGATAATCTGGCACATAACCAGAACATATGGGCTAATGTAGCAGGGGACTGATTGCATCTTGTACAAATGGGTTTAACAGAGAAATACATCCTTGCCAGCTTGGCCTTGGAAAGATGAAGTCTATGTACCACTTTAAATTGAATAAGGCTATGCCTAGCACAAATAGAGGATCTATAGATTCTATATATAGCCTCATTCCAGTCCTCGTCTGTCAAGCTAATATTAAGATCTAATTGCCAGGAGTCTCTTTGTGTAGATCTAGAACTAAATAATAATGATGCAAGCTTACTCTATAAACTAGAAATGGTTCCACTTTGTTCTGCGTCATCAGGAAAAAGTTGATCAATAGGATTTTGTTCAGGGAGAGCAGGAAAAGAGGAAAAATTATTGCGTGTAAAGTCACGCACCTGCAGATATCTGAAAAAGCGGGCTTTGGGAATTTTAAACTGGGATTCTAATTGGGTAAAAGACAAGAAACAGCCATCAACAAAGAGATCTTTAAATGTTAAGATGCCTTTTTCTTGCCAGAGTAAGAATGTCTGTTTGTTGGCAACTGGGGCACAAACTGAAGCTCTCTGCCAACCGAAATATTTGCGAATTTGGGCTCAAATCTGAATAGAGTAGGAGAAACCATTGGGTGCAATGATTAAGAGTCTAGACCCATCGGCAAAGGTGAAAAAAGAAGAGCTGAAAGTGAGGAAGGAGAGCAGGCATATAATTCTATCTGAACCCAATCAGGTACACGATTAACGTAATGTGATCTTTGCCAATAAGTCAGAGCTCTCAAGTTACAGGCCCTGTAGTATAATTAAAAATTTGGAAGGGCCATCCCCCCTGTTCTTTAGGATTTTGCAGATATTGTAGACATATTCTGGGGGGTTTCTTATTCCAA